>CM034152.1:693258408-693663270 GCA_019776745.2 Taxus chinensis
TAATTATTCATTATAAATAGACAAATACACCCAGGTGGTGCACTGGAGAAGACGATAGGTAGGTGATGAAGAAGTTAAAGTTGAAGGATCAAAGATGGAACATTAGATGGGGGAAGAGTCATGATGAAGCATGAGATTGAGGAAGGATAATTTTTGGATTGTGGAACCTAATAGAGGAAATATAACTGATCCTTATTTTTCTTCTGACAAGTCACATTTGGACCATGTGTCAGTTTTTCTTACCATTGCAAAATCATTTATTTAATGTAATATTTATTGATCATTAAATATTTCTTAATAGATGCAAACTTGAAAATCCATTCTTTTTTATTGGATTTGTAACTTTTAGGGATTATTGTAATCGCGTTCTCATGTTTTTTAATACCATAAGTGTGGGAGGTAAGAAAAATTGTAAACACAAGTGAAAACATGGTATATACTCCATGCGAGAGTACTAGTTCAAGGGCCTAGACATACACAACTCCAACAAAAACATTGATTTATTTTGTTGATGTTATGTTGCCTCTTAACAAAGAGAATAAGTTGGATGATGAGGATGAGTTGGAAGTAACAATGGGAAAAGGCATAAGCTTTTCATATTCAAACAGATTAAGCTTTTTATTTTTAGGTAGTGGTGAAGGAGACAGTACAACACCTCCAAGGCCAGGGTGAATGTGGATCTCATGGTCAATGGCTTGAGGTTTTTCCATCATGAAGGAGTATTTCTTATCTTTGGTGACATGTGAAGAGCTAAGATATAAAATAGTGTTAGAAATTTTGAGACTATGTTACTTCCTTTAATAGGTTTTTGCATTGTGGAAACAATTATCTTTTCTAGTGGGAATATTTGAGTTCTCATTCGCAACACCCCATGGATCTATTTGGGATCCTCCAACTATCGTGTGAGATAAAATATATGCTTCATGTTGTTTTGGTATGTGATTCCGTCAAAGACTATTTCTAACTACACCATCATCCTCCCAAGTGGGCCAAAATGGGATTTTACAGTAGGGCATAGAAAATTACAGAAGCTTAATGGAAAGTAAATTTTTTGATATGCAGTTTCTATAGGTGTTGGCAGAAATACCCCAAGTGTCCATATTATGTGTCGCAAGATTCTGCTCACCATAAAATATTAGAAATAAACTTACAATTCATAAATCCTCCATTTCATCAACAAAATGTAGATTGTAAAAGAAGATGTCATCACTTATATACACACAAAAAATATGGACAAGCAATAGACTATCGATAAAAAATACTGCACAATACCGATTGTTGAATTTGTAATGTTAATAATTAATTTCGTCAATAGCCATTTTTCCAAACTAGATTGATGCGAGAAAATATTAATAACGCATAAATATTGTATGGCTATAGGTTCTTTGGTCTTTGTTGTATGGCCATATCCATGCCATCCACATGAGTTTGGTTCTCATGAGCCACACAAATTCTTCTCACAACCATGTATATATACTAAAATATTCACAAAACACATCTCAAAATCACATCCACTAGAAAAATTTTGTAATATTTTTCCCTATGAATTTATTACACCATTAGAAAAACCTTCTTTGATGACGAATGTTAATTTTTTTACAGAAATAACACAATTATAATATTAAAACTTCAACAATACTTTTCTATACATTATTCAATGATGGCGCTACATATATAAGGAGAAATGTTCCTATCATCAATAAATTTCAGCTTATGATCAATCCCAAAATATTTTATCATAATCATATATATAACTAAGATATATCAACTAAGCATATCTATGTAGGTTATTATGTTACTCACATTATACATCTTAGCTAACTTGTAATAATGCCATCAAATGTGAAGACTAACTATTTTAATTCCTAACAATAACCGTGATCTTCTCAACACTTAATTCTTAATGATAGCATAAAAATCCATATCCATGTAAATATTAACAAAAATTTCATGGTTCTGAATAAAATTAAAGTATTATTATGAATATAAAATCCACATATATTCAAAAGTAGTGTTATGAAAAATTCAAACAAATACAATCAAAAGTATTTATGTGAACATAACTTTGGAATCTAACATTTGTTTTTAAGTAAAAACAAGTCACAGGAAGTGGGGCCTACCATTCTACCAGTATATTATATTTTGTTCCATGTGTTATCACGCAATAAAATCACCATATATGGATATACTATTAGAAAATAAGTGGATGGAAAAGAGGTTTGAATAGGTATAAACCTCCTTTTATCTTTGGGCTTTTTTTAGTGTTATCTCTGGACTTTTTTTACTGTTATCTCTAGCTTTTGAGCCTTTTTTTGTAAACAGGGTATAGTCCCTTTAAAAACTATTTATCCTTAATAAAAAATAGGTATAATCTCTTTGTTTTGGTAGAAATAGAGAAATATTTAATTTTATCCTTTAATGATTGAACGAGATAGGGTAAAGCATGTTGCGGAAGTAAGGATGATTGTATGGTAGGATAGGAGATAGTGGAAAGGATGCATATAAGCCATATACCCTTCTAGTATTATTCATAGTTGTTAGTTTTTATACATACATGTACCAAATGCAACATTTTCTCCTTGTTCCTTAGGACAAGACACCCATTTAAGTTTGGAAGAGTGTTAGCGGGGGTAAAATAAATGTATTTTAGTTGTCTCATATAGGAAATGTGAAGAGATTTGGAGGATATGAAGAATCACCAGAAATGTGAAATGACGTAATTGCAAATAAATATGGATGAAGAGAAAGAGATAAGATAGAGAAATTTATTTTGTATTGTTATATCTTCTTGCTCATGGCCTCTTGGCTTGAATATTGTATTCCCACTCTTATTTAATGAAATATTTAAAATTGTGTTCTCTCCATTTAATAATATTTTGGTTCTTTTTTTCTGCATTATCATTTTTGCATATGTATTTTAATTAATTTCCTCTTAGAATCCCATATGCTAAGGTTTTCTACTAACAATGTCCCCCACACTCACTTCAACATGCCTTTTGGATTTCATCCAAAAGGTAGTATGTTATTTCCTACCTTACATAATTTATAAACAAAAAATAAATGAGCCGCTTCTAAGAATCTATTAGGGGAAGGGGACCAATAATTGAGACCCCTAATTTTAAGGGCATGTAGCACTAATCAAAATGTGATTTTTCCTCAAAAAATGATAAATTCACACAGTTCAGCGAGTCATCTTCCGGTAGAGGTGATTTTTGTGACTTTTACAATGACACATGTATAATGATAAATCACATTTTCTTATGTCCTCTTCATTTTTCTCATTTTTTCGTACTTGGACATAGTTATGGCTAAAATAATATTTATTTATAAATAAAATTTAAAAATGGCACCCAAAAAAGTGAAAAATAATACACCTAAAACATTTAAGCAACTTAAATGTTACATGCAACATGTTTAATATTGTTTTTGCTGCCAACTACGCTCCCTCCTTCACTAATAATTGTGAATTGAATACCTTAACATGTCATTTTAGTATTGTTTTACATACTCTTTTGAACAAACTTTTAGTTCATTTTTGTTTGATGTTGGTTTATTCTAGAGGTTTTTTGAGTTTATTGTGGAGGTTTTGCTAATACTAACTTTCAAGAATGTTATTATGGAAGGAGTAAATGGTGTGTTTGCACACCATCATAGCATGTAAATGTTTTTATTTTTCGCTTCAGAGTTCTTTTTTCTTTTTTTTGTTTATGGTTATTGCAATCTTTACTTTATTTTTTGGAACATTGAGAGCATATTTGAGTTGTGTGACTTGAATAAATTTTTTTAAATTATGTATGTTATGACAAGCATAAAACCCACAATTGTGAAGTGAATTCCTTGTCATTCCATTTCACTATTGTATTCTTTAAATGTGTTATATTAACTTGATTCTTGCAACTCTTTCCACTTTATTGGTTTTTACTTATAGATCCCAGTACAAGGATGTTTGTTACCTATTGTAATTAAGGAGTAAAGGTTGTATTGTGCTCATTCTTGCATAGCTTTCCTATGAGCTTATACACTACATAACTTGTAAGTGTGCACATTTTTATAACAAAAAAAGAATTAAAGATCCACCTATCGATTTTATTTGTTGGGTTATTACATTATTTCAGTTTTCTATAATTTTTGGGGCATATTTGAGCTGCATAATTGGAATTTTTTTTGAAATGATGTCTTTTATATCAAATCTAAGATAAATACACTGCATATCAGATAAATATAATAGTAAATATACAAGATCAAGCTAAAGAAGTACAAACAAGAGTGAAAGATAAGAGATATAGAATGACTTGGCTTGTAATTGTAGGTTTGTATTGATTTTGGACAAGAAGTTGATCTAGAAAGGGTAATTTTGAACTGTGGAAGCTCTTATTCAGTAATTACACAATGAAAATCTCAGCGACAAAAGCACTTGGGAGAGGAAATGCTTTCCTTGGTGCTAATGTCTATTCTGGGTGGTGGCATTTGTAGGATAGTTGTGATCCTGGTTCTTCATGTGTCAGTTATTGTCACTTTTAGTTCATTATAGGTCACGTCGGGTTCATTACAACTCTACTTTGTCAAACACATACCTCTAAAATAAATCCCAGGTACAATACTCAAGCACACATGAGATGAATAAAAATATACAAATGAAAGAGTTGGACTGACCCCAAAGGTCACCTTGATGTGATTTAGTTGCCGAGTGTTACAATACATTTCAGAATCCATGTAGTTATTGTGGTGTTTGATTGAAATCATGTCCCTTGAGCTAGGTTTCCCTAGTCCTAGTTGTACAAAGAATAGTGGGCTACAACTACTTTTTCCCAATGCAAAATGTGTGGTATGTAATTCAAAATAGGTCCACCTATGCAGTGAATAATGCATTCCTTTGATTATGTAATAGATTGGAAATATTTAGCTCTTTGTAATAGTAAGTTCCTCTTGAAATTCTTTCCCCCCTAATTTGGTTAAACAAGACATGTATATATGATTCCTTCACTTAAGTTTCATCATTAACAAGTGAAAGGATGACCTAGAGTGATAAAAAAAGACATGAAAGAAATAACATCTAAAAAATCAGAAAAAAAAAAAAAGACGGAGGACATAAGCAGCCAAAGGAGACAGCAGTCCCTGGGTGCTCCTCTCCCTAATGGGTGGTTCTATTCAGGGTGTCAAAAAGATAAAATAATGGAATAAAAATTGAGTAGAGTGTTAGTTAGTATGAAAAACTATAAGGTGTAGTCCAAAAATAGTAAGTGATAAAGATAAAGAGGATAAAATCAATGTCAAAGCAAAATAAGTGTTGTTAGTGGTTAGTTCTCTTTCTTAGGAATCATCCTTGTACAAATGAAATATTTATAGGCTAGATGTAAATAGTAAGTGTGTGACTTAGTGACTACAATTTCCCCCACTTTGTGTTGGTGAATAAGGATTTGGTAGCATAAAGTAGAAAAGAAAAGTGTACCTTGGGGAGTCAAAATAGGATTTTGCCCATTAGTGTGCCGAATGACTGTTGTAGCATACCGAATGGAATAGTTAAAAATGTGTACTATGAAATTATAAGGGAAGGGAAGGATAAGGATACTAGGGGAGACCTTTTCTTTCATGGAGTGATAATGACGTGTGTGTAGTTCCTTAGAATATCATTTTTATTAGAGTGTGCTTGATATTTGCTTCATGGTTTCTTGTTTTCTTTTCCTTCGTTGGGATAGGACACGACATGTAAAAGGAAAAAAAGTGTATTCAATTATCTAGGTAAATTTAATTGAACTTTAACTTGAAAAAAATAAAAAAATTGAAATGTGTATTACAAAAATCTAAACCAAGGGGTTAGATTACACCTGAAATGTTAAAAGAGAAAGGGATAGAAATGTTTTCCTACTTGTATACTTATTTCTTAGGTGCTGGTTGGAATAATATGAAGGATTATAGTGTCATTTCACCAAACTAGGGATTTGAGTGCCTCGGTGCTAAACTTACTATTTAGGCATCATGTTGCCACTAAGGGAAAGTGTATTCGGAGAGTTCATAGGCCTTTACCTCCAATTGTTAATGTTTCACCATGGATAAGTGCCACTGGATATGATCACAAACTCAATTTTTAACTTTCCTTGGGTGACATTTTGTTCCAAGCATATCATTTTCCTACATATGTCCTCAGTGCAACTTTCTTATTTGTTCCTACTTTAGTTCTAGAGTTACTGATGTTTGACATGTCACTGACTTTAGTTCTCGTTAGTAATTGATTCCAATCTAAAAATTATCATGTAAACTATCAATATTTTGGAATATTGTGACTATGCAACTGTTGAAACTGTTATGTAAATTTTTGTTCCCCCAATATAATACCGCCAAGGTGGGACACTAGCACCCACCATTCCTGTTTGTGTTGGATAGTTGTTTACATGTTGAGTTTTGTGGCCAAGTCTATTTTTTCCCTGTTATGTAATTTATTTCTATTATGTTCTTGATGACTGTGATATTTATAACTACTTTTTGTAATTCTTGGGAGGGTGAAAAGGTTTACCCAATGTTTTTTCCCACTTGTTTGGGGTATGTGAGATAAACATGAGTGAATGCATCCCAAATGAGGAAGGATAAATTGGTATGCATCTCTAATATAGGGATTCCTATAGGGGTAATAGGGATTATGCATGGTAGTTACTATGGTGTAGTCAAAACAATTTGGAAAATTGATAGCATTGACCGAGTTTATTATAGTCGGTATTATTTCCACTAGCAATGGCAACATATAAACTTTAAATACCTAGTAAAATCGTATAGAAAAATAGCAAACAAGGACATCGGTAAGAGATACCATATGACTTTACCATACACAGGTAGGATAACACTGCAGAGCCCATGACTCGGCCCATAGACACGGTGGCAGACCCATCCGACCCAAGACTCCACAAAATAAACCAGAGCTCACAACATGGAGCGGAAAATATAGTCCTCCAATAGATCACACAAACCAATAGCAACCCACAGTAACTCAGTGGGAAAATAATACACAACCCATGCATAAGGAGTCCTGCAAGGTCTGACCAAATTCTACAAGGATGATAGGGTGGCGAGCCCTATTAAAAGGATCCACCCCCCTCAATCCAGTAAATAGTGGGATTTCCCCACCAAATGTAATAGTGGCCCGACCAATATAGGAAGTGGCTGAGCTATTAGTGAGGTGGGATTTGATCCCCCCGACCTTGGTGATAGAACCTGAGTTATTAACCAACTAGTCCAATGAAAAGGTTGAGTAGTGAGTTAGCCAATAAGGCCCTTTCAATACAATTTTAGGGGCTTATTTGGACTATAAAAGCCGACCCCCATCCATTATAATCATGTAACAACTAGTAAGCTGATTCCTAGATCTTGAAAGGTGGAGATCGAGCCAATCAGTTAGATACCATGTGAATGACATAGTTGTGTGTAGTGGTAATTTATTTATGAAGTATTACTTTGAACCATTAATGAACTATGATTTTTTAAGCAATAGTAGATGTAACATTATAGTAGTATAGAAGTTTTTTAATACTACCTAGCTAGCCCACAGTGCTACATCTAAGATCTAAGTGAAACATAGAATATTGACTGGAGTGCCATAGGGTGTTAATTACAGCATACGTGGAAAGATGATCGAGATCTAGAATGGATTCCGAATAGTGGAGTCCCCTGGTGCCATAGAGCTTGCCGATTTTAGGTCTATGTAAGGGGATGTCGGGTGTTATAGTTCACCCTATGAATTAGGAACAAGTCTGGTTGTTCATCTAAGAAAGTTCTTAATAGTGGGGGAATTAGGATCTATGCTTGATGACAATTAGTATTGAAAGGGCCCACAAGTTTTTACTAGTGGAATGGTTCGAACATATGTCGAACATGAGGTAAGGACCTAGTTTTGAACTTCATAATCAATCATTGTGCAAGTATTTCATAGCACATGGACTATGCATTAAATTTAAATTGCATTACTTAAAAGGATAAAAATTTTAGAAAATAAAAGAAGCATCTAGGGGTCTAAGATCATGTAAAGAGCTACTAGATAATAATGTTAACATGGTGAGGCGATTAGCACCCTATAGATTCCTGTCTATCCCAATTGGATGAGTCCATGGCAATTTTGTATAAATAATAAGTTATGTAGACTCATTAGGATAAAATCTAATAGGTGTAACATCTGGGCGTGTTGGAAATAGTTGACTCTAAAATTACTTTTTGCAAACTATAGGGAGGGTAAATATGTGATTTACCCGATATGTGTGACCACACATTTGTAATGTGTAGGATGAATCATCAAGTGATCAATAGTCCAAGTAATGAAGGCTAAAACTAATTCACTAAGACTCGGCAGAATAGGGAATAAGCATGAAAATTGGAACATGGATCATGAGAAATAAAGTGGTATAAATGGTATCCCCTATACATGTTAGTGATAAACAGACAATGCACATGGAAACAACAATGGGTAATTTATTTCCCCTATAGTAATGTAACAAGATAAGGTACAGGACCAGTAGTGTCAAATGTATCATGGCATAGACCATCTTAGAAACTCACAAGATAATGGAAGTAATCAATTCTTGTGTAAATCAGCATACAGTTCTCTAACTTTCGATGAGGAATGGTCCCAGAGAGACATAGTAACATATGGTAGAACTAAATTAGCATAAAAAATGACTTCTACCATAAAAGTTCATCAAGAGTGAGACATAATGGGAAAAGTATCATGGGTGCTAATAGAAAAAATTGATCTTGTAAATCAGTAGCACTAGGGTACATCTCAAGAGGAGAAGGATGTGTACAATGTAGGTAATGTCATTTTCATCATGTATGAGGGTAATATCGATAAGAATTAGAAACATGAGATGTGAAATCTATTGTAGTAGTATCCATGGAATAAGATGTAGCAATGGCATTGTGCACTATCTTAGGCAGTAGAAATAATTATATACATACTATGTAACCAAGGATGGCGTAGAAGGATAGTATAAGGAACATCATGATGCATAAAGTGACATATAACATTAAGAGTGCAAGATCCCACATAGTAAGGAGCAAGAGATATTGTTCCCAATACTTTCTTAGGTGTATCATAAAATCCACAGATGATAAATATTATATGGATTGAGATGAGTATAAGAAAGTCCTATCTTTGATGGAGAAAGGACTGAGAGTAGATACATTAAGACCAAATCTAGGGTTAACTAGGACACGCTTAACAAGGAGATTGTGAATTTGAACCTGGATATATAATGAGGAAAGTATTGGACATCAAAGGCATGGGAAGTTGTGAAAGATACGATAATGGGCATGTAAGTAATGGGTTCACCAAATTGATTTAGCATGAAATTTAAATCTAAGGTAATGAAGTTGCTGATCAAGATCAATATAATAGTAATTCAAGCAATATCTAGTTATAGAAATATAAGAAAAAGTGATGGATATAGATTTTTAGAATGAATCAACTTGGCTAACCATATGTTTGGACTGATTTTAGGCTATGGTTAGCTAATATACAAAGGCTAATTATATGGTTGTTGTAATATATGTTTCATAATTTTGGCAAGGTGATGATCACAGGGACATGGAACCTCCTGGGAGATGGAACGATGACCATTCAAGTACTAACATCTATCTTGGGTAGATGGTGCTCTGTCAGAATAGTATTTTATCATGGTTCTTTCTGTATCACTTCTTTTTATCCCTTCTTAGTTCATTGTATGGCATGCATCATGTTCATTGCTATAATCTATATTTAGTTACACATATCACCTATAAAATAAAAACCTATTTAATTACATAATACTCAAACACACATAAGATGAATAAAATTAATGCATATTCTTGAGTCAGGTACTGACCTCAGAGTTGTCACCCCCATATGTGATTTAGTATCCAAGATCATTACATTACATTTCAAACTTCAATGTAGTTCTATGTGTGTGTGTGTGATCAAAATCAGTTTCCGTTGAGCTAGGTTACCCTTAGTGTTAGTTGGTATAAAGAATAACAGGACTACAATTAATTCTTGTCCCAATGTAAAAATGTATGGTATGGAATTTAGAATAGTTCAGCCCATATGTAGTGAATAATAGTAGTCTTTTGATGATGTAGTAGATTGGAAGTTTTTAGTTCCTTGTAATAGTAAGTGTGTCTTGAAATTATTTCCCCCTTAAAGAAGTTAAATAATTTATGTATATATAAGATTCCTTCTCTCTAATATTTCATCATTAACAGGTGAAAGGATCCAACCCAAGGGTGATAACATAAAATACATAAAAGAAGTAATATCTGAAAAATTAGGAAAAACGAGAGACAAAATGACAGAAGCACCCAGAGTGGATAAAAATGACTCAGGTGTTCGTGTCCCTAATGGGTGGTTCTGTATAGAGTTCCCACAAAGATACAAATAGTAAAATCATAGACTAGGCTAGGATGTCATCTAGTATGTAAAACTATAAAGTGTAGTCCAGAATTAGAACAAGTGAAAAAGATTAAAGATGATAAAATCAACTGTCAAATCAAAGCAAAGGGTTGTTAATGGCTAATTCTCTTGTCTTATTAATCATGTATATAAATGACATATTTAGAGTCTATATATACATAGTAAGATCATGTCATATAGTGACTACAATAGGTACAAGGGGTAAAAGTACCAGTCTCTCTACATAGGTCACCAAGTCCAGGAGGAGGAGTGGATGGGGATGATGGACTGGGGAGATGGGGATGGAAGGACTCGGTAGATAGGAATATATTGACTGTGTGGAGTTCTGATACCAATAGTAAATCCTCTAGGTCCATCAGTAGTAGATTTTACACATGTTGTCAATTGAGAAGTAAAGAGACTAGAGTAGTCTAGTAGTCGAGATTCCTCTGCACATCTATAGCTTATGAACTTATAGACTACAGTTGGATATTTAGTGAGCATCCATGCGTAAGAGAGGACATTTGAGATGAGATTAATTTAGTGCATATCATTTTTAGTTACATGTTTGAATAGGAAAGGGATGTGGCCCATTTTGTGGCCAAGGCGAGTGATATCAGGGATGCACTATAAGAGTTATTGGTAGTGACTCACTATGTGGGTTATTACAGAGGATCATATGAGGTAGTTGAAACAGAGAGCTCCATGTTATAGCTCAGAGAATAGGGAAGAGGTCAAGGAAATTAGGTAGATCACATAGGCCATCTAGATTATCTAGAACAGTCCCAAATGCCACCATCGAGGTAATATTGTAAACCATGTACTTCCAAAGGTGGGTAAGAGCTATAGTTGATGTTGTATGGTATACATCTATTTGTTGTGTTTATGTTCTCATGATGACACCAACATTCATTATATAGATGTCCATTTTAGAATTATGATGTATATATGTGTATGACATTTTTGAGACATGGTGTATAGTGTATATATGACATTTTTGAGACATTCATACATTTTATATGATGATGATTTGGCTGGTTTGATTCTACTTTAGAAAATGTTATAGATGTATGTTAATATGATGTTTTCATGTATCTCTTTGCTATTTGTGAACTTGTAGAGTGGAATGAGATGAATGTAATAACGATATGACTAAAATTTCACCATAGCTAATGAGCTATCCATTCGGATTTTATGTTTTGGAGCAATCTGGTTTTGGAATGTTGGTCACATATTAGAGTTATCACTATGATTTTTAAATTAACTATGATAATTAAACCCATTATTTGCATAAACACACATACATGTAGCAAACTAGAATATGTAAAAACAAACCCAATATACATATTAAATGTTTTCACCGTGGATATATATGAACCAAGATGGTAAACAAGAAACTTGTAATTGGTCAAACAATTAACTACCCATATATGTTAAAAAACAAACCTTTTCAATAGACATTTCAGTATATGGTTGCACCTTCTTTTCACCAACTTTGTTTTCATTATTATCTAATGTGAGTCCATTTTAGACAAGGAATTTTTTAGTGGTGAATTTTCATAATCTCATGAAAATCGAGGATTATGGAAATTCGAATTGGAAAATATTCTGTGATTTGTAGTCGAACTTATTCACCAAAAAAATTTGACTAACATGTCCCTTATACTATTCATTTTTCCTATATTTTACACATATATAAGATCTTATGAATGTAATTTGCCACCATTTTGAATCATTTTGTGCACATATTCGTCGAAGTAAACATAAGTAACCTCTCAAACATCTAACCCAGAGCCATCCAATTTTAAGTTATCTAACACCTGAGTCATCCAACCCTCAAGCCCTCTAAACCCTTAGACATTTAACCCTTAGCCATCCAACCCTGATCTGTCTAAGCTTGAGCCGTCCAACCCTGAGTCGTCTAACCCCTGAGCCGTCTAACTCCTAGCCATCCAACCCATGAGCCATCCAACCCCTCATCTATTTAACCCCTCATCCAACCCCTCATCCAACCCCTCATCCATCCAACCCCTCATCCATTCAACACCTCATTCATCCAAGCCCTTTGTTGAGAGCATTCCAACCGCTCAGTCATCCAAATGTTTGTCGTCTAACCACAAAGTCATCCAAGCCTTTTCATCTAACCCTTTACCATCCAACCACTACCATCTAACCCTAAACCATCCAATCTCAGATCCTTCGAACATAAGAGTCGTCCCTAAGTAGTCATGGATACTAGAAATCAGGGTAAGAAGGTTACTGATTCAGCCATAGATACTAGAAATACTTTTCTTGGTTATTTTGGAAAATCATAAAAAATGAAGGGGGTTTCTGCATTAGCTAAAATTATTGGTATGTGGCATGTGTTATTTACATGTTATTTAATCTCATAGTATTTAATAATTATGTTTTTCTTACTGCTCTTGGAACTCTTTGTACTATGTAAAAATTTAACTATAGATAAAATTAATACTGTATTTGTAAAAAAATTATAGAATTATATGTAGACGTTTCAGAAATTCCTTCACAAAATAATCAATTTAAAGATATCGATGATCCATTATATGTTGAGGAAAACATTATGTCCCTTGATGGCATAGAAGTACAAGAAAAATCATCGAATTCTCATGATACACCAGTGGAGGAAGCTTCTACTCCAAGGTCTATTTCTGAGAAAAAGGAGACATGAGAATCAAGTATATTCCTGCTAAGAGCCCAAATGCATAAGTTGAACCCCAAGAAAAAAAGAATATATGTCAGAAGAAAGAGGAAAAACTAGAACAATTGGAAGGAAATTCTAGTTTGAATGGTCTGCAAAATATCCTATCTATTGAACCTGGTGTACACTGAAAATGGAAATGATCTTCCAATACAATTTCCATGTAAAATATGTGGTTGGAAACAGGGGAAGAATAACACAATGTAGCTCAAATTGGACACAATTGAAAATCATTGTGGGAAAATATACATTTCCCACAAGCAAAAGGATGGCAGCATAGTCAAAACACATAAATGGAAAGATGTAAAAGAGTGTCTACATGTCAAATACACATAATAATATGAAAAGGAACAAAAATGTATGAAATGTGTAAATGAAAAAGGTGCGACCATAGTATCAAGATTGAGCAAATCTATGGAGGTAGAAATGAATGCAAAAAGTATTCAGTTTGCTACCGTATTTCATATATTGAAAAGGGGAAGACCAATGTCATATTTCAGAGAAAATGAAATTTTGTATCAGGTTATTGGTCTACAGAATACGTTCCTCAATCTCATTGTTTAGATATCAATGGCTGGGAAATTAGTAAAATGTCTATCTCTAGTAGAAAAGGAGGATTTGAAACTATGTGTTCAAAAGGAAAACTATATCTCCCTTTCAATAGATTTGAAGTTACTGTAGTGGATACTACTTCATGGATTTGTATTCATGTTTACACATTTGCTAATGAAATAAGAACTACACACCTCTTAGCAATTCATAAAATGACTGAGAATTACAATTCTAAAAATATTTATAAATTGGTGGTCTCAAATATGAAGGATATCACCAGAATTGATGAATTTTCCATTGCAAATAAATTAGTTTGTTTCAAAACTGACGGTGCAGATGTAATGCAGGGAGCCAGAAATGGTATTTTTGCATTATACTTCAGACAATTGTTGCTCCATTATATGGTTGGTGTCCATTGCATGGCTCATAAAATGAATTTGGCTCACAAAATTGTGAGCACATTTGAAAATTTAGCTAGAGTGGAGGAATTGATACGTGAGTTGCATGTGTGTGCAAGTATACTTTGCTTAATGCTAAATCAAATGAAGCAAGAACTACCACCTAAAATAGTTCTACAATTTAGCTAAAGCAAAGCATAAACACCATCAAGATAGAGAACTAAGAAAGATCTAAACTAACATTATAACTTTGAAAACATGAGATCAAAACTATGCATGCTATTTCAACATCTCTACTCTCCTAGATTACCAACAAGAATGAATGGACCTATTTAGCTCCAATGGCAATCAAAAATTTCTTTGTTTGATCCTTAAAGAATGCAAGAATAGGAAGCTTTAGCTCTTAACAATGGTGACCTCTCAATAAAATAAAAGGAAAGCTCTTAGTCTCTTTGTTATATGCTTTGCATTTGCTCTCTTAAGAAGTTTTAGGTGTAAGTATAAAGGTAGGTGGAGGGCTCTTTATATAGCCCAAAGGATAAAGGAATCAACACATCCTCATGAAAGTGGGATAAAGGTAAAACATGATTAGGAATGGATAAGGTTGCTTTATTAAAGGTAACCTTACTTTAGAAGGGTTTTAATACATGTTTAGCAAGTCATGGGAGTTAGGGGGTGCTTTAATTAATCAAAGGTGATTAATTAATAGGTAGGTGTAAGCTTATAGAAGCCAATTAGAAGAATATTAGTGCGATTTAGGATATTAAAAAGGGATTAAATCAATTAAATATTGATTTACTATTTAAATGAAGGGGAAGACTAATTAATTAATAATAATTAATTAATCTAGATAGAAGAGGTGATTTAATTAACGGAAGGTCGTTAATTAGGTTGTTAGCTAGATAGGTGAATTAATCAATTAGCGTATTGTAATTAATTAACAATAACAAGAGGGAATATGAGTGCTTTTTGACGATATGTCTTCGATTTGTGAGAAAGGGGATAATTAGTGCAATTTAAGTATTTAAATTGCTTGGGCGTAATTATAGGTGTCTACATTTGCCCCTCTTTGGGGTGGCGTAAGTGACGTCACTTCAAAGATAGTAAACGGAAGAAAAAATTTGAAGGGATAGAAGAAAATTTAGTAGGGAGGGAGAGATGCCCCCCTCGAGTGTCGATGGGGGTGATGAAAGAAGTCGATCGACAATCGAAAAAGGTGAGATATAGATTAGAAAAATGGGAGGAGGCAGGATGCCCCAATGAGAGAGAAAATTAGGGTTGAAAGGGAAGTGAAGTGGAAGAAATGAGGAAGAGGGGAGAGAAGAGCTTAGCCTCTAGCCGCTTATTTATTTGGAACAAATTTGATGTCATCATATTGCCATAGGAACTACATCATCGGTCCTTATGAAAAATATAAGCATACGACAAAGGTAGAATGACATGAAAAGCCATAGTACGAACAATTATCCATTGCTGAAAACACTAACTCCATGCAACATACAAAATGTAATGCAATACGAGAAAGTGAAAGATGCCTAACTCCATGCAACATACAAAATGCAATGCAATATGAGAAAGAAACAAGCTCATATAATAGGGAAAACAAGTATGAATGCACATATCCAACCCAACAACGGTCAAGACAGTTGTACAAATGTTTTGTTATCAGTGCTGAAGGGATCCACAAGTTCGTGATTGATGACAAGGGTTAAAAATGACACCCCGAGCAAGGATACATGCAAGGGGAAATGACAATGAACACAGGTCCATGAAAAGTGTTTGTGCGCAACAAAACAACACCAGGCAACAAAAGCACCCTAGAGTACAGACGAAGCAAACAACTAGCTTTGTGAATGGTTGTGAATCCAGTGATCTGCGAGTCATATTAATCGGGGAAGATGTGAGACAAACCAACAGGATATGGAGAAAATACCATGTGTAAGACACAAGTTTCAGCCGTAATAAGCAAGTTACCTTTTTTGTAGGGTTTTTTACTTTTTAAGATTTTTGTGAAAAATTTTGCCCTATTTTTGAATTTTTTGATAAATATATATTGTTTTTGTTGTTTTTTTTCCAAACCATGGTGAACAGTAGAAGAAATTAGAAGAAGAAAGCGAAGGGCCTAGAGGCGACAGAGAGTGCCCTTTGATGGGATCCCTCATGATGGATAGGGTGATATGATGATATTGGTGCGGGGGGGGATATATTTTTGATTATGCGCAACCCCTCTTGCCCCCATTGATGATACGATATGTGATGATTAGCTTAGCATACATGCATGATGTGAAACTTAGCATTTTTGTTTATATATGATGTATAGATGATGCTAGAAGTGATGATAGTGATGGTAATGTGATGTGAATGATAAAAAAATAGAGCACATGCAAGAAACACAGCCAAATGCTACAAAGAACACCATGAATTAATTCAATACACCATGAAATCACCATGCCTTATTAACAAGTAACAAAACACAACCAAATGCATTAAGAAAGAAATAAAGAATTAACACACTAGCATGTTGAAACCCATTACAATATGGATAAGCAAGAATGAATCTATTGTAAGCAAGAAAAGATAAACTATGACAAAGTACACCCAAGAAAAAAACAACTCAAAAGCAAGCACGCAAAACACCATACAAGCAACAAGCAAAGCAAGAAAACAAGACAATGCAAGTAAATATTTTTGTAAGATATGTTTTCATAAACCGATTTTCTATTGTTTAGGTTTTTGTGAAACAATTTTATATTGTTTTTGTGTTTTGTGAAAAAAAATTCTATTGTTTTTGTGTTTTCTCAAAACAATGTTCTATTGTTTTTGTGTTTTCTTGAAACAATGTTCTATTGTTTTTGTGTTTTTCTCGAAACAATTTTCTATTGTTTTTGTGTTTTTCTCGAAACAATTTTATATTATTTTTGTCGTTTTAACAGTTTTCCAAAGCTATGTGCATGTAACCAAGAAAGCATGGATGCCCCCAGCGTTAGGTGGGGAATATACAAGGGTAGAAGCCACGTGCTTATGAACAAGAAGGTGAAGTCATTGAGTTGCCCCCAGCGTAAGATGGGAAATAACGAAAGACCACGTCCCTTACAGACGAATAGAAGAAGGCAAAGCTGGATCAAGGCTAGACAAGATGGTGTGCACAAGGAAAATCGAAGGCAGACCCAGGTCCAGGCCAAAGACAACTACCCTTCTAATACAGAATGCTTGTGAACAACGAATCCTCCCGAGGCGTCGGAAACTAGTTTTCACCCAAGGACTTGTCCAAAGTGCCACAATTGCGTGGTTTTCACTAGTGGATGACATGTTTTCTCTTTTTCTTTTTCTGATTTTTTTTTATGTTTTTGTATTTTTTATTTTTGTGTCATGTTCAAGCATATAATTTCTTAAGATGCATGGCGTTCATTGGCTCTCGGAGTTCATCACCATTGGGGTGAGCCAGTTTGTATGCCCCGATGTCGTACTTGGCAACTATGACATAGGGTCCTAACCAGTGTGGTTAGAAATTCCCTTTATTTTCTCACTCTACTCTGGTGTTGAACTGGTTCTCCTTCATAACTAAATCACCAACCTCAAACTGGCAAGGGATGATTCTCTTGTTGTAGTTGTGGGAGATTCTATGTTGATATACCTTCAGGTGATTAAGAGCGCGAATGCGCCTCTCATCTAGGAGCTCTAACTCAGCCAATCTTGCCACTTGATAATCTTCATCCTTATCCAAATAGTCCCAAAGAGAAATTCACAGGGATGGGAGTTTGATCTCTAAAGGGATGATAGATTATGTCCCGAATACTAGGGAATGTGGCGTCACACCCGTAGGAGTGCGAATTGATGTTTGGTAGGCCCATAGGGCTGGGTGGATTTGTAGGTGCCAGTTTCGACCGGTTTTGCTAACCATCTTCTCCATTATCCTTACCAAAGTCTTGTTTGTTGCCTCAGCTTGTCCATTACACTGAGGGTAATATGGCGTGGACCATTTCAATCTGATTTGGAACCGTTGGCAAAGACCTTTCACAGTTTTGTTCTTAAATGACTTCCCATTATCTATGACAATGGCTGTAGGGATACCATATCGGCAAATCATGTGTTCATGATGAATTTAGAAATCTATGCTCCTGTGACATAGGTTAGAGGGACAGCCTCCACCCATTTTTTAAAGTATTCTATAGCTGTGATGATATGTGTATGACCATCAAATGAGGTAGGAGTAAGCTTCCCTATTAGATCAAGTCCCCAATTAGAGAATGGCCACGGGGGGTAGTGATTGGTTGTAATGGTTGCGATGGAGCATGGATGAAATTTACATACTTTTGGAAAAGCACACATTTTCTAACATAATTACAACAATCAGTTTCCATGGTGGGCCAATAGTGACCTACTCTTAACAGTTTCTTAGCCGAGACCATTCTGTTTGTATGTGCTCCGCATACTCCTTCGTGTACTTTTTTAATTACTTGGATTAACTCCGTCACATCCAGACAACGTAATAGATTCCTGTCATAGCCACGATGATAAAGTGTACCTTCTAAAAGGGTGTAATGGGCTATCTAGCGAATCAGGATTTACTTTTCAGAATGGGAGATATTGGGAGGGAAAGTACTATCCTTAAGATAGGTGAAAATGGGTTCATACCACGGGGAATAGGGACCAACAACCTCATAAGCTAGGAAATATTCTAGCACGTCATACGTGGGTTGGTGTAGATTTTCTACAAAAAATGGCATATCATTGTTCCCTGGCGGAATACAAAGCATAGATCCCACCATTGCCATAGCATCTACTGATCTGTTCTACGCTCTTGGGATCTGCTCAAAGGTAATGCACATAAAATACTCCTTCAGAGTTTCCACCAACTTCTTGTAAGGTATGAGCTTGTCATCCTTAACTTTATACTCATCATTAACCCATTTGATGATTAGCTGTGAATCACCTACAACCTTAACATGTTGAATATTCCACTTGATGGCTAGCTTCATCCCTGCAATGAGTGCTTCATATTCCGCAATGTTGTTCGTGCAAGGGAAGGCCAGGGGGAAAGCCTACGGTATAGGATCACCCAAAGGAGTACTAAGGACCACTCCTGCACCTGAACCATGAAACGTAAAAGATCCATCAAAATGTATCTGCCATACGACAGATTCTTCAATGTAGAGCAAAGATGCATCTGGCAAATCCAGACTCAAAGGTTTTGTGCTTTGCAAAGGTGCTTCCGCTTGCTGGTCGGCAAGTACTTGTCCTTTAACTAATTTTTGATGGACAAATTATATATCAAACTCACTGAGTAGAATGATCCAATTAGCCATTCTACCTATGAGGGCGGGTTTGGACAACAAATACTTGAGTGGGTCGACCTTGGATATGAGCTTGGTCTTAGTATTTAGCAAGTAATGGCGAAGTTTTTTGAAATGTAAAAACAACGGCTAAGCAAGCCTTTTCAATCTAAGGATAATTAAGTTCATAGGCGATGAGGGTGCGACTCAGATAGTACACTTCTTTGTATTTATGGCTAAGGTCGTATTGGGAAAGCAGTGCACCAATAGCGTATTGCGTAGTAGAAATATAGAGCAAAAGTGGTTCTCCCAGAGTGGGAGGTATGAGGACAGGTGGATTAGCCAGGTACTGTTTAAGCAAAACAAAGGCTTGTTGTTGCTCGAGTCCCTAGATGAAGTGACGTCCTTCTTAAGAAAATGAGTGAATGAGTGACATTTATTTGCAAGTTGGGAGATAAAGTGGCGAATGGCTTGAATTTTCCCTTGCAAGCTATGTAGTTGCTTGATATTCTCAGGTGGAGGCATTTCTGTGATGGCAGACACTTTAGTTGGGTGTACCTCAATACCTCGTCTTGACACAATGAAGCCTAATATTTTCCCAGATAGTACACCGAAGACACATTTCTTTGGATTCAACCTAACTTTGTATTCATGCAGGCGTTCAAAGATATGCCGCAAAATGATAAGATGATCCTCTCTTGTTTTGGACTTTCCCAGGATGTTGTCTACGTAGTCTTCCATGATGTCATGAATCATATCGTGAAATATTATTGTCATGGCCCACTGATAAGTTGCTCCCACATTCTTAAGGCCAAATGGCATCACCTGATAGTAGAAGGTGCCCCAAGGAGTTGTGAAAGTTGTTTTGTGTTAGTCCTCCTCGGTGATTTTAATCTGATTATAACCTGAAAATCCATCCATGAGTGATAGCATTCCATATCCTGTTGTTGAGTCAACAATCATATCAATGTTGGGTAACGGAAAGTCATCTTTAGGGTAAGCTTTATTGATGTCCCTAAAATCTGTGTAGATTCGGATACCGATAGGTTTCTTCTAGACATGAACAATGTTTGATATCCATTCAGAATAATCAATTAGCCTAATGAATCCTGCTACAAGCAACCTTTCAAACTCTTCTTTAACTAGGTGCATCTTTTAGAGCTTTTATTTGATAGGCTTAGCGTCTGCGTGCACAACCAGGTTGTGCATGACCAAAGTTGGATCTAAGTCGACATGTCTTTGTAAGAACATGCGAACACATCAATAAACTCTCACAGTAGCATAGTGAACGTCTTTTGTTCTTTGGTTGAGAGTGATGCTCCCAATTTTACTATTTTGGGATCTTATTCAGTACCAATATTGACATCAATGGTAGTGTCACTCAGATTTCACCCTGAAATCTGTGACTACCCTATCTGAAAAATTTTCGTACTTTTAAAATAATGGGTCATTTTGTGTTTTTATTGCCTGAAAGTTCCTGTATTGTGTCAAGATAATCCCAAAGAGCCATATTAGCCTTTTTCGCCAAATACCCAGATGCCCAAAAATGTTTTATTCTGTCGTCAGGATTTGTCTATGCGGAAAATTTGTATTTAATTATTTTGAGCCCCGTATGAGGCTATTTGCGCTCTATTTTAACTTTATTATGAGCGAATATGTTATTATTCCTATGTGCCAGAAGGTTTTTAACTTATTTTAAGTTTTGAGCTTTATTTGTAACTTTTGGCAATTTTTCGTGTTTTTGTGGTGTCCGGTTTTGTTTTCTGTGAAATTTCTCTGGAGCAATTCCTTTGCCGGGTAAGCCCGATTTTTGGCCTGGAGCAGCTGGAAAACATATACGCACATTATGCCCGGAGGAAGTTCACCATCGAAGGTATGGATCACTGGGAAAAAGTGAAGTCGTGCGCGGAAAATCCCCTGCGGGGATGGGCGCATTTTTGGAAAACAATGGATTTAAGCTGCGATGGGGAAAATATAAGCCGCAGGCAGGGTGGGAATTCTATACCTGCCTAGCAGGGTACTTTTTCCCGTGTTATAAAAGTCACTTGAGTTGCAGTGGGAAAAATAGAGGCTGCAGGCATGTGGGAATTTAGTGCCTGCCTTGCAGGGTAAAAATTCCCATGATATAATAAAAGGAAAGTGACTTAAGTTGAAATCATGGGATTTTAGTGCCTGCCTTGTAGGGTAAATAATCCCATTGTCAAAGTCAAATCACTTAAGTGGATCACAAGATTTTGGTGCCTGCCTTGCAGGGTAAAGAATCCCATTATGACAAAATTCTTAAAAATAAAATTACATGTGCAAAAAAGTGTGCCCCCTTTAGTGAGAGAATAAAAGCCTTAAATTGATTATTTTAATTAATCTATTCTCTCAAAAAGTGTGCCCAAGCTTGGAGGAAGTCAACAAGTCAAAGATGAAATAAAAGAAATGATTTAAAAACATTAAAATTAATTTATTTAATGGCTGCCCTCTTCCTCTTAAAAAGTGCGCCCCATTTGGGTATTATTTAATGTTTTTTAAGGCATTAAAACATTAAATTATTTTCTATTTTCAATGGCTATGGTCAAAGAACACTGTGAAGCTTAAGTGAAGTGATGTGTGAAAGATTAAATTGGATTAATTTAATTTATTGGATGGTTGTCCTTAAACATGTTATTTTTTAAAAGAGAAAAGCATGATTTTTAATTAATTAATTACCTTTAATTTGTTAGGGCAATTATTAATTATAGAATTGTGAAGGTTATATAAGCATGGGCAGCCATATGGGTGAATTATTCAAATCACAGGTGAAGAATTGCACCCAAGTGAAAAAGTGCACCCCCATTAGAGGAAGGATTTTGCTCAGACAAGGTGACTAACGAGGTTAAAAGCTTCCAGATTTGGCGCATGCATTAGAGGAGGTTGATCTTTGTCTGCATAATTGTTTCCACAGGTGTTACAGGAGCTCGGGTGTTGATTGAAAGGATTTATGTTCTCTTTATGTGCAAATTAAACAACTATTTTTTGGGGCGGCAAGCTTGAAAAGTGCAGATTTTTACAATTTAAATTCACTATTCATGCTCTGGTGGCCATTTTTGTCTGAATAAATTGCAGGAATTCATTACAGGTGCTTTACAAAAGAAAAGGAGTTTTTATCAATGTCCAATACATTGCAAATATCGTCCGAATCTGAAGAATTGTACGAGATCTGCACCAGTATTGAAGAAATCCGGCCAAGTAAGGAGAAAAAAAATTATTCAGATGAAGATAGACAAAGCCATGGTGAAAGGAGATGAAAAAGAAATCACGATGGAGTCATGCATTTCTTCCAAACTTAGCAGACATAGGAGACACAGATCTAGGCCCGGAACCTCTTGTCGATTTGATTGATAGATCTAGAGCGGGAAAGACTTCACTCATGCGTGCAGTCAAAAGCAGTGGAATTATCTCGAGTTGTAACTTTTCCATGTACAGCCCAATTGCCAGAGTTCGTGATGGAGTTTGCTAGATCTTATCATCCTTCATCCAGATCAGTACGCGATGCTTTGGGAAAGATAATAATTTGTTTGGACGCAGAGTTCATCAATTATTGTTTGAAGATTCTAGTACGAAAGGTGGTGACTTCTATTAGCATTCAGGATGCTAACAGTAGGTGGGAGAAGCATAGAGCTGATTGTGTGAGCATCATGAATAGCCGGTACATGAAGAAGCCTAGATCTCCTTCAAAGTTCCCGAGAAATCTTCCACGGTCCAATTTGGTGCAGGAGGCAGATGATGTCATCAAATTTCTATGCAGGATGAATGACGAAGCGAATGCCTACACTTTCCATACATGGATGTATGCTTTCATCAGGACCATTGAAATCAACAAGGTTGATTCTATAATCAATTGGTCGGAAATTATTAGCAGCAACATCGGTGAGCAACTTCAGAACGTGAAGCGTATTTTTAGCTTCAAGATGACTTCATACTTGGTGTATGCTGCAGCTTCACAAGGTGTCTTTTCCAAGCTGGATAGATGTGGTGTTCTTTTCAAGGACCCCATTTTCGAGTGCTACCCGTAACTTACTGCACCTACAGGAGAGAAAGACTTCAAAGTGATCAACGATGACTTCTTCTACAATTTAATCTACAGGCTAGACAAAGACTTGAAGGCCAACAGGGTAAGCAAGGAAGCGTGAAAAGCCATGTCCAAGATTGGAAGTCTATTCATTCAATTTGACAAATTTCACATACCTCAGGGTTACAGGCTTTTCTGGAGAACCAATAAAGATGCCCAGGTATCCGAATGATAGATTGATCACCATGGAGCTGAGCAGGCAACTTGTGGAGTTACACGACCTTCAGTCAAAGTGGCACAAGTCTACGGGCTTCTTCCCAATCACTGTGGGATATTACATCTGCATTAGCATTCACAGAGCTCGAGGGATGGAAGCGCAGATGTTATCTGAGTATGAGCAAGAGTTCTTCCTTGCACGACTGAACTTCGATCCATTTGGAGTAGCCAGGAAGACAATCTCCCAGTAGTACGCACATGTGCCTTCGTTAGAAGATTTCTGGATGAAGTGCGGAAGTGAGTACGAGGTTAGAAAGAGAGATTTCAGCAGGCTGTCAGCAAAGCAAGTGTTCGACTTTGGACTAGTGCGGATACCTACGGATCTTAAAGATGATGGGAATGTGGTACTTGACACTTACCATCAAATGGGAGGAGATAAAGCCATACTGCAGAATAACATAGGAGGCTGCAACACAATTGAAGAAAGATCGAGAGCTGTGTTGGTGAATACTTCAAACTGGTTGCTGACGAAGGGATATTGCCTTGATGAAGCATTGATGAATCAAATCATGGGCAACTTCGGCGCAGGAGATTCCCTCAAGCGAAAGCATGAAGGAGAAAGTAGCAGAAGGTCCAAGAATTTGAAATTACACAGAAGATGTCAAGAGAAAGAGAAGATCACTTCTACGACCATAGCTTTGACTCCGGCTTCTCCAGTACCCAGTACTTCACCAACTATTACACCACAGCAGTAGGACGTTTCCATGCCTTCATTGAATCCGGCGACGTTCGTCTTCTCTCCTCAGCCACTTCGTTCATCACCCGTTCCAGAGGAGATGTTGAAGCTGCAGATGGCAGAGTTCGAAAGAGCTTTGTCCTTGGATGATTCAGAGGATGACAGCCATAACACTGTGGCACTTTCTGACGGAGAGGATGCAGAGCTAGGAGATGGTAGTGCACTCAGTGACTTCTCACTCTCCGAGAAGTAATTTCTCAGAATGGTTGGCTTTGCAGTTGGTTCCAGAAGTGAGAATGGAGATGAACTTAGAGGAGCATGACTTGCAGCTACTCCAGGATCTGAGCAGAAGAGACAGAAGGCCTAAAGTTGCTAAAGTAACTTCTAGGTTGATCATTGAGAATTCGGGAGAGAAGTTTGCTGAGATATCAATTCGGTAGAAGGAAAGATAGAGGAGGAGCTCACGGCGGAAGATGTGACAGTGACCAAAGTACCACTCGGTCAAGCCACCACTGAAGGATTGAAGCAGGACACGCAGACATTGATAGATGCTTTATTCCTTAGGCTTGACAGTGAAAAGGTGGAGAAAGAAGAGCTGCAGAAGCAAGTATCTCAATTATGTGAGATCATAGCCAAGGTTGCTAAACCTTCCATTCAGCCCATTTCAGAGCAGGTGAGTGATCATCTTATGCAGGAAATGGAGGACGCAAGCAATCAAGTAAAGGCTATTGACGAATGGAAGGATCTGATTATTCGTCAAGCTTCTGTACAACTTGGGGAAGTGTCAGCCCGCCTAAAGGTTATGAATGATGCAGCAAATCAACTAAAGCAACTGATGGAAAACATAGAAGGCATGAATACAGTTGCAAAGAGTAACCTGAGTATTTTGGCCGAGATCAACAAGCTGCCAAGAGATGTATTGATTGCGGAACAGATTGTACCAGATGGATCAGTCGAGAAGGGGAAGCAGCTAGAGTTTGCAGTATCTTTCACTTTGGAAATCTACAGAGTTTTGCTGAATAGGATGCAGGCACTTGAGAGTAGAACATCATATTTACCAGACAGTATCATTTCTTTCACTGAGGAAAGAGTGGACGGAGGTGTTACTTCATATGTGCGGATTGTTTCTAACGAGGTGCCTAATTCCCTGGAAGATTCTCTTCTGATGGTACAAAAGAGAATTGATAAAGCTACCAAGCCTTTCACGATGAATTCTATCAGTAGACTGGTGGCGCTGCAGGCAGACATTGTGAGGTTTGGGCCGAGTTTGGAAGAGGTGGAAGTGTGCAGCAAAGTGTTGAATGAAGGGTTGCTGCAATTCAGGATAGAGAAGGAAGCAGTGGCTAAAACAGATGGAAAGATGTTGAATTACATGTTTGACAAGTATATCCGATATCAGAACAAGAAGAAGGCATAAATGTTACAGCTGCATGACTTCTTCTATTCTTTCTTCTTCTATTTTCTATGTTCCCGGATGAAATTGTAAAACTTCTAAGTTATTGGTTTTACAACCATTACTTGAAGTCATGTGGAACCATTCTATTAGTTAAGTGATACATGTGTCACTTAAAAAGAAGTTAGTTGAGGATGATTTCCAAATGTCATCTTTACTTGTTGTTTATGCTTTAGTTCAGTTTAAGTCTTCCATTTGTACTTTCCCTCCTACATTCTATAAGTAGGAGAAGAACCTCCGGGTTAAGGATCGATCAGAATTTGTAAGCAGCAATCCTGAGTTCTAGACTTTGTGCTGAACTCCTGAGAGCAACTTGGAGCAAAGGAATACAAAGGAGCAGGTTTTCAGAGAACTTTGTGTCACGGTGTACTGTGTTTCTTTCTTTGAATCTTAGATCTCTTGATAAACTTTGTGTTATTTTAGATCTAGATCTAGAGTTGCCTTTGTTTTATAATTATGTGTGTTCATATCTATTAAGTTTCTTCTATGTGCATGTAATTAGCTCTGCTATCTACTAATTGGGATGCACATCTTCCCCATTTCTTCTCTGTATTTCCTTTACTTCTTTCTTCTATAACTTTCCTTTCTTAAACAGCTACTTACTTGCTGCAGAACTTCTTAGTTATGGTTCATGAACTAAGTGGTTAAAGTAAAACCCCTGATAGATAATAACACATTTTTATTGACAAATCTGACATAGGAGCCTCACCGGTTAAATGAGGGAGATTTATCTCATGACTGCCTAGGTTTGATGCTATGCAGAAAATCTAGCCAACAGTTTTTGGTGACTCCACTGGGGAAACAACTATCTTTGCAGATCAAAGCTTTTCTATTGAAGATCAGAGTGTTTTCCATAGAAATCTCAACCTGGCTGAACGTCCATTCACCCGATCCGTGAAGGCACAAGGAAGGACTGATCATTTCTTCCAACTGCAGGAGCAATTCAATTTCAATCATCCTCCTCAAGTTAGAAGCCGCAGATCTAGTCTCTCACCAGGAAGGAGAGTACACACCCATCCAGATCCAGATCGTATTCAGCATAATCCGGCGGCTAGAATTATCCATCAAGTCTATCAAGTCTACACAAGGAGGAGACGTGCTCAAGTTAACATGGCGCACCAAATTGTACCTGTTCCATGGGGAGCAGCTTTTGGACCTCTCAACTTGGCTCCACCTATGCACGAGCTGCCAAAGGGATCCAGAAAGAATTTTCCAAAATTCTTTGGAGATGGAAAGCAAAACCCGGATGATCATTTGGCGGCCTTCTTCATATCTTGTGGTGTGCTTGCAGTAGAGCATGAAGATGTCTCAGTCAGGCTCTTCATTGAGACTCTACACGACTTGGCTGGAGAATGGTTCTATCGACTGGCTCCTGGCACCATAACCAACTGGGTGACTATGCGTGAGCAATTTTTGAAAAGATTCAAGCCTGCAGAGGATGCTAGCACGTTAATCACCCAACTGACGCAGTTGAAAAAAGAGCCAAGCAAGAACATGCGGGACTTTATTGCAAGGTTCCAAAGGATTTTGTATAAAATCCCCACTTCTGCCGCATTGAGCGACGAAAATCAAAAGACGTTTTTTATAAACGCTCTATTGCCTGAAGTTGGATATCAGCTAAGAAGGGCAAGACCTATAAATCTACTTGAAGCACAAAATGCTGCTGTGGAGGTTGAGGACGACTTGATCATGGCTGGAAAACTCAAACAACCATCTCATAAAGGTGATGGCGCTTCTTCTAGTACTTCAGATCCTTTGTTGCAGAAATTAGCTAATGACATGCTGCAGATCAAGAAGCAGATCTCTCAAGCAGGGAATGCAACCCCCTCAAGAATAGCTCCTACCCGGACCTTTAATGGTCAAAATCAAAATCAAAATCGAAACAAGACTTGCTGCTACACCACAATGGTTGGCAATAGAAGCTGCTCCAAGGAATAACTTGGAAACTAATGAAGAGGATCTTGGCATTGATGAATCATTCGATGATGAAGACTTTATAGATCCCGCTGGTGACTCCAATATTGGTTACCTGGACTACGAATCTGATGATGGCTATTATGAATCTTTTGAAGATTCTGATGGTCACACTTTTGTGGTGTTTACAAGGTCTCAGACACGCCAAAATGCCGAAGCATCCACAAGCGGCCAAAAAGAGAGAGAAGATCTTGGCCCAGATGTTACTATCTTGAAAAGAGGTAGCACTCTTCCTTCTTCTTTAGCACCTAAGGATAAATATTCAAATTCTTTCAATTCGCAGCAAAGAGCCAACGCACATCCTGCTGAAGCAAGTCAAGCTTTCGACATAATTGATCACATCAAGAGGAACAAGGTCCAAATGTCAGAAGCTGAGTATTTGAGGGCATTTCCTGATCAGCTGAATAGATTGGTCAAATATGTGCAAAGTAATGGTCCCAGCCCAACAAACAATACTTCACGGGGTATCTTGTCAAATCCAAAGAATACTCCTCCTACAAATAATGTGGCGGCAAGTTCTTCTCCTTCTACCCCTTCTCCTGCTACATCAGAAAGGATCGAGCCATTCTATGTATCTTTTCTTATCAACGGATACAAACTGAGCAATTGCATTTTGGATTCTGGAGCTTCTGATAATGTAATGCCTGCCAAAGTTGCTGATGCCTTGGGTCTCACGTTGACAAAAACCATCGGAAGATGTTATTCAATGGAAAGGCAAGTCCCTCTTGTGGGGAAAATCAAAGATGCGCAGGCAGTACTTGCTTCTTTTCCAGATAAAAGACTGAAAATGACTATCCTTGTAGCAGACATTCCAGTCTCTTATGGCATGCTGTTGAGTAGAAATTTCTGCAAAGAGCTGGGTGGAGAAGTCAAGATGGATTGGTCTTGTGCGCACATACCAATCAAAGGAGTAAATCAGAAGCTGGAACCTGAGAAGAAATCTAAGTACACAGTATCAAAATTTGAGGATCCTAGATCTCAGATCTTGTTTCAGGAATCGGATCACGGAGTCTATTATCTAGAAATGGATAAAGAAGAAATTCAACTGGTGATTCAAGAATCACATCAAATTGATAACAAGATTTGGACTCTGGAATTTGATGGCAGCTGCTGTTCATTTGGATCCGGCGCAGGCGTTGTTCTTATCTCTCCTGAAGGGAAGGTGCATGTGCACTCCTTCAAATTGATGTTTGAAAATACTAACAATACGGCTGAGTATGAAGCATTGTTGTTAGGCATGGAGCAGGCAAGAACAATGGGAATCAAACTATTACACGCAAGGGGAGATGTTGAGTTGATTGTGAAACAGATAAGAGGCCTCTACCAAGTCAAAAAAGACAAACTGTGGCACTATAGAGATCAGGTCTACTCTGCTATCCTGGATTTTTCAGCTTTCTCGGTATCTTACATTCCGAGAGAACAAAATTCAAGAGTTGATTCGCTTGCAGTAACTGCAGCCTTGTTGAATCCGGATCAGCCTCCTGCGTTCTTTAGATAGGGGGACTACAAGGTGGAGATGGTCTTTCGCCCAAAGGTTCCTGACAACGTTCAGCAATGGCAGGTTTTCAATGATGACACGCAGATTGCTACGTTTCTCCAATAGAAAGACAACTTTGAAGGAATCTACTATGAGGGAAGCAATTCACCTCCTAGGCAGACTACTGTCGGAGAAATGGATATGGACGTCTCAGGAAGTCAGGAGATTATCCAACTAAAAGGGAATAAAATTCCCAAAGGTTTGGTATCTCTTGAGGAAATGTTTGATAAGCATGATCAAATGCTTAAGAAAAATGAAGAAAGTGGGGAAGGTTATTCCTCCGACACACAATTACTAAATTTTGGAGCTGGCAATGATCCTAAGTTAGTAAATCTGGGTAAGTGTTGCTCAGAGGCAGAAAGAGAAGATTTTACTGAGCTTCTTAAGAAATACATGGATGTTTTTGCCTGGTCTTACCAGGATCTAAAAACATATTAGCCTGCGGAAGTTCAACACTACATCCCACTTAAACCAGAACAGAAGCCTTTCAAGCAGAAGCTGCGGCGGCACAACCCTACCATTTCGGGAACCATCTTTGCAGAAATCCAGAAGTTGTTAGACGCAAAGATCATCTATCCCATACATCATTCGGAGTGGTTGGCCAACATAGTCCCTGTAAGAAAGAAGAGCGGTGAGATTAGGCTGTGCGTAGATTTCCGTAACCTTAATCAAGCTTCACTGAAAGACAACTACCCCATCCCCATCATGGATCACACTCTACAGGTGGTCACTGGATCTGAGATGCTTTCCATGCTTGATGGCTTCTCAGGCTACAATCAAGTCAAGGTGGCCGAGGAAGATCAATACAAAACGGCGTTCATCACACCTTGGGGAACCTTCGCATACCAGAAAATGTCGTTCGACCTGATTAATGTTGGTGCTACATTTCAAAGAGCTATGGATCTAGCCTTTGCTCACCTCAAAGATATAAGCATAGTGGTGTATCTGGATGATCTGACAGTCTTTTCCAAAGATAGAAGCGCGCACATTTCAAACTTGGAAGAGGTTTTCATACAGTGCCGCAAGCATGGTATTTCTTTGAATCCCAAGAAATCCATCTTTGCTGTGACCGAAGGAAAGCTACTTGGGCACATTGTTTCCAAGGAAGGAACAAAGATAGATCCAGAGCGTGTCAAATCCATTCAGACATTGCCTTTGCCCACATCCAAAAAAGGAGTTCACTCTTTCTTTGGAAAAGTTAATTTTCTCAAGAGATTCATTCCTGACTTTGCTGAGCTAACCCGTCATATTTCGAATATGATGAAGAAGACACAAGATTTTAAATGGAGCAGCGAAGGGAAGGAAGCTTTTGAGAAAATTAAAGAGGCCCTGTCGAAAGCTCCAGTCTTGGTTTCACCCGACTTCAGTAAAGAATTTATTCTTTACTGTTACTCCTCTGAACACACCATGTCAGCAATACTGATGCAGAAAAATCAAGAGGACGCAGAAGCTCCTATTGCTTTCATGAGTACGCCTCTTAAAGCCTATGAGTTGAAATACACTCCCATGGAAAAGCACGCATATGTAGTGGTGAAGGCATGTAAGGCATTCAGGTATTATATTCTTTCCTCACACACTGTGGTTTTGGTTCCAGATACTGCAGTTAAATCCATTCTTACTCAGCAAGAGTTAGGATTATTGAGAGGCACATGGGTGACAAAAGTTCAAGAATATGACCTAGATATTAAACCAACAAAGTTGGTTCGAGGAAGAGGTCTGTGTGAATTAATGACGGAGATGAAAACATCAGTGCCTGAAGCAGATCAAGATGAGATAGATGGAGATTTTCCTGCAGTACTTTTTATAGATCTAGTAGAGGAGTGGTACAGTAACATTGCTTACTTTCTGACGTATGGAGAATGCCCAAATCAACTTTCCAGAAAAGAGAAACGAACCATCAAACTTAAATCCAAAGATTTTGTTCTTTGGGATAATGGTTTGTACAAAAGGGGAATTGATGGTGTATTTCTCAGATGCGTGGACAAGGCTCAACAGGATCAGCTACTACAACAGTTTCATGACATGGCTTGCGGTGGTCATTTCTCAGCCTGAGTCACTACACACAAGATCCTTCAGAGCAAGGTATTACTGGCCCACCCTTTTTCAAGATACTGCAGAATGGGTAGCTAAGTGTCAAGCATGCCAACATTTTGTTGGGCGTGTGAAATTACCTGCATTACCTCTAAAACCCATTGTGATTGAAGAACCTTTCCAACAGTGGGGAATGGATTTTATTGGAATGCTTAACCCGGCTTCCAGTGCCGGTCATCATTACATTCTAACAGCTACTGATTATTTCAGTAAGTGGGTAGAAGCTATTCTTGTGAAGAATGCCACTTCCGCTGAAGTGTGTAATTTTATAAAAGAAAATATTATTGTCAGGTTTGGCGTGCCCAGCAAAATTGTAGCAGACAACGCTCTGAATCTTTCTTCTGAGGAGTTGGTGGAATTCTGCTACACTTATGGGATCCAGCTGGTTCATTCTTCAAACTACTATCCACAAGGGAATGGTCAAGCTGAATCTAGTAATAAAAACTTGGTAACTATCATGCGCAAGCTGGTAACAGACAATCAAAGGACTTGGCATAAAAATTTGTTTGATGCATTATGGGCCGATAGAATCACACCAAAGAGGGCGATAGGCATGTCCCCATTTCAGCTGTTATATGGTAGAGACACAGAGCTGCCTCTTACCTTGGAACTGCCTGCCCTGCAACTTTCTAAGGCCCTGGAGGATTCCACTTTCACGGATGCTATTGATAAAAGAATTATGTACCTGACTGAATTGAGGGAAGTACAAACTCAAGTTGCAGATAGGTTGACAGAGCATCAAAGGAAGGTGAAAATCATTTTCGACAAAAAGGCTAGGGAAAGAAAGTTTGAAGTCAATGACTGGGTCCTTCTATGGGATAAAAGAAGAGAAACAAAAGGCATGCATGGAAAGTTTGATTCACTATGGAAAGGGCCTTTTGTGATTAAAAGGATCGCCGGAGCAGATAGCTTCATTCTTGCTCATCAGGATGGAGTTGAATTGCCGTTGCCTTTCAATGGGCAACACTTGAAGTTGTTCCGGACATGAGAAGCAGGGTAACACCTGTATGTACATAAATAAATCTTTGTTTGTTTTTTTTCCTTGTTTTGTCTTGTTTTGGTGTTGTGTTGTGTTGTTTTCGTTTGCCTGACCCCGTGCCCAAAAGACAAGATGTGAAACTAGAGATGCTGGGATCTCATCTTTTCTCTTTGTCATTCTGATAGAGAAAAAGATGTCCACAGATGGAGCCAACTGGTGTCACTCAGATTTCACCCTGAAATTTTCGACTACCCTATCCGAAAAAATTTCGTACTATTAAAATAATGGGTCATTTTGTGTTTTTATTTCCTGAAAGTTCCTTTATTGTGTCAAGATAATCCCAAAGAGCCATATTAACCTTTTCGCCAAATACCCAGATGCCCAAAAATGTTTTATTCTGTCGTCGGGATTTGTCTGCGGAAAATTTGTATTTAAGTATTTTGAGCCCCATATGAGGCTATTTGCACTCTATTTTAACTCTATTATGAGCGAATATGTTATTATTCCTATGTGTCAGAAGGGTTTTAACTTATTTTAAGTTTTGGGCTTTATTTGTAACTTTTGGCAATTTTTCGTGTTTTTGTGGTGTCCCGTTTTGTTTTCTATGAAATTTATCTGGAGCAATTCCTTTGCCGGTTAAGCCCAATTTTTGGCCTAGAGCAGCTGGAAAACATATAAGCACATTATGCCCGGAGGAAGTCCTCATCAGAGGTCTGGATCACTGGGAAAAAGCGAAGTCATGTGCGGAAAATCCCCTGCGGGGATGGGCGCATTTTTGGAAAACAAAGGATTTAAGCTGCGATGGGGAAAATATAAGCCGCAGGCAGGGTGGGAGTTTTATACCTGCCTAGCAGGGTACTTTTTCCCGTGTTATAAAAGTCACTTAAGCTGCAGTGGGAAAAATAGAGGCTGCAGGCAGGTGGGAATTTATTACCTGCCTTGCAGGGTAAAAATTCCCATGATATAATAAAAGGAAAGTGACTTAAGTGAAATCATGAGATTTTAGTGCCTGCCTTGTAGGGTAAATAATCCCATTGTCAAAGTCAAATCACTTAAGTGGATCACAGGATTTTGGTGCCTGCCTTGCAGGGTAAAGAATCCCATTATGAAAAAATTCTTAAAAATAAAATTACATGTGCAAAAAAGTGTGCCCCCTTTGGTGAGAGAATAAAAGCCTTAAATTGATTATTTTAATTAATCTATTCTCTCAAAATGTGCACCCAAGCTTGGAGGAAGTCAACAAGTCAAAGATGAAATAAAAGAAAGGATTTAAAAGCATTAAAATTAATTTATTTAATGGCTGCCCTCTTCCTCTCAAAAAGTGCGCCCCATTTGGGTATTATTTAATGATTTTTAAGGCATTAAAACATTAAATTAATTTCTATTTTCAGTGGCTATGGTCAAAGCACACTATGAAGCTTAAGTGAAGTGATGTGTGAAAGATTAAATTGGATTAATTTAATTTATTGGATGGATGTCCTTAAACATGCTATTTTTAAAAGAGAAAAACATGATTTTTAATTAATTAATTGTCTTTAATTGTTAGGGAAATTATTAATTATAGAATTGTGAAGGTTATATAAGCATGGGCAGCCATATGGGTGAATTATTCAAATCACAGGTAAAGAATTGTAGCCAAGTGGAAAAGTGTGCCCCCATTAGAGGAAGGATTTTGCTCAGACAAGGTGACAACAAGGTTAAAAGCTTCCAGATTTGGCGCATGCATTAGAGGAGGTTGATCTTTGTCTGCATAATTGTTTCCACAGGTGTTACAGGAGCTCAGGTGTTGATTGAAAGGATTTATGTTCTCTTTATGTGCAAATTAAACACCATTTTTGGGGCAGCAGGCTTGAAAAGTGCAGATTTTTACAATTTAAATTCACTATTCATGCTTCCGGTGGCCATTTTTGTCTGAATAAATTGCAGGAATTCATTACAGGTGCTTTACAAAAGAAAAGGAGTTTTTATCAATGTCCAATACATTGCAAATATCCTCTGAATCTGAAGAATTGTCCAGATCTGCACCAGTATTGAAGAAATCCGGCCAAGTAAGGAGAAAAAGAATTATTCAGACGAAGATAGACAAAGCCATGGCGAAGGGAGATGAAAAAGAAAGCACGATGGAGTCATGCATTGCTTCCAAACTTGCAGACATAGGAGACACAGATCTAGGCCCGGAACCTCTTGCCGATTTGATTGATAGATCCAGAGCGGGAAAGACTTCACTCATGCGTGCGGTCAAAAGCAGTGGAATTATCCGAGCTGCAGCTTTTCCATGTACAGCCCAATTGCCAGAGTTCGTGATGGAGTGTGCTAGATCTTATCATCCTTCATCCAGATCAGTACGTGATGCTATCGGGAAAGAAAATAATTCGTTTGGATGCAGAGTTCATCAATTATTGTTTTGAAGATTCGAGTGCGGAAGGTGGTGACTTCCATTAGCATTCAGAATGTTGAAAGTAGATGGGAGAAACATATATCTGATTGCGTGAGAATAATGAACAGACGAGTTCGTGAAGAAGCCTAGATCTCCTTCGAAGTTCTCAAGAACTCTTTCACGATCCAATTTGGTGCAAGAGGCAAATGATGTCCTCAAATTGTTATGCAGGATTAATGGCGAAGTGAATGCTTACACTTTCCGTACATGGATATATGCATTCATCAGGACCATTGAAATCAACAAGGTTGATTCCATAATCAATTTGTCAGAAATTATTAGCAAAAACATCAATGAGCAACTCCGAAACGTGAAGCGTACTTTCAGCTTCAAGATGACTTCATACTTAGTGTATGTTGCAGCTTCACAAGGTGTCTTTTCCAAGCTGGATAGATGTGGTGTTCTTTCTAAGGATCCCATTTTCAAGTGCTACCCACAGCTTACTTCACATGCATGCGAGAAATACTTCAAAGTGATCAACGATGACTTCTTCTACGATTTCATCTGCAGGCTAGACAAAGATTTGAAGGCCAACAGGGTAAGCAGGGAAGTGTGGGAAGTTGTGTCCATGATTGGCAAGTATATTCATTCAATTTGCAGATTTCACATACCTCAGGGTCACTGGCTATTCTAGAGAACCAATAAAGATGCCCAGGTATCCGAGTGATAGATTGATTGCCATGGAGGTCAGCAGGCAACTTGTGGAGTTACATGACCTTCATTCAAAGTGGCACAAGTCTACAGGCTTCTTCCCAATCACTGTGGGATATTACAACTGCATTAGCATCCATAGAGCTTGAGGGATGGAGGTGAAAATGTTATCTGAGTATGAGCAAGAGTTCTTCCCTGCATGGCTGAACTTCGATCCATTTGAAGTAGCCAGGAAGACAATCTCCCAGGAGTACGTGCATGTTTCTTCGTTAGAAGATTTTTGGATGAAGTGCAAAAGTGAGTACGAGGTCAGAAAGAGAGATTTCAGCAGGCTGTCAACAAAGCAAGTGTTCGAATTTAGACTAGCGCGGATACCTACAGATCTTAAAGATGATGGGAACGTGGTACTTGACACTTACCATCAAATGGGAGGAGATAAATCTATACAGCAGGACAACATAGGAGGCTACCATACACAATTGAAGAAAGGTCTGAGCGCTGTGTTGGTGAATACTTCAAACTGGCTCCTAACAAAGGGATATTGCCTTGATGAAGCATCAATGAATTAAATCATACGAAAATTCATCCCAAGAGATTCCCTCCAGAGAAAGAATGAAGGATAAGGAAAAAGAAGGTTTGAGAATTTGAAAGTACATAGAAGATCCCAAGAAAAAGATAATATCACTTCTACGACCATAGCTTTGATTCCAGCTTCTCCAGCACCCAGTACTTCACCAACTATTGCACTACAGTAGCAGGTCACGTTTCCATGCCTCCATTGAATCTGGCGACATTCTTCTTCTATCCTCAGCCACTTCGTTCATCACCCATTCCAGAGGATACGTTGAAGCTGCAGATGGCAGAGTTTGAGAGAGATTTGTCCTTGGATGATTCAGAGGATTGCAGCCATAACACTGTGGCACTTTCTGACAGAGATGATGCACAGCGGGAGATGGTAGTTCACTCAGTGACTTCTCACTCTCCGAGAAGTAATTTCTTGGAGTGGTTGGCTTTGCGGTTGGTTCCAGAAGCAAGAATGGAGATGAACTTGGAGGATCACGACTTGTAACTCCTCCAGGATTTGAGTAGAAGAGACATAAGGCCTAAAGTTGCTAAAGCAACTTCTAGGTTGATCATCGAGAATTCGGGAGAGAAGTTTGCTGAGATATCAATTCTGGCAGTAGGAAAGATAGAGGAGGAACTCACAGTAGAAGATGTGATAGTGACCAAAGTACCACTCAGTCAAGCCACCACTGAAGGATTAAAGCAGGACACGTAGACATTGATAGATGCTTTATTCCTTAGGCTTGACAGTGAAAAGGCGGAGAAAGAAGAGCTACAGAAGCAAGTATCTCAATTATGTGAGATCATAGCCAAGGTTGCTAAACCTTCCATTCAGCCCATTTCAAAGCAGGTGAATGATCATCTTATGCAGGAAATGGAGGACGCAAGCAATCAAGTAAAGGCTATTGATGAATGGAAGGATCTGATTATTCGTCAAGTTTCTCTACAACTTGGGGAAGTGCCAGCCTGCCTAAAGGTTATGAACGATGCAACAAATCAACTAATGCAGGATAGAGAAGGAAGCAGTGGCTAAAACAGATGGAAAGATGCTGAATTACATGTTCGACAAGTATATCCGATATCAGAACAAGAAGAAGACATAAATGTTACAGCTAACATGACTTCTTCTATTCTTTCTTCTTCTATTTTCTATGTTCCCGGATGAAATTGTAAAACTTCTAGGTTATTGGTTTTACAACCATTACTTGAAGTCATGTGGAACCATTCTATTATTTAAGTGATACATGTGTCACTTAAGAAGAAGTTAGTTGAGGATGATTGTCAAATGTCATCTTTACTTGTTGTTCATGCTTTAGTTTAGTTTGAGTCTTCTATTTGTACTGTCCCTCCTACATTCTATAAGTAGGAGAAGAACCTCTGGGTTAAGGAGGAATCAGAATTTGTAAGCAGTAATCCTAAGTTCTAGACTTTGTGTTGAACTCCTGAGAGCAACTTGGAGCAAATGAATACAAAGGAGCAGGTTTCCAGAGAACTTTTTGTCACGGTGTACTGTGTTTCTTGCTTTAAATCTTAGATCTCTTAATAAACTTTGTGTTATTTTAGATCTAGATCTAGAGCTGCCTTTGTTTTATAATTCTGTGTGTTCATATCTATTAAGTTTCTTCTATGTGCATGTAATTAGCTCTGCTATCTACTAATTGGGATGCACATCTTCCCCATTTCTTCTTTGTATTTCCTTTACTTCTTTCTTCTATAACTTTCCTTTCTTAAACAGCTGCTTACTTGCTGCAGAACTTCTTAGTTATGGTTCATGAACTAAGTGGTTAAAGTAAAACCCTTGATAGATAATAACACATTTTTATTGACAAATCTGACATGGGAGCCTCACCGGTTAAATGAGGGAGATTTATCTCATGACTGCCTAGGTTTGATGCTATGCAGAAAATCTAGCCAACAAATTGTTTCTTCAACTAACAATTTTGATAAATCCTCTATACGCGTAAGATCAGGAGGTAGGTTGAGATCTTCATCCGAGGATGGCTCTAAGAGATTTTCATCCTTGGCATGGTCACTTTGTTTGTCCTTTGATTTTCTTATTTGTTTTTCAGCCAGTGCCTCAAAGAGGTTTTCACTGTGTGACTTGGACTTTGATTTTTGCTGAGGCTTTTCTTTAGAACTTTTTCCCTCACTTTGCTTTAAATTTTGCTAACCACGAAGTTTAACCTCCTCGCTGAAGTAGGCGTAGGTGTCTAAGTCGATAAAGAAACCTTTCTTGTGATCTCCAATGGGGATTGTATCCCTTATGCCCATAAACTCGGCAATAGCCTTGTCATTCTTGAATAAATCTAGTGGCATGTGATGTTGTTGGTCCCATTCAACAAGGGAAGGGTAGACAAGGTCAAGGATTGGTTTAGTGGGGCTTATGGTCAGGACAACGTTATTCATGAAAAGGTTCATGGAGGCCAGATCCTCATATTGGCTACAACAGGAATCTGTATCGCTGTCTAGATAATCAGAGCCATCCTCACACTCTGAACAAGTCACATCTTGATAGTTAGGGCATGCCCCATAAGGGCGAATCCTGATGCCATATCTAATGTGTGCATGTATACTTTGCTTAATGCTAAATCAAATAAAGCAAGAACTACCACCTAAAATAATTCTACAATTTAGTTAAAATAAAGTATAAACACCATCAAGATAGAGAACTAAGCAAGATCTAAACTAACATTATAACTTTGAAAACATGAGATCAAAACTATGAATGCTATTTTAACATCTCTACTCTCCTAGATTACCAACAAGAATGAATGGACCTATTTAGCTCCAATGGCAATCAAAAATTGCTTTGTTTGATCCTTAAAGAATGCAAGAATAGGAAGCTTTAGCTCTTAACAATGGTGACTTCTCAAGAAAACAAAATGCAAGCTCTTAGTCTCTTTGCTATATGCTTTGCATTTTCTCTCTTAAGAAGTTTAGGTGTAGGTATAAAGGTAGAAGGAGGGCTCCTTATATAGCCCAATGGATAAAGGAAACACTTCATCCCTTTGAATGTGGGATAAAGGTAAAACATGATTAGGAATGGATAAGGTTGCTTTATTAAAGGTAACCTTACTTTAGAAGGGTTTAATTTATGCTTAGCAAGTCATGGGAGTTGGGGGGTGTTTTAATTAATCAAAGGTGATTAACTAATAGGTAGGTGTAAGCTTATAGAAGCCAATTAGAGGAATATTAGTGCGATTTAGGCTATTAGAAAGGGATTAAATCAATTAAATATTGATTTATTAGTTAAATGAAGGGGAAGACTAATTAATTAATAATAATTAATTAATCTAGATAGAAGGGGTGATTTAATTAACGGAAGGTCGTTAATTAGGGTATGTTAGCTGGATAGGCGACTTAATCAATTAGCGTATTGTAATTAATTAATGATAATAAGAGGGAATATGAGTGCTTTTGACGATATGTCATCGATTTGTGAGAAAGGAGATAATTAACGTACAATTTAAGTATTTAAATTGCTTGGGCGTAATTATAGGTGTCTACATTTGCCCCTCTTTGGGGTGGCGTAAGTGACGTCACTTCAAAGATAGTAGACAGAAGGTGGAATTTTGAAGGGATAGAAGAAAAATTAGTAGAGGGAGAGATGCCCCCTCGAGTGTTGATGGGGTGATGAAAGAAGCTGATTGACGATCGAAAAAGGTGAGATATAGATAGAAGAATGGGAGGAGGCAGGATGCCCCGATAAGATGGAAGAATAGGGGTGAGAGGAAAGTGATGTAGAATGAATATGGAGGAGGGGAGAGAAGATCTTAGCCTCTAGCCGCTTGTGTATTGGAACAATTTCGGTGTCATCATATTGCCATAAGAGCTACGTCATCGGTCCTTATGAAAAATATAAGCATACGACAAAGGTAGAATGACATGAAAAGCCATACTACGAACGATTGTCCATTGCTGAAAACACTAACTCCATGCAACATACAAAATGCAATGCAATACGAGAAAGTGAAAGATTCCTAACTCCATGCAACATACAAAATGTAATGCAATACGAGAAAGTAAACAAGCTAAACTAACAGAGAAACATAATATAATGTTTTTATTATCGAGCTTCAGTTACGACCTGTGTAAATTAACGACAAGGGTTGATGATGGTACCCCAAGCAAGGATACATGCGAGGGGAATAATGGAGGACACTTGGGTCTGATGGAAAATCAATGTGCACTACGAAATAGTACCAGGCAACTCATTGTGCCCCAGAGTACGGACGATGAAGTAAGCAGCCTAGCTTTTGTTGATGGAGGTAGATCAAGATGATCCGCAAGTCGCACACATGAACAAGTGAGAACCAAAGAGTGACATTTTGTAGGATGATTTTCAATTTTTAGAAGTTTTCTGAAACATATTTGAATGTTTTTGATGATTTTTTCTAACATATTTGAATGTTTTGGTTGATTTTAAAAGTTTTATGAAACTATGTACAGGAAGATAAGAAAGCGTGGATGTCCCTAGCGATAGATGGGATGTACAAGGGCATAAGGCCACGTGCATACCAGAAAGGTGAAGATGCAAAAATGTCCCAACAATAAGGTGGGAGTATTCAAAGGTAAACTCTTCACAGGTAGAAGTGGGACCCAAGGCCATTATGGATAGGTTCAACATGATGATGAACATAAACCAATGAAATGCTGGGAAGAAGCAAGGATGCCCCTAGCGTAAGTTGGCCTAAGAGCACATGATAGAAAGGAAGGAGAAGATTATTTTTGTGGAAGGGGACAAAGGTGTCCACAAACATGGAAAATAAGTAACCTTATACACATGGATGTTCTGAATGAAGTAGAAGAATGATGTGAATGATATGAATGTAGCTTAGAAGCCTCACAATGAAGAAGTGATTAGCCAAAGGCATAAATCATGAGATGAGATATGGACTAGAGTAAGAGTCTGAACAAGGTCCAAAAAAGACACTTGGTAACATACTAATCCTATTTACTCATAGAGATCCAGTGTGTGCACATGGATTTTATTACCTCTTGAAGTGAAGATTTAATAGACAACAAGTGAAGAGACCCTAGCCAATGTGTAGGAATGATTTATTTTGATAAGTGATTTTGTGAATGGAGGGTGAAAGGATAGCCGTACATTGCTCCAGCTGCCAGCCAAGCATCCATAGCCCTGACAGAGATGTATTTGATTCTAATCACAACATTTCTCTACTTCAGTCAAGCATCCATAGCCCCGATAGAGATTATTGGAAATACCCCAAGAGAGAGTTATATATTAATTTACTTTTGCTTTGTAGCTTTTAGCTTTTGAGTTTTGATTGATTTTGATTCTTTTGCTTTCTAAAAACTTATTTCAGCTCTCTTGTTTGACAAGGGGTTAAGAACCACTGATGGCTTGATGGAAGGAGGTGGAAGTGATTGTGATGATGACATTGGCTAGTGTCAACAAATATGTCCAAAATTTCTTCGCAACAAGTTTATTAGATGTTTGAATGTGATAGGATCTCCATGAGGTCAGTCATTCTTTAATTTACCAAGGTGATAAAAGACCAGGGGAAAACAGATACCATAGAGATAAATGTCACAAAATGCGTGTGAATAAGCTAACCAAAATATCACTGAAGGGATGAAAATGGTAGGAAGACTTGCAGAAGAATAAAAAGGAAGGGAAGAAAGAAATATCCATGTGTACGCAACACCTGATTGCAATGTTTGATCTTTGTACCTTTGATTTTTGTTGTTTTTTTCTCATGTGTTTTTTGTATTTTTGCATTGTTTTTTATTTTTAGATTTTTGATATATATTTTTTTTTTTGAACCGTTGTTACTAACAAAGTCACTCTGTGTGATAGGATCCAACAATGATGTTTGTGACTTCCTTGATAAGGGAGACTAAGCGTGTTTGTTTATCAAGAGTCATGTTTTCCCCAATCTCGATGATCGTGGTGAGTTCACACTCAACAAAGGACTGTGATTTATCCTGAAACATGGATTTTGTATGCGGGAGCTTGAGTTCCCTATCCAGAGGTTTATGCACTTTACACCATACTTGATGGTTATGTTGATGTGCGTTCTTGAATCACGCTTGATTTACAAATTTGAGATTGTTCCAGTTGTTGGGGGATTTTGAGCTCTTGGAAGTTTTGACCTGAGCTTGATAATGAACCTGTTTGGGTTTCTTATAAGCTGACGCTTGAATTTTCTGACCTCGAGAAGGAGAAGAATGTGAACATTTATGATTGATGATAGGAATGATAGAAATGGTAGTGGGCTTGCCACAACCATTGATAGAAGAAATATGTGATAGATGAAAAGGATACGGTCCAAGAATTGAAGAGGATGGGCTACCAGGAGGTGAGCCACGGATAGAAGGTGAAAGGCTACTAGGATGTGGCCCAAGAATAGAAGAAGAAGGGCTACTAGGACGTGACCCATAAATAGAAGATGAAGGGCTAATAGGATGTGGCCCAAGAATAGAAGAAGAAGGGCTACTAGGACGTGACCCATAGATGTAAGATGATGGACTACCAGGATGTGGCCCAAGAATAGAAGATGATGGACTACCCGGGGGTGATCCATACATAGAAGATAAGGGGCTAGTTGGACGTGCCCCAATAATCAAAGATAGTGGGCTACTCAAAAATGTCCCACAAATAGAAGAGGGAGGGCTACTAGAAGGTGACCCACACCTAGATGAAGATGAAGGGCTACTTGGCGCTGACCCCACAAGAGATTGTGATTGAGGAATTATGATAGATGAAGAGTTATTGGGTGATGAGAAGATAGGCCATGGATCTATGCAAGACCAAGGAGTTTCATCACATAATGAAGAATGTGAAGATGGAAGAATAAGAGGAGGATCAAGTTGCATGATCTGAGGCTCTTCCTCCATTTCTTGATCAAAGGAATCAACCTTTTCCTCACAATATGTAGACGCATCAAAGTCTAAAGAGAATCCTTTTTTGTAATCTACTAAAGGAATATCTTCATATGCCCCTATAAATGCCCTGATTGTTTCTTCATTCTAAAAGAGATCAATCGGTATGAGTTGTTGATCGATCCCTAGGGGTTTATTGGAAGAAATAGGTTCACTTGGTGTGGAAGACTTAGAAGATGTTTGATGATTATTGATAGAAGAAGATGATGTGGGGGATGAATAATATGTGTAGCTAGATGTCTCAGGAGTAGAAGAAGGTGGTGTGGACCTACCTATACAATGGTATGTCGTATGTAAAATAGTAGGATTAAGTCCAAAGTCTGTAGATTGCGACACATGGGTCGATTCAGATGTTTGTCTCGAAGGACTTTGAGTCACACGAATCTTCACAGAAGGAAGATTCTGTGGGGGTGATTGATGAAGAAGGTCCTGCAAAGAAGGGGAGGACTGTGATTCAAGAATCACATTAGATGAATGATGACAAGGGTCCTGTGAAGAAAGAGAGGACCATGATTCAAGAATTGTATTATACTTCTGATTGGAGGGATTTGGAGTCACGTGTATCTTCAAAGGAAGAAGACGTTATTGGGGTGACTGATAAAAGGGGTCCTGCGAAGAAAGGGAGGACCGTGACATAAGAGTCAATGAAAGGGAGGAATGCATTAGATGATTGATGAAGAGGATCCTGCAAAGAAAGGGAGGACCATGACTTAGGAGTGGGGTGCATTAGATGACTTAGGAGTCAAATTAGATGAATCCAAATAGTAGTTTGGATCTGAATCCTCAGAAGAGTCAGAGGAAATATTTGGATTGGAATCCTCAGAAGAAGAGGAAATGTTTGGATTAGAATTAGAAGAAGAGTGGGGGGAACTTGAATAATAATTTGGATTAGATGTGTCCAAATCATACCACCGACTATGAGATGAAGGTGGGGAACGAGTTACCTGGATGGGTTCTCTAGCACGAAGAACCAATCGAGGTTTGGTCATGATGGGCATCCTTTGATGTGAACGCCAAAAGTTGGATTCCTTATTGTCGTAAGCATGAGGAACCACACGATAATCAGTCATCTCTTGTGTCATTTAAGCACAAATGTCTAGACCTAGATAGTGTGATCAAACTTCTTCAAAGTGAAGAAGGCTCCATGCCGATTTGGGCAGCACAATGACAGCCAACTAGACATTCATTATGTATGGAGATGCGTGTGTGATTTTCCGAAGGGGGCTAAGGAAAATAAACATCGTGATGACACAATCTCGATGAGATCAAAAGGGATTGTCCTAGAAAACAAGTTTTCTGAATGAATAATCATAAAGAACAATCACGAAAGTGTGAAACACAAAGCCAATCAACAAGGAACTACTCCCTATGTAAAATGCATGTGCAAAGTGATAGTCTGATGCAAAAATGATCAACACAATGGCAATATTTACGTCAAGCTCAAAATGAACAAGGCGTAAATATTAACAAAGGGTAGATGTGACTCCCAATCAAAGGATACCATGACAAGTTTAACAACCAACCAAGGCCTAAATGTTAAAGGGTGAGGATTACAAACGTAAGCCACGTAACCACACCAATTGGACACGTTAATCAAGCTTTACGAAGAAGCGAGATATTAGTGTCAAAGTGGTATCGAAATGATGCAAACAAAGTAAGCGACACTCTTCAAGATTTTGGACAATGTTTGAAGCCAAACCAAGTCAAAGTATACTGAGGATGTGTTAAAATGTGTGCAGCGTAATGCCACAATGTAGATACTTAGATCACATTTATGAAAAACATGACATAAGTATCTTAATTGTGTCGAGACAATGCACACAAGGTAACACGTCAAAGGGAGATCAAATGATGAATTAATCTGAACTATGATGATGATCTTGACGTGGGTATCAAGATCACAAAGGCTACCAATGATATAAATATGCCTCCGCACACTTTAGATGTTTAACTTACCTAGCCGCAAACATGGATGGGCGTAAATGGACAAAAAAGTGGCAGAGACAATCGATTGGTAACACAAAGGTAGTCACTCTCCTTCTGATCAACAAAGTGTCAAAAGAATGTGAAGGAAACAAATCAAAAAATGATGAAAAATGCTAGCTTCACTTCGGAAGAGTTTCGCCTCACCCTAAGGCAAGTAAAAACTAGGTGAAAGTAACGCGTCACACGTTTCTCAATGAAAATATGGTTCACAACTCAACACTATTTTAGAATGGTCAAAGTGGGCTCCTGGCCAAAGTATATTCTCCTAGGTGGTTCTCTCACCCTAGGTGTTACAAAGTTTCCACGAGTGAGCACGATTTACCCAAAAAGTCACACTGACTAGTTTGGGAGTATCTCGGCTTTACTTTACCCCCTTCAAGAATAGTAGGCAACTAGTGCGTCTACGTGTACTATCACTGGGGTCACCACAACGGACAACCTGTAACACTATCTCACAAAGGAATCACTAGTCAAGTAGGTAGTGCAGAACACTTCCCATTTTCATCCACAAGGTTCCCTCTTGCATGGACTACTTTGGGGTTCCTGGAACCACCCCCATTGTTGTAGCTTAAGGCGTTATGCCAAAGGGGTTATGTTCCAGTTGAGTGGAGAGGGACGTACCCTTTTCTGAAACCTACAATACAATGTTTTGAATATGTTGTTCTTTTTATCTTGTTTAATTAGGTGTGGTTTTCTTGAACACCTTTTGGCAACCTGTATAACAACTGTATTAGTAGTTTTTTGATTTCGTTTTGATTCCTCCTTTCTTTGACAAGCATTTTTAGGTCCTGCACTCAAGTGTTAGTAGTTCTCCAAGAAAATCACATTATTTAAAAGAGGATTAAGAGTTGCTTTTGATTCTCAAGATCATCCAAGGATGCAAGAGAAGAGCATACACAACAAATAATCCAACTAAAAAGTAAAGAAAATCTTTTCAATCATAAACCATACAAAAATCTTGATATGTTCATTCCCCTAAACCAAAAGTGAAAGATGAAGTTTCCAATTTACCAAATGTTATAAAATGAAGACTAAAGTTGTTTTTGATTTCAAGATCACCCTAAGGTGCAAGATAAGATCATACACAAACTTTATCCCAACTATATAGAAATCTTCAAATCAAAGGACTATTGAAAAATGCTTTCATTCATTCCCTTAAACCAAAAGTGAAAGATGAAGTTTCCAATTTACCAAATGTTATAAAATGAAGACTAAAGTTGCTTTTGATTCTCAAGATCACCCTAAGGTGCAAGAGAAGAGCATACACAAACTTTATCCCAACTATATAGAAATGGAAAACTTCAAATCAAAGGACCATTGAAAAATGCTTTGTAAAAGGTTCATTCCCTTAAGCAAAATGAATAATCAAATTTCCAAGTTTAATCCCAATGTTAAAAAGATATAGATCAAAGTTGTTTTTGATTCTCAATATCACCAAAAGGTGCAAGAGAAGATCATACACATGCTTTGGTCTAAATCGAGGAAGCATGGAAATACAACATTCATCAAAACATTAGACATGTTAGAAAATGACCAGTTTTAAACTAACAAAAAAACCTGTAATTTCTATAAGTATAAATCTAAATTTATGTTTTCATTGCATATTTAACTTCAATACCTTTCCAACGCAAAAAAAATGGAGTCATTTCGAGTTCGGGAGCAAAAGTTATGGCCTTCGGAAGATGGGTTACGCATATGCTCTTATGCTCACGGGTATGCACTTGACATGCACTCAAAAAATGTCAAAAAAACATCTCTTAATCTGCAAAATGGGCAAATTTTTCCAACCAAGATTCAATTTTGACAACAACCCATCACATTAATATATGAATAGAAGACTCAACACTATCAAACATTAACATACATGCTCAAGAATTTAAAATTTTCAAGAAATTGACAAAACTAGCATGTAGAATGATGAAAAAGTAAGCTCTAAAAATGAAAACATGATGAAATCTTGAAATTTTCTCACCAAGATTAAATTTTGACAGCAACCCACCACATTAATATGTAAATAGAAGACTCAGCACTATCAAACACTAACCTACATGCTCAAGAATTTAAAATTTTCAAGAAATTGACAAAACTAGCATGTAGAATGTTGAAAAAGTAAGCTCTAAAAATGAAAACATGGAGAAATCTTGAAATTTTCCCATCAATTCCAATTTTGACAGCACTTCACCTCCTTTATACCTACAAGGAAGACTCAACACATGCAAACTCAACAAAACAAGTTAAGAAAAACAAGTTAGATCAACATGTGTAAAAGAGGGTTAGTAACCAAAAATGAAACTTAACTACAAAAACTTGAAATTAAGTGCAAAGGACAATGGAGTAAGTCCCACCGGGCATGCCAAATGTGTGCAAGTATACTTTGCTTAATGCTAAATCAAATGAAGCAAGAACTACCACCTAAAATAGATCTACAATTTAGCTAAAACAAAGCATAAACACCATCAAGATAGAGAACTAAGCAAGATCTAAACTAACATTATAACTTTGACAAACATGAGATCAAAACTATGCATGTTATTTTAACATCTCTACTCTCCTAGATTACCAAAAAGAATGAATGGACCTATTAAGCTCCAATGACAATCAAAAATTGTTTTGTTTGATCCTTAAAGAATGCATCAGAAGTTGGGCTACAAGACCCCTTTGACACCTCCCATATGACCTAAGCACTTAAGAAATGGCTTAACTCTCTCAGATGAAAATCTCAAAAAAAGGTGCAAGCTCTTAGTCTCTTTGCTATATGCTTTGCATTTGCTCTCTTAAGAAGTTTAGGTGTAAGTAAAAAGGTAGGTGGAGGGCTCTTTATATAGCCCAAAGGATAAAGGATTCAACACATTCTCATGAATGTGGGATAAAGGTAAAACATGATTAGGAATGGATAAGGTTGCTTTATTAAAGGTAACCTTACTTTAGAAGGGTTTAATACATGTTTAGCAAGTCATGGGAGTTGGGGGTGTATTTTAATTAATCAAAGGTGATTAATTAATAGGTAGGTGTAAGCTTATAGAAGCCAATTAGAAGAATATTAGTGCGATTTAGGCTATTAAAAAGGGATTAAATCAATTAAATATTGATTTACTAGTTAAATGAAGGGGAAGACTAATTAATTAATAATAATTAATTAATCTAGATAGAAGGAGGTGATTTAATTAATGGAAGGTCGTTAATTAGGTTGTTAGCTAGATAGGTGACTTAATCAATTAGCGTATTGTAATTAATTAACGATAACAAGAGGGAATATGAGCACTTTTTGATGATATGTCATCGATTTGCGAGAAAGGGGATAATTAGTGTAATTTAAGTATTTAAATTGCTTGGGGCATAATTATAGGTGTCTACAGCATGCTTATTATTCTAGTAGTCCAAAGAGATTTTTGAAATTTCAAAAATTTGTAATTGGACTGACAGAGGGAAAAAATATTCTCAAAGATGTAGATACCAGATGGATATATATGTTATGAACCTGCCTGTAGAATATTTGATGAATATCCTTCATTGATAGGATTTATGTATAAATACCATAGGGATGTAGATAAAGCTAAAGATCTACTATTCCATCTAACAAACATAGAAACTTTAATCACACTCTACCATATTTTTCTCATGTTGAGGGAGCTTAATATCTTAATGAAACCTGCACAAGATCATTCTTTCTACATAACAGACTTCATTAGACTGAGAAGACGTGTGTGTTGGAGTCTTGAAAGTTTATATATTTCTCATGGTGGGAGTTTTGAGGGTGTTGATTTTGAAAACTGGAATGCATTGATAGATTTAAAAAATCCCGAGTGCTTCTTAAAATACAATATACATGATCATTTATGTATTACAGCGCATAGAAAAGAGATTCCCACTTCATACATTCTAAAAAAGAGTTGATATGGCTGTCTCAGAAATAGAAGAAGTAAAAGTGACACAAAATTTATATGATGCAGTATTAATGGAAACCAGGAATAAGTTGAGAAAGATCTCTGAAATCGTTAGCTAAAGAGATTTGGGAAAGATTCAAAAATGATAAAATTCTTAAAGCAATAGGAGTTGTAAATCCACAGTTTTGGAATTTTTCTAGGGGCAAACCTTATACATCTATCGTCCTTTATTTTTCAAAAACATGGGTGTTCTAATTGACCATTTCTCTAAGACTGAAGAGATAAATGCAGTCTCTATAGATAGGTATTTTACAGAGAAAAATACTTATTTCCCAGTTAATGGATTTTTCTAATACTATGATAAGACAAATTCAACTTCTACAAAACCCACATGATTATGGTGATATCAAAAGGATTTGGAAGGATATTTGTTCCAGTAGTATTCTAAGGTGAAGATTTGAGTGAGTATATTAAGTTGTATGAACTTTGTCAAACTATGATTCTAGGTTTTGTGGAAGATAAGAGGGGTTTTCAATGCACTATCCTTTTTAAATTCAAAAGTTTGAAACAAATTGGATAGGAATATAGAAATTTGTCTTCTGTTGTATGTATCATGTTACTCAATGGAGTATTTTCCTTATGATAGAACACCCACATTATGGAATTCACTAGCACAAAGAAGAGGAGTCAATTAATATTCTAGTTGACCCAGGGGATGGAGACACATCCAAAGATCATGCTATAGTTGATTTCCAAGACACGAATGAAAGTGTTGATCCAGGGACTATTTCAATTGACATAGATTTCATTACAACTATTTTAATGTAAATTATAACTATTGATGTATTTCATACAGGAATTGCAACTTTCAATAAATGAAATATTAAATATTTGTTTTTTATATTTGGTTTTTAAACTGAAATAAAAAAATATCTGTCTTTTATATCTGTTAATTGATTTATTTTACATCTGCAAGAAATTAGAAACGTAAATATTTTAAACAAACATAATCAAGTAAATTTAAGAAACATTTACGTAAACAAAGAGACAAAAAATGAGAAACATCATTTGTATTTTGTATAAATTGAATAACAATATATAGTTATAATTCCAATTCCCAAAGTACTGTTGAAATGGTTCTCTCATGTGGTGGATTACTTTATGAATAAAAGTAAAAATTCATAAAGCATTGTCGACCAATATAATTACAAAAAGGGAGGTTGTGAATACATTTCAAAGCTTCCAGACAAGTTTTTTTCATATAAGGACACATTAAAAGGTCATCCTCTTTTCTGCCTATGATTTTAACATCATAGTTATCCTTACGCCTACCTCATGGAATAAAAACAAAAAAACATTGGCTGGCCACTATCTTTTAATTTGTATGCCAGTGTCGGAATTGTGAAAACACACTTGTCACATGGTCAACCTTCACTAACATATTGTCAAAACTTTCAGAAAAGTTCTGTCATATAAGGACACATTATGTGGTCATCCTATTTTCTACTAATGATTCTAAATCATAGTTGTCCTTAAGTCTACCTCACGGAATAATAACCAAAAAAATTGGCTAACCACTATCTTTTAATTCCTACACTAGTGTCGAAATTGTGACAACACACCTGTCACATGGTGAAATTCACTAACATATTGAATTTCTTATGTAATAGGAGAAGTTTGATCTTTTCTTGCGTTAGAGGTGGAGGAATCTATTGTGTCTGTAAAGAGCTATCTGTTATAACTCCTGATGCTTGGAAATCTCGTGCAATGATATTGATATTTTCAATAATATTCAGTTCCTCCCTCACTACGTCTCCTACTATCAAAAGTGTTGCATCTGCCTCTGTCTTTTCCTTCAGTAAGATTTCTAAATCCGTCTTATGCGCCTTGATTATTCTTCTCAATGTATTATTTTTTATTTATTACTATTAGTTTTTCTCTTCAATTGTACAAATGAATTTAGGATTTTGCAGGCATTATTTAAATGTTCTTAAAAAATAGTTACTTCTTTCTTTAAATTTTCATATTTAGCCTGTAAAACAAAAATAATTTTTTTTTAGTTTATTAGAATAAATTAAACAAATATATTACAGTGCTTATAATATTAGGACTTTGCCTGTAAAACATAAAGCCCACTCACCACAAATTTTTCTTTTTCAGCATTTGTTACTAAAACATTTTTCTTATCTTTTTCCCATTTGTTATAGTAAGCTTGTGCTTCAGTATTCACATTCTCCCAACCTATTTAACATTATGTCTATAATTTCATCGTTGTAATCATTAGCATAGGAAATTTTCCCTGACTGAGCTTTATTTAGCAAAATGTCTTGCCTTACTGGTTGGCTCTTTACGGCAGTGAACAATGAATGCCTTTAAGCGTGATTATGGTATCTTGTATTTATTTCTTTTATCAAAAAAAATTCTCTCCTCTCCCAAGATCACACCAAATCCACATCCGACATTACAACCTCTTGAATTGTTTCCCCCATACTATCTGATATCATATTTTCTAATATAAAATGTATCTTTTCATCATCTGTTTGTGGAGTGTTTGATGGAGGAGGAGAGTCACTGTCCTATACATCATGCACATTTTTTTTGTTGTGGTTGAGGCGAAGTAGATTGAATCATATCATGAGTCTCAAAATAATTTTTCTTTTCAGCATCTCTAGTATCGAATCCCAAATACTCCTCATCAAGGGCGATGTTGTTGAAAATTTGTGAGGCAGTTACACTTAAAACACCTCCTAGCGAGAGTCCAGGAAATTCTGTTGTTACATGATGAATTGTTCTAGCTAATTCTACAGGAAACCTTATATTCTTACATGCAGATCTTCTTTTAGTTTGGACTAAACATGTTGGCGTTATTGGTGGCCTCCTTGCAAGTGGAACATGCTCAGAAGATATATTACCTGCAAGATGTAAACAACAAATTTTTAGAAGCCATTATACGATTAGGCCTTGTAAATTCTAAACAGTAGTAATGTAATAAAACATGCTAACTATTAAATATCACAATTTACCTCACACGTTTGGAGACGCAAGTGTAACATTTTGATATTGTGCGTCATAATGAGTTTGATCATCATCACCCATTTCATTATCTTCTGGATACAATAAATGTGAAAAACAACAGTAGAAATATTAAAATCCATTACTACCTACATAATCTATATTAGCTGTTTGAATTAGTTAATTATATCAATAGAAAAATTCATACATGTAGTTAAATGTGATGGTAGACGTGATGTACATAGTGACCCCCTAGGTCACTTTTGATGAGGAGGTCTTACTGGTGTTGATTCTATTGAATCCATGTCAGAATCAGCAGAGACCTTTGCAGTGAATTTTCCTCAAGAAATTACCTCCTTCTGAGTTATTACAACAATAATTCTTCTCTGTAATAGAAAATCTTACAATTATTATTTTATTGAAAAATATTTAATTTGAAATCATTATAACAAGAAAATTGTAAAAGTAACAATTACCTATTATTCTTCGAGAGTTAGACCAATCATTTTATCACTCATTATAGTTGGAATTTTAGATTTCTGAAATTCATAGAATGCTTCCTAATAGAAAACAATAATAAAATTATAACAAGAGAATACAGTCTTTGGATTTATCAAATTGATTGGCATTGCGAACACGGGAGACATCTATTTTTATTCGCTTGGACAAATATGTGCACCAATCAAATTGTTGACCTGGTAGTGTCCACAATAAATATTGAACTACCCAATATGGAATGTCTGCAAATCTACCCTATAATACAATCCTGGCCTAAAAAAGTGATGCAACTGCAAGAAAAATTTGTTTGTAATACCTTGAAGAAGTAGGCCTCGTTATGAATGATTAAGAGGAGATGCAATAACAGAAAAAAGGTTAGAGGATTGGGTGGTGGAAAAATGTTAAGAGAACAATAATTTGAAAATAATAAACTTACCATCAACCTACACATTTTAATGAGACTCCAAAAATGTTTTGTCTTCGTCTGTGAGGACAGCCTTTGTAGAACATGTGGCTTATTTTTGAATGGTAACCCAGTTAACCGATGTATGTCTGTGGGATCAATTTTGAATGAAATTTAACAATGTCTCGGGTGCACCAAGAGAACGAAAAATATTCCATCATTCTCGTTGTAAGAGGTGAGAAGGTAATCAAGCACTGAAGTATCAGTATCAAATTGGGCCATGTCCACAAGCCTGATAAATTCTGATTTTTCGAGCCAATGCTTTTGTGCATCTTTTGTTTTTAGAAGGGCTACAATCTATGGGCACATGAGGTTTTTGTATTGGAATTTTGGTATAGGAGTAGATGTGGTGCTTTCCATTCTTGAAATTTGGAAGAACTTTGAAAATTGGAGAGCTCAGAGCACTGAAAAGTTTTCATAGAAAAGTGAAGAAATGAACCTTGTAAGGGTATTTATACGGTTTTGAATGGGTCAAAAGACACGTGGCTGAAAATTATTGGCTAGCCAAGATGGCTACCTAACCCATAATTAATGAACCCATCCAAAACTTAGTCATCCAACTATTAGCCATCCAACCCCTCAACTGACCAACCCACCGTCCAACCCTTTGTTGTCTAACTCCTTAACTGTCTAACCCATAAACCATCCAACCCACCCACCCAATCCATAGCCATCCAACCCCTCTACTGTCCAATTCCTTTAACCATCCATCCCACCCATCCAACCTTGACTTGTCCAACTCCTAACCGTCTTACCCACTCGTCCAACCCTTGGCCATCCGTCCAACTCTTAGTCATCCAACCCCCAACTAACCAACCATCTCGTCCAACCCCATACCCGCCTAGGCCCCCGTCCAACCCTTTCCCATCCAACCCTTACGCGTCCAACCCTTACCCGTCTAACCTCATACCCGTCCAACCCTTCACCGTCCAATCAACCCGTCCAACTCCTTAACCTTCCAACCCATTCATAGAAACCTTAGCCATCCAACCCATCCATCCAACCCTATACCGTCTAACCCACCCATCCAACCCTTAGTCATCCAACCCTTAATCACCCAACCCCTCAATTTCCAACCGTTCAACCCACCTGACCAACCTTCCCGCCCAAACTACATGCTAAACTTCCTAGCCTACTTTGCGAAACCATGGAAAATTTCTCTTTGTGAAATTACCTTTGCCACAAAACATATTTTCAGAAATTCACCAACAATTCGAAAGTTGATTTTTGAGATTCACCAAAAATTTTAAAATAATTTTTCAAAGGGACCTTCTTAAAATGATCCTTGATTTAGGAGGTGTTGTTGGTTCTTCAAAGTTTCATGTTTTAAATTCTTGCAACTATTTCCACTTTAGTAATTCCATCTTATACATCCCAATGTTTGCATTAAGTGTCAAGGTTTGAGTAATTAATTGAATATTGCAAAGTTAGATTTAACATTGTAAAGTAAATATTAAACATTATGAAATAAATAACATAATAAAATAACACATTACACATTTGACATAGGTTTAAGTGGAAAACATCATATGAGGTAAAAACCATAATGAAAACATAGTTTTCCACTTACCGAGAAACATTACAAGTCTAGTAAAATTCTTCACCCACTCCTCTCTGCATTAATTCCAATATTTTCTTTGAATGTTTTTTTCGGTCCCCAGGAGCCTTATATAAGTGGATTTATGGGTGTGAATTCCCGTGAAGCGCCCCTCCACTTAATAATTGATCTTAATAATCAATTTAAACATAAGAATTTTTTAATATAAGAATGGTTTGTATGACTACATCTAATTGTTTCTCATGGAAAATATATACAAGCATCTTTAGGAGCCTTTTATAAAGTAAGGACCTCAATTAAAAAATGATGTTTTGTTACTGGAATACACAGTAAATTTAGAGTGATAAATTTACTTAGATCATAAAAATATCTTTTACAAATCTTTTAGGAGAAAAATTATAGAGATAAAGAATAAAACACATGGTTGGACATTAGGAGGTGGCATTGGCATGCACACTTCCCCTAAATGGAAACTTTGAAAGGAAACTAATTACATGAAACTTGCATAACTTCATGGCACACAATGACTTTGTAAATATATCTAAAATTTGATCTTTGGTAGGACAACACTAGAGATCTATACCATTGTAGAGTACCTTCTCTCAGATGAAATGCATATGAATCTCTACATGCTTTGTTCTATGATGTTGAATTAGATTATTAGATAGAGAAATACAACTTTGACTATCACAAAAAAGAGGAGTACTTCCTTTAACTTCTTTGTGAATTTATTCCAATAGCCACTTTAGCCACGTGGATTCTTTTACTACTTCCTTTTCATTTCTATATTTTGCCTCAATAGAAGAAATGGAGATTTTCAGTTGCTTTTTGCTACTCCAAGTAATTGCACATGTACTAAACTTGAGCACATATCCAGTCATAGATTTTTTATCTATTACATCACCAACATAGTCAGAATCACAATATCCATATAAACAAGCATTATCAGAAGAAGTGTGATGTAAACTAAAATTGTTTGTTCCTTGAATATATCTTAATATTATTTTTGCTAACTTCCAATGATCCTGATATGTTTCCTGCATAAATTTATATGCAATACCTACTCTATATGCAATGTTAGTTCAAGTAATTATAAGATAAATTAAACTTCCTACAATTTGTTTATTAAGAGTAGGATTAGCTTTTTCACATGCGCGTTTAGGACCAAGTTTATAACTAGCTTCAATAGGAATAGAAACTAGTTTACAATCCACCATATTAAATATTTTAAGTAAATTAGCAGTCATTTCAAGGTATTATTTCAATTTATCTTTAATTTTATAATTAAACTATTCAAATTGCTAGTAATAAGAAAATCATCAACATATAGTACAATAATAATAATCTAATTATTTTAAATTTTAAGAAAGATATCATTATCACATCAGAAATTAATAAAATCAATATCTTTGAAAAATGTTTTTTTTGCATACCAATCTCTAGTAGCTTGTTTTAAGCTATATAAATATTTTTTTAGTTTACAAAAAAAAATCTTTTCTAGGTTCCTCGAAACCTTTAGATTTGTTCATGTAAATATATTCTTTTAAATCACCATTCAAGAAGGCATTCTTAACATATATCTAGTGGATTTCCCAACCATAATGAACAACTAAGGCAATGAGAATCCTAATGGTGCTCATTTTTACAACAGGGGAAAAGGTTTCTACATAGTAAATACCAAGTTTTTGAGTAAACTGGAAAACTAATAACTTGGCTTTGAACTTATCAATATTTTCATCAACCTTATACTTAATTTTGTAAAGCCACCTAGAGCCAACAATACTTCATTTCTCTGGAGGAGGTACAAGATCCCAATTTTGATTTTTAACTAAGGCTTTATATTCGTCCTTCACTGTTTCTATCTGTATTTCATTGTGAGATGCCACTTCAAAAGATTGGGTTTTTGGCTCATACATATACATTAAGACATTATAGGTATGGTGGGTTCTAGTCTTATTACAAAGGTTATCAAGATTATAGTTTTGAAGTAAATATTGATCCCATTTATATCGTTTAGTTATAGAAGATATAGTAAAATACTCTTTTTCAATTATAGACTCATTATTACAATCTATTTTTTCACCACATTCATCAAGATCATTGTTTTCTAACTCATTAAATTCATTATAAAAAAATAAACAAAAGAAATAGATGATGAATCACAAAAAGGTTTTTCAAGGATTTTAACATTTCTATTCTTAATAACTTCACATTCTATAGGATCATAGATCCTTAAATATTTTTTTTACCTCTATAGCTAACAAATATGCAAGGATATGAGGTTTGATCTAACTTCATATTTTAAGCTTTAGGAATGAAGATAGAGGAAAGGCTTCCAAAGATTCTGAGATGAGATACACTAGGTTTTTTATTAGTCCATTTTTATATAGGAGTATATTGAAATACAGATTTAATAGGGACTATGTTTAGAATGTGAGCAATGGTATTAATAGCTTCAACCCATAAAATTTTAGGGACTTGGGGTTGAGTATAACATGGTCTTGCCATTTCAAGAAAGGTGTGGTTTCTCCTTTCCACTATACCATTTTGTTGAGGAGAATATGGAGTAGTGAGTTCCATTTGTATTCCACATTCGATACAAAAAAAATCAAATTATTTACTAATGTATTCTCCTCGATTATCAGTTCTAAGCCTTTTGCTTTTATGACTAGAACTATTTCCAACTAGAGCTTTAAATTCTTTAAATTTAGATAAAATATCTGATTTATTTTAAATAAATAAATGTCAAATCATATGAGAATAATCATAAATTAAATTAAATACATACAAACAACCATTTAGAGAAGGAACTTATAAAGGTCCTCTAGCATCAATATGAACAAGTTCAAGAGGTTCAAAGGAGTTAGCTTCATGATGGCTATGGAAGGGATTTGCATATTTATTACCACGTAAGAACCTTTCACAAGTTTCACGAGCATGAGAGATAGGTGGTAGTCCAACAACTTGGTTCAAAACGAGACATATCATACATGCTCCTAAAGCTAACATGTCCTCATCTTTCATTCCATAATCATACATCATTCCTATTTTGAGTAGAAATACATGAAGCAATTGTAAAATATTTAAATATATAAACCATTATTTTGTATGCCTTCCACAATAGCAACATCTAACACAATTTTAATAAACCATTTATCTTTTAGTAAAATTATACTATAGTTGTTTTGAGTTAGTTGTGATCGTGATAGCAGATTCATTTTTTGTTTAGGAACACATAAAACATCTTTTATAAGACCATTGAAAAGTTTAGCTCTTTCTTGACTTTGAACATTAATAGTGGAATGATAACCTAGATAAATCTGATCATAGTATTCGTTGGTATCAGAAATAATATCATATTTATAAGTCATTTGTCTAGACGTGCCATTATCTAAGATCCATTCGTTTTATTTTGCAGTAACTAATACAACATAAAAGGAAACTACATTAGGATTTTTATTATTCTTTTGATTTTTGTTTTGATTTTGATTTGGTTTGTTTCCATTCTGATTTTTTAAAATTGTCTTATTTTTGTTTACCCTACAGTCTTTCGTTTTGTGATCGATTTCCCCCAATTATGGCATTTTCCATCAAAACTAAATTTTAGGAGATTATTCCCTAGTTTCTTTTTTTTACTTGGGGGTTTAAAGTTTGATTTGAACGTATGATTATTTTTAAACCTAGAAACATTATTCTTAGAATTTCGAGCGAGAAGTGTCTAAGTGACATTCTCCTTCGAATCAAAGTTTGACATGAATTGTTCTTCGTAAATTAAGAGAGCGTTAAGGATAAATAAGTTAGGAATATCTTGTTCAGTTTGATATTTTGACTTTAAGATAGAAATGAAGTTCCTAAACTCAAGCAAAAGTTGTAGAACAGGGACATAAGCCTATGAAATATATTAATATGAATCAACCATGTACAATGGAATGAGCTGTAATCCATATAGGTATTGTATAGCTGAATACACACAGGAGAATGAGTTGCACAGGTGCAACCAAATGCCAAAATGAATAAGCTTCCAATAACATCCGGGAAGCAGGAATTAGAAAAAGACAAATATATTGTTTAAAACAATATAACAATCTGAATACAAACAAATATGGTTGATTAACCATACAACAGTATATTTATTATTTAATTAATAAAATTAATTAAATAATCTAACTATGCATAATTAATAATAGGATAATATTATTTATCCTAACATTCCCCCCCTTAATTGTGCATTGTCTGAAGAGATGAGGAGAGAAATGCTCTGAACAACTCGAACTTGTCACGTGCAAGTGACTTTGTGAAAATATCTGCTCGTTGTTCAGCTGTTGGACAAAATTGAAGCTGGATGTTGTGCTTCAATACATGTTCGCGTATGAAATGAACCTGAACTTCAATGTGCTTTGTTCTCTCGTGAAAAAACTGGATTGCGAAAAAGTTTGAGAACACCTTCGTTGTCAACATACATGGTGGTCGGTTTGTCCTGTGGTATTCCAAGTCCTTCCAGTATGCGACGTAGCCAAATCGCTTCACAGACAGCTTCTCCTGCAGAACGATACTCGGCTTCTGTGGAAGAGCGAGAAAGAAAGTGTTGTTTCTTACTTCCCCATGATATTGGTCCAGATCCCATAAAGAATACAAATCCAGAAGTGGATTTTCTATCATCAATGTTACCTGCATGATCTGAATCCGAATATCCAGTCAAGAAGAAGTTTTGATTCTTCTTGTATTCTAGACCAAGATCCACTGATCCTTTGAGATATCTCAAGATGCGCTTTGCTGCTTTCCAATGACAAACTTTGGGTTCCTGCATGAACCTGGATAGATAGCTCACTGCAAAGCTGATATCTGGTCTAGTGTAGGTCAGGTAAATGAGACTCCCAATCAGCTGCCGATAGAGAGTGGCACTTACCTCAAGAGATGGATCTGAACGAGATAACTGTAATCTGTTCTCCATAGGTATAGCAATTGGTGTGCAATCCATCATCCTAAAATTCTCGAGCGTTGTCTTGGTATATTTCATCTGAGAAACAAAGATGTGATCTCTCTTTCTGCCATACTTCCAGTCCAAGACAATAATGCATAAGCCCGAGATCTGTCATGTCGAATGATCGCTTAAGATCTTTCTTTGTTTCATCAATCATCTTCACTGAACTGCCAGTGATGACTAGATCATCGACATAAACAACAACAATCACCATCTCCCCCCCTTGCTTTTTGAGGTAGAGATTGGGATCGTATGGATTTCTGACAAATCCATGTTGTACGAGATGCTCATCAATCTTGATGTACCATGCCCGGGGTGCTTGTTTTAGGCCATACAGAGATTTCCTGAGTCTGCATACCTTTTTCTTCTTGACCAGGTACTACATATCCCTCAGGTTGAGTCATGTAGACTTCTTCTTGCAAATCTCCATTCAGGAAGGCACTTTTTACGTCCATCTGGTGAACTTTCCATCCAAACTGAGCAGCTAGAGCAAAGATCATCCTGATCGTTTTGATCTTAGCTGTGGGAGCAAATGTCTCCTCATAGTCAATGCCTTCTTTCTGTGCATACCCCTTTGCTACAAGTCTTGCTTTACACTTGTCTACTGTCCCATCTGCTTTGTACTTAGTTTTGAATATCCATCTGCAACCAATGGGTTTCTTCCCTGGTGGAAGATCGACAAGCTGCCAAGTGTTATTCTTCATCACTGATTGATATTCAGAATCCATGGCATCTTTCCAAGCTTTTGACTGTAGGGCTTCCTGGACTGTAGATGGCTCATCTGTTTCAATAACTCTACTCATCAAAGCAAGTTAACTTCTTCTCTTGCTTTACTGCGAGTCCGTGGTCCAGGGGTGGATGTATCCGGTGGAGCATCCAGTCTTGCATCTTGTAATGTGCTTGTACACCATTTAGGCATACGTTGAGTTGTTCCCATGGGTTGTGGTTCTATCTGATCAACACCATCATCCCCATCATCACTTTCATCTTCTGAGGGAACATTTGCTTCAGTTTTTACAACTGGTGAAAAATATACATCTTGCGAGTCCAGAGGAGGAGTCTCTACTTCCTTCTTCTCGAAAAACTCAACATCTCTGCTTGTGTAGACTTTTCTGGTCTTAGGATCCATCAGTCTGTACCCAAGAGTCTCTTCACTATATCCAATGAAGATGAGATTTTGTGACTTCATGTCCAATTTCTTTCTATTCTGTTTGGGTATGTGCATGCTGGCTTTGCACCCGAATACTCTGAGGTGTGCAATGGATGGTTTCCTCTTTGACCATGCTTCTTGTGGTGTAATTCCATCAAGAGCAATTGTGGGCGCTCTGTTTAACAAATACACTGCTGTTTTTGCTGCTTCTGCCCAAAATGTCTTTGCAAGTCCGGAATCATCAATCATGCATCGCACCATTTCCATGATAGTACGATTTCTTCTCTCGACAACACCATTTTGCTGCGGTGTGTGTGGAGGAGGCATTTGTCGACGAATCCCGTGAGTTTGTAGGTAGTCTCTGAACTCATCACTGGTGAATTCCCCCCCTCGATCTGAGCGGAGAGTTCTGATGTGACGACCAGTTTCTTTCTCAACTGCCACTTTGAACTTTTTGAACGTTTCAAGGCCTCACTTTTCTTGCGAAGACAAAAAATCCACATTTTGCGTGAATAGTCGTCAACACAGAGCATGAAGTACTGGAACCCTGAATGACTTGGCTGCATTGACCGCACAGATCGGTATGAACCAGGTCAAGTTTTCCATGAGCTCGAAAAGTACTTGTTTGAAATGAAACTCTGTGTTGTTTTCCTGCTAAGCAGTGAGGACACTTGTCTGTATCCTTCTGAAGAGATGGTAGCCATGTACCATATTACACCGGCGAAGCGTGTCGAGATATTTGAAACTTACATGACCAAATCTCCTATGCCACAACTGAGCTGAGGTGGAGTTTTTAGCCACGAGTGCTTGATCATTTTTGTGAATGAAATCAAGTTGAAACATTCTTCCCACATTTGAGGCTTTTGCAATTATTTTCGAGCCTCTGGATTTATCTCGAATCAACACATTTTCTTGCCGGATTGACTATCAAAGTCAATTTTCAGGTTGTGATCTAGGAGTTGACTGACCGAAAGAAGGTTCTTTGTCAACCCAGGGACATATAGAACATCTGATAGTTTGCATTTGCGTGAACCAAGGGGTAGAGAAATGTTTCCAATCCCCTGTACTATATATGAAGAATCATCTCCCAACGAAACATGATTTTTCGATGGCGTGTCCCTCATTGAAATAAACCAGTCTCTGTGGCCGGTCATGTGTCGAGTGGCTCCCGAATCAACATACCAGACTTCACTAGATGATGTGGATGGTTCACTTGATCGAGCAGTGAACAAGAAGTCTTCATTGTCTGACTGATCTTGTTGCTCAGCAATATTACCTTGCTGGTGGGGTCTTCTTTTCCAGTTCCCCTTTTTCTGCCCGTGATAATTGTTTGAATGTCCCTTGTAAGTTTGTTGTTGTTGAGGTCTAGCATTGCTTGATGAACCTTTCTTATATGTATTAACCAACATTCTTGCAATTCATGTCCTCTTTGCAAATGGGACATCGCTTCTTTGTTGATTGTCCCCATGATACTGATTCTGATGTGGGGACTTCTGATAGGATTTAGGTTTTCCTTTACCTTTTCCTTTCCATTTTTGATGTGAAGACAATGCCTGCTCCTCTTCATCATCCTTGTTGTGCATTGCTTCCTCTTGTTGCAGTATGTTTACTAACTTGTCAAAACTAATTGTCGTATCTGACAAGTTTTAGAGTGTGTGACAAAAAATTCGGTAAGAAGAAGGGAGAGCTCTCAGAACAATGGGAATGAGAGACTCATCTTGACCTCTTCTACTAGGGCTAGAAGTGAAGCCCAATGTTGGCAAGTAAGGGCGTTGAGCAGGCAGGGAAGAGTGCAAAGTTAGAGGGCAAACAGGTAAGGAAATATTACACATTATGAAAAAATACATAAGAAAATAACACATACAACATTTGACATAGCTTTAAGTGAAACAAATCATATGAGGTAAAACCATGATGAAACCATCCTTTTTCCAGTTATCCGAGAAAGCATACATACAATCTGGAAATTCTTTCTTCCTCCACAACCACTCCTCTCTCTGTCATTAATTAATTCCAATATTTCGTTGGAATGTTTTTTTCCGGTCCCGGGGCCTTAAATAAAAGTGGATTTTAGGGTTCGAATCCCGGGAAGGGCCCCTCCCTTTAATCATGGAGCGTAATAAGCGATTGAAACATAAGAATTTTTTTAAGGAAAATGGTTGTATGACTACAATCTAATTGGTTTCTCATAGGAACAAATATATACCAGCAATCTTGAGGGAGCCGGGTAGATAAGCACATCGTTAAAAAAAATGAATGGTTTGTTACTACTGCATACACAACAGTAAATTTAGAGTGGAAAAGTTACGTAGTCAAAAATATCGTTGTACAAATCTTTTAGGAAAAAAAGGAGAGAGGAAAAGAATAAACAACATGTTGGACATTAGGAAGTGGCAATGGCAGGCAAACTTCCCCTGATGGACTTTGAAAGGAAAACTAAATTCCAGTGCAACTTGCATAACTTCATTCACAACACGGACGGGGTAATATCTAAAATTTTGATCTTTGGGGAGGACAACACTTATATCATGCCATTGTGAGTACCTTTCTCCAGATGAATGCATCTGAATCTCTCATGCTTTTGTTTTTATATTATGTTGTAAATGAATTATTGATAAAATAAAATGTGACGATCACAAAACAAGGAGTACGTCCTTTACTTCTTTGTTTGTGAATGTAAATTTAGTTCAATAGCCACTTTAGCCCCCGTGGATCCTTTACCTACTTCTGGGTCATTTCTATAGTTTTTCCCTCAGTACGAAAGGAGAGTTCGGTTTCTGTTGCTACTTCTCACTACTCTCCAAGGATGGCACAGGACTAACTGGGAGCCAAATATCCGTCCATATAGTTTGTTTATCTCTTACATCACCAACATAGGCAAACACAATACCCCATATAAACAAGCAGGAAATCAGAAGAAGGTGATGTAACCTAAAATTGGTGGGTTCCTTTATATAGCTTAATATATTTGCTAACTTCCAATATCCGATAGGGGCCGCAGGAAGTTAATGCAATAACGAAGCGAGATGCAATGTTTTTCCCGTAAGTCTAAGAATAATGACCTCCTGCATTTGTGTATAAGAGTAGATTAGCTTGCACCATGCACGTTTAGGACCAAGTTTATTACTACCGTCCATAGGAATAGAAACTAGTTTACAACAATCCACCATAATAAATAGGTACGTAAATGGCAGTCATTTTCACGGTAGTAAGAGCAAGTAATCTTTAATTTTATAATTAAGACTATTCAAATTTGGCTAGTAATAAAAGCATCACTATAGTACAATTAATATCGAATTTTTTTAAATGTTAAAAAGAATAATCATTACACTTGAGAAATTATAAATCAATATCGTTGAACACATGTGTTGTTTTGCTAACCCAGCGTTGAAAAGCATATACGATTTTTGTTATGGACAAAAACAAAAAAAAAAAATTCTAGGGTGCCCCCTCGAACCTTTAGATTTTGTTCTGTAAATAGATATCTTTTAAATCACCCAACCATCAAGAAGGCCTTCTTAACATCTATCTATGGATTGTTGTTCCCAACCAAGTGAACAACGAAGAGGGCAATGACAATCCTAAGGTGCTCATTTTTAAAACAGGAAAAGGTTCTGTTCTCAGAGTAAATACAATTGTGAGTCAACTGGAAACGAATAACTGGCTTTGAACTTATCAACACTTTCATCACACCGTATACTAATTTTGTAAGCCCCTAGGGCCAACAATACTTCATTCTCTGGAGGAGTACAAGACCCCCCTTTTTGGATGTGTACTAAGGCTTATATTGCGGCTTTCATCCATTCACCATGTTCACCGTTTCTCATATCCGTATTTCACATTGTGAGCATGGCCACTCACAAGGTGGGTTTTTTGCGCAGGGATCAGTGATAGCATACACATATAGGAGGGGGGGGGGCGATCTTATTACACAAGGTTATCAAGAATTATAGTTTTGAAGACCGGTGAGCCCATTTAGCTCGTTTAGTTCTAGAAGATGAGTGAAATACCGCCTTTTTCATTATAGATCAGTATTACAATCTATTTGTGCAGCACATGCGGCAGATCCTTGTGTTCTAAAACGCATTACATTCATTTTAAAAAAAACAAAGAATTACGATGAATCCAAAAGGTTTTTTCAAACAAAGAATTGGAACTTTCAATTCTTATAAACTTCAAAGTCTATGGATCAATATCCCTTAAAAGTTTTTTTTACTTACTTCTATATCTAACACATATGCAAGGATATAGGTGTGATCTAACGTCAAGAGTTTAGCTTTAAGTAATGAAGATAGAGGAAACTTCCAAAGATTTCTGATATGATATCACTAGTGTCTTAATTAGTTCCCTTTTTAATATAGTGAGTATATTAAAATACGATTTATAGGGACTAGGTTTAGAATGTGAGAATGGTATTAAATGCTTCAAAACCACCCATAAAGTTTAGACTTTGGTTTTGATGTTAACTGGTCTTTTGCCCATTTCAAGAAAGGTGGGTTTCCTTCTCCTTTCCACTATACCATTTTTTTGAGGAATATGGAGTAGTGATTCCCTTTGTATGCCAACATTCGAGACAAAATAAATCAAATTAAGTGTACTAATGTATTCTCCTCGATTAGCCTTTCTAAGCCCTTTTGCTTTTTATGACTAAAACTATGTCCCAACTAGAGCTTTAATTCTTTAATTTAGATAAATATCTGATTTATTTAAATAAATAATGGAAATCATCAAATAAATAAAACATACAAACGACCATTTAGAGAAGGAACTTATAATTCCTCTACCTAGCTCAATCTGAACAAGTTTCAAGAGGTTCAGAGAGTTTAGCTTTCCATTATGGCGATAGAAGGTATTTGCATAATTTTTACCACACGCAGAACCTTTAACAAGTTTTCACGGCGATAAATAGTGGTAGTCCAACAACTTGGTTCTTTCAAAAGAGACAATCTACATGCCCTAAGTTAATTTTTCCTCATATTTCATTCCAGAAGCATACACCTTCCTATTTTAGTTGAAGACTGAAACAAGTGTAAAATATTTACATATTAAACCATTATGTTGTATGCCTTCCACAATAGCAACACTAACACATTTTAATAACCATTATATGTTAGGTTAAAATTAGACATAGTTGTTTTGAGTGTGTTGGGATCTATCACAAATTCAATTTCAGTTTTAGGAACACACATAAAACTCTTTTAATAAGACCATGGCAAGTTTTGCTCCTTCTGCTTTCACTCAATAGTGATGATAACCTAGATAACTTTGATCATCGTAATGTTGGTATCAGAAATAGATCCATTATAAGTCTTTGGTCTAGGATGTTGCATGGATCTAAGATCATTTCGTTTTATTTTTATAGTAACTAATACAACATAAAAGGACCGCTACTTAGTAGTTTTAATTAGTCTTTTTCTTTTGATGTTGGTTTTGGATTTTGATTTTGTTTGTTTCCCATTCTGATTTGGTAAATTGTCTTATTTTGTTTACCCTCTCCTTTCGTTTTGTGATAAATTTCCTTCCCCCACTTATGGCATTTCCATCAAACTAAATTTGAGGGAATGTATTCCCTAGTTTTCTTTCCTTCTGCGCTTCTTATTTTTACTTGGGGGGTTTTAAAAGTTGATTTGAACGTAACGTTAATTGTTAAACCTAGAAACTTATTCTAGAATTTGAGCGAGAAGTGCGAGTGGCAGGCTCTCCTCGAATCAAAGTGTGACATAATTGTTCTTTCCCTAAATTAAGAGCGTTACGGTTAGAATAAGTCATGGAATAGCTGGTCAGTTTGATATTTGACTTTACTATAGAATGAATTCCTAAATGGTAGATTGAAACAAGGGACGGTAAGCCTGTAGATTTGTAATTGATCTCAGCAGGAAACAAGTACAAGAATGGGCTGCAATATTTATAGATATTGCACACCAAATACACCACAGGATAATATCACAGGTGCAAAAACCAAATCCAAAATGAATAGCTGCCAAGAACCCGGGAAGCCGGAAGTAGGAAAAGATCCAAATATATTGTTTAAAAAAACAATCTAACAATCGGAAGACAACAAATAGGGTTGATGTATTACCATAACCAACCTATAGATTTATTTATTATAAAATTTATTAAATAAGCTAACTAATGCCTAATTCATCATCGAGCATATTTATTTTCCTAAAGCCTATAACCTTCCCCCCCTTAATTGGTGCATGATGTCGAATAGATTGAAGACGACAATTCTCTGAACAACTCGAAACTTGGCCCGGCAGTGCTTGTGAAAATATCTGCTTCGGTGGCAGCTGTTGGACAAATTGAAGAGCTGGATTTTTGCTTCAATGACATGTGCGCGGATGAAGAACCTGACCTTCACTGTGCCTTTGTTCTCTCGTGAACTGATGGGGAAAAGTTTGGGACACGCTCTTCGTTGTCCACATACATATGGGGTTCGGTTTTTCCCTGTGGTATTCCAAGGCCGTCCAGGATGCGACTTAGCCAAATCTCGCAAACAGACAGCTCTCTGTTCTCCTGCAGAAACGAGACTCCGTCCGGCTAGTTCGTGGAAGAATCGAGAAAGAAAGTGTTGTTTCTGACGGCCCTACTTCCCCCCATGATGATTGTTCCAGATCCCATAAAGAAACAATCCAGAAGTGGATTGTTCTATCACCAAGTTTACCTGCATGATCTGAGCCGATAATTCATCAAGAAGAGTTGGATGCGGCTTGGAGTCCTAGACCAAGATCCACTGATCCTGTGTTTGAGATAGCTCAAGATTGGCGCTTGGCGGCTTTGTCCATGACAACCGTGGGCCTGCATGAACCCTGGATAGATAGCTCACTGAAGCTGATATTGGTCTAGGTGTCGTCAGTAAATGAACTTCCCAATCATCAGCTGGGCCGTAGAGAGGTGGGCAACTTACCTCAAGAGTGATCTGAACCGATAAAACTGTAATCTGTTTCCATAGTATATCCATTGGTGTCATCCATCATCCTAAAAACTTCCGAGCTTGTCGTGGTAATTTCATCCTGAAAAACAAAGATGTGATTCTCTTTCGCTGCCATACTCCAGCGCAAAGACAATAATGCAAAGCCCGAGATCAGTCATGTGCGAATGATCGCTTAAGATCTTCTTTGTTTCACACATCAAATCTCTTCACTGAACTGCCAGTGATGACTAGATCATCGAAAGCAACAACAATCAACCTCTCCCCCCCCCCTTGTGTTTTTAGTTAAGAGGGGGATCGTAGATTCTTTCTGTCTTTCTGACAATCCTGTTTACGAGATGCTCATCAATCTTGATGTACCATGCCCGGGTGCTTGTGTTTAAAGGAGGCCATAAAGAGATTTCCTGAGCGGCATACTTTTCCTTTTTCGTCTTGACCAGGTACAGCTAGCCCTCAGGTTGAGTCCATGTAACTTCTTCTTGCAAATCTCCATTCATGAAGGCCACGTTTTAACGGTCAATCTGGTGACCTGTCCAGCAAAACTGAAGCAACTAGAGCAAAAGAGCCATCCTGAGCGGTTTGATCTAGCTGTGGACAACTGTCTCCTCATATCAAGCCCTTCCTTTCGGGGCATACCCCTTGGCTACAAGGCTGGCGGAACCTTGTCTAACCCTGGTCCAATCGCTTTGTACGTAGTTTTTATATCCATCTTGTCACCAATGGGTTCTGCCCCGGGTGGAAGATCGACAACACTGCCAAGGGTGTCTTCTTCACACACTGTGTGTTTGATATGCCAATGGCCAATGGCCCGCTTCCCAAGCTTTTGAACGTAGGCTGCCTTTTCCTGACTGTAATGCTCAGCGTGGCATAACCTACGCATCAAAGCAAGTTAACCATTCTTCTTCGCTGGCTTGACCACTACTTAAACTGGCGAGTCCGGGTCCAGTGGGTGGATTTATCGGTGGAGCTCCAGGCTTCATCTTTAATGTGCGGGTAACACCCTTTAGGCATACGTTGAGTTATTCCCGGGGTGTGGTCTAGCTGAAGCAACCCCGCATCCCCATCATCACTTTGCAGCTTCTGCGGGACAGTGGCGTCCTCGTTTTTAACCAAAACTGTTGAAAAGATACATCGGGCAGGCCAAGGAGGGGGGCGCTACGCCCGGCGCCGCAAAGAAACTCAACCGCGCTCATCGCTCTTGTGTAACGGGCGGGCTTAGGGATCCGCAGCCGGGACCCAAGAGTCCGCGGCACACGATAATCCAATGAAGAGGAGAGTGGGTGACTCAGTCAATGTCTTGCTATTCAAGTCGGGGTGGTAGGTCAGGCGGGCGGGCAAACCCCCAAATACTCTAGTGTGCAATGGATGGTTCCCTCTTTGACCACTTCGTGTGGTGGAATTCCATCAAGAGCACTTTGGGCTCTCTGTTTAACACATACCTCTGTTTTTGCGGCTTCTGCCCAAAATCCTTATGCAATCCGGAATCATCAATCATCATCGGCACCATTCCATGATAGTACGATTTCTCTCGTCTCTCTTCTCGCATAACACCATTTTGCTGGGGGTGTGTGGAGGAGGCATTTGTGACACTCCCGTGAGTTGTAGGTAGTCCTCTGAACTCATCACTGGTGAATTGCCCCCCCCTCGATCTGAGCGGAGAGTTCTGATGTGACGACCAGTTTCTTGTCCCTCAAAACACTGCCACTTTGACTTTGTGGAACTGTCAAACCGCACTTTTCGTGCGAAAGACAAACAATGCCACAATTTTGCGTGAATAGTCTCACACAAGCTGAAGTACTGGAACCAAAAACCCTGATGACTTGTCTGGCATTGGCCGCACAGATCGGTATAACTCAGTCAAGTTTGCCATGAGCTCGCAAAGTACTGGTTGAAATGAACTCTGTGTTTTTTCCTTCCCTCGAGGCAGGTGAGGACACTTGTCTTCGCCCCTTCTGAAGAGATGGTCGCCCCATGTACCATATTACATATACACCGGCCGACGCGTGTCGGAGATAATTTGAACTGACATGCCAAATCTCTCTCCTATGCCACAACTGACGAGGTGGAGTTTTTAGCCACGAGTGCTTGATCAGTTTGTGAATGAAAGCACAAGTTGAAACAGTCTTCCCACATTTGAGGCTTTTGCCATTATTTTCGGGAGCCGCTGCGGATTTATCTATCTCGATCAACCACATTATTCGGTTGCCGATTGCGAGAAAGTCATTTTCAGGTTGTGATCTAGGAGTGGACTGACCGAAGGAAAAGGTTGCTTTGTCAACCCACCAAGGAACAATAGAACATCTGATAGTGTGGCATTTGCGTGAACCAAGGGGTAGAGAAATGTTTCCTCAATACCTGTACTATATATGAAGAATCATCTCCTCACAAACATGATTTTCGATGGCGTGTCCCTCATGGAAATAAACAGTCTCTGTGGCCGTCATGTGTCAGAGGGGCTCCCGAATCAACATCACTAACCACTTCACTAGATGAGTTGAATGGGTCACTTGGCTCGAGCAGGAACATAAGTCTTTCATTGTCTGACTGATCTTTTTGCTCAGCAAATTCCTTGCTGTGGGGTCTTCTTTTCCTTTCCTTTTTCATTCCCGTGGCTGGGGATTCTGCCCGGGAGAATTGGTGTAATGTCCCTTCAGTTTGTGTTGTTGAGGCTAGCATTGCGTATCAACCTGTCTTAGATGTTTAAACAACTTCTCTTGAATTCATGTCCTCTTTTGCAAATGGACCTTCGCTTCTTTTGTTGATGGCCCCCATTAAACTGAGTCTATGTGGGGACTTCTGATAGATTTTAGGTTTTCCTTTACCTTTTCCCTTTCCATTTTGGTGATGTGAAGAACAATGCCTGCTTCCTCTTCATCCTCTGGGTGGGCAGGGAGTCCTCCTCTGGTTTGCAGTAGGTTGACTAACTTGTCAACTAATTGTCGTATCTGACAAGTTTAGAGTTGTTACAAAAATGTCGGTAAGAAGAATGGAGAGCTCTCAGAACAATGGGGAATGTGACGCCATCATCTTTTGACCCTCTTCTCCTAGGAGGCTAGAATGAAAGCCCCTCAACTTGGCAACTCTTCTTCGAAGGCGGCATTTTCCCTCGGCTGGGTGAATTTCAACGGATGTAACTGACTTCTCTGCAAAGTGAGATGACAGTCTTGGTCTTGGCCCGTTATTGTGCTCGTTTAGCCCAAGCGTCTGTGGCGGATGTGCAGCATCTCGAATGGGGACTGACACAGCGTGGATACGCCAACAAGATGATTATCTGTGCGGTCCCGTGATCGCGCATCAATGGTCGTGTTTTGTGTGGCAAAAAATCCGTTGGGATCGGGTAGAGTACCAGTCACAAAAAAAACATGCCATGTCTTCAACTCCCAAGCTATTCGTTGATGGGTGGTCTTCCAAGGCAAGATAAGGGCGGCCGCTGTCACTGGGGAATCTTGAGGAAGAAGTTGGGGGGCAATTGGTCCCAGTTTGGCAGAGATCACTGAGGGGGTTTGGCTCTTCACCCAGGTATACGGTGGCCCCCCCCCCCCCCTCCCAATCTATATCACGATACCGGCAGCCGAGATCCCGAACCGTCGATAGACGCGCCCTTCCGATATAACCCCGTCGGTAACGTGGAAGAAGCTCACCCCTTTCTATATACCCACCACCCCACCCACACCCGGCGGTACGTGAAAGAGCGCGTTTTTGTTTTGACGTACGTGAAGAAAGGTCGTACTGGTACCCAGACAGGACGGAGGGGGTCGCGATGATTATGCACCGCTCAAGAAGATCCCATACGCGGGTAACTGCGCTATCTACTCCGGATATTTTCTTTCAGTCTAGTGATATGTCTTGCAATCGTTCCAGACGATGAGGGTTCAAGAGATGTTGGGCACTTGTGACCTTTTACTACTTTACTCCCCCGCCCGCGATTTATAGGGACCGATGCCCGAGACGAGTTGTTGCAACTATATTAGGCGTTAGTCACGGATTAGTCGGACCGGTAAATTAAAATTAAACCCGTAAGCGCTTTCCCTTTCTCCAAGGCACTGGATAATACCGAACGCCTGCAAGAGTCTTAGATCTCGTGAGGTGTTAACAGAAACCAAATTTACTATGGTTTTTTTTTGTTACAAATTCTTCCATTTTCTGAGCAGTTACAAATTTTTGCAGTTGACTATGGCACCTGCAAATTAGTACACTTACAATACAAGTTTGAATGACAAGGCAAAAAATTTTAGTTCGGTGTCCTGGTGACCTCCTTAGCCCTAAATGCAAAAATTGCAAAAATAGCGCAAAATTGCAATTTTTAGGTGGGTCTCCCTTTTGTTGCAAAAATGTCTGGAAATGAGAAAACAACCAAAGGGGAGACAAAATTTTTTTTTTAACCCTAAGTTAGATTCTCCCGCTAATTTATTTAGTTATAAACTAATTCAAAAATCCATCTGCGAAATTTAGCATTCCGCTAAAAATTTCCGCCAAATGCAAAATGTGAATTTGGGGGTGGGATTTGGAACCATGCAACCCCCCCCCTTCTAAGGCTTTCCCTCTATCCAACTTGGCCACTTACGGCGCTTGAATGTAAGAGGAGCAACTTGTATTTTACGGTATTGCAATTCTTACTAGAAAAGGCGCCCAGATAGGAATCCCGCGTGGCACAGCAGCTGGTGGAGTCAATTTTTTATGTTTTTTTTAGCTAAAATCCAGATCTGCAGCCTCTCAGCACGGTACTCCCTTTGGCCGCCACTTGACCTTATTTCTCCGCATTTTTTGCATTTGTGTTGTATTCTTTCTTTCTTTGATCTGTGCTCAATGTCATGATGCGGTCACGTTTTTGAGTTTGGGGTGCCTTTTTTTTTTTTCTGTTGCCACGCACTGTACACTGTATTTTGATGTATTTTTTCCTTGGACTGTGTTTTTGAATGCCGCTCGTTTTTTTTTTTTTTTTCCTCGAAGGCCGTGTGTGAAGTTCTGGGGCTGGGGGGCGCGTTTTTTGACGAGACTTTTATTGTTCGCAACCAAAACGTTTTTTTTTTTTTTTGTTTTTTTCGTTGTGCAGGTGCTGGGGCAGCAAAGGGCGTGGGCAAGGCGCCAGAAAAACATTTTTTTTGCTATGCAGGGCCGTGGGAAATAGCAAGGGGCGTTTTTTTAGCTGATGCCATTTTTTTGAGGCTGGGCCGGCAGGTTTTAAATGGCGCTTTGCTTGGTACCCGGCCTATGGAAACAGAGAATGGCGTGGCATAGGAGAATGCGGCCTCTTTTGCTAAAAAAAACTTTCCTGCTCTTTTTTTTTCATTTGATCACTGGCAGTGCATATACAACAAACACAAAAACAATCCTCCAAAACAAGCAACAACAATTTCCAAATACCGGTAAACAAAACCTGAGTGTGAATTAATAGGGGTTTTTTAAAAGTCAAGACCTGTACACTTTTTTTGCCTGTGCTGGAGTGCCCTGCAAAAAATTTTGCCCTTCCAAGTCCCTGGAAGGAACAGCTGATGGGGGGGAGGCAGGAGGGGGCGGGGTTTGCACGAGGCGCACAGCTCTCGAATGCTCAAACAATCTCCAATCCCTCGCCCTCTTTTTTCTCTCTCTGCCCCAATCTCTTTCCATCTCCCACAACACCTTACCGGCCATATTTCGCTCTGTACCAAATGTAGATTGAGACGGGACAGTGCCTGTATATATTTGCTTGACTCAGCATTAAAACAATACAGAGAATGGTCTTGTCGGATATTTATAGATATTGGCACACAAATACACCATGATAATGATTGCACAGGTGCAACCAAATGCCAAAATGAATAACTTCCATAACCGCCGTGAAGCGGAAGTAGAAAGACAAATATATTGTTTAAAAACAATTATCCCAATCTGAATACAACCAATGGTTGATTACCAGACAACAGTATACTTAGTTATTTAATTAATAAAATTAATGAAATAATCTAACTAGTCATAATGAATAATATGATAATATTATTTATCCTAACACTAATTTTCAGGATGTTCATTTGAATATAAATAATATGGCAACTTTTATTGAACAAATCACATTACATCCATATATCTCCCTTCATTGGATGTGTCATAAATTCAGAATCATTTTATACTTTGAAAGTGTATACCTTCGTGCGTTATTTAAAATTTTCCTTTCCAAGCTTTCACTCGGACTTTCCCGGTTTCCTAATTGTAAGTACAACAAATGTTTTTGTCTTGCAACGCTTCGCTTATAATAAACATTACTGCTTGTAATTTCGTTTGAAATGCAGAATGTTGTTTGGTGTCAGCTTGTGTATGAACGATGGGTGCCCTTCTCTGTACCATTCACAAAATTTTCCAAAGAGTTTGTGCCATGAATTCTTCTTTCAGTGAGCTCCATATATTATAGTTAGCGTACGCGTTCAACATCTAGGATTGTGCAATATTAACGGATTGAACCCCTTTTGAACGAAATGAGCAAACTCAAATTCCAGATAAAAAAATTAGATGTAGGCCGATTTCACAATCCATCGAATACTCTCCACATAGGCTTGGGGATTGTGGGTGCACAACGAAAAATAAAATAGAGAAGGTCCCATTTAATAGCCATGTATAACCCACCCACCAACCATCAATGGTAAGTTTTTAATAAACTTAAATTATCTCTAAATTAAATCTTTGTTTGGTACCATGTCCATGGTGTAGAGAAATTATTTGAGATTGTAAGTTCATTTATTAACATTGTAAGTAAATATGAAATAGTATGAATAAAAACTCACATAATAATAAGCATTAACAACACACTTTGTCCATTTTCACACCAAGTTTTTTGCGTAAAATCTGACATACACGAGTAAAAACTACGGTTAAAATATAGTTTCCATTTAGTGAATAAGTCCCCCCCTAAACGCTTCACCCACTCCTCTCCACATTAATCCAATATGGCAAGGGAAATTACAATTGGATTTAGTGTGAACTTCTCATGAAGCAACCCTTCCACGTACTAATGATATTAATATCAATTTAAAAACATAACACCAAAAAATTTATATGAAAGAAATTTAAAATTATATAATTTTATTTAGTTAATTATAAAATAAATTTTATAGCATTATAAGAACAATTAAGATGGGATTAAACCCTACTTAAAAGTATTGTTCTAACAATGAGATATATAAGATCAAACTACTAAAGTAGAAAGAGATTATATTTTGCACTGGCATGTCAATGTTGAAACCAGTAAAAAGACAATAGATTATTTAATTTTAATCATGGATGAGAATAATATTACATTTCGTGAGAAAATTTAAATCAAAATAAAACTCACTTTTAACATTTCATTTTAATCATGCAACTCTTTCAATATTCATCTTACATTTCTCAAATTTGCCTCTCTAGATTTTATGGGCTACACCCTTAATCCTAGGTCATATATTGGATATATACAGATGAACTATGGATAACCATAATATTTTATCATGATATATTACATTTATTTTTCATATGCTTAGTGAGTTGGCCTAGGTAGATTACGTAGCATAAGTAGGGTGTATATATATCGGAGGTTAGTAACTAGTACTTGATCATCATATTGAGCACTTAACTCTTATTGTATAGTTTGGATGTTTTCCCCTCAAAGTGGATAAGTCATTATAATTGTATATTTTAATCTTTTCAATCTATTTATGTGTTATTTGGTGTTCTATTAATATTGATATTCAAATCTATCTAAGAAATTTTCTTATAAATGGTATAATAGCTTTAATTTGGCCCAAAATTACATTGAAACCCTAATTTTAGGGACTCACCTGTATCTCACAATAATTTCTAAATTTTTATACCATTTTTTATTTGAGTGGTGACATAAGGATAGGAAGATACCCTCCAATTGTTTTAAGCTATATAAAGATTTTTTTAGTTTACAAAAATAATTTTTTTTCTAGGTTCCTCGAAACCTTTACATTTGTTCATGTAAATATATATTTTTAAATCGCCATTCAAGAAGACATTCTTAACATCCATCTAGTGGATTTTCCAACCATATTGAACAACTAAGGAAATGAGAATCCTAATGGTGCTCATTTTTACAACAGGGGAAAAAGGTTTCTACATAGTCAATACCAAGTTTTTGAGTAAACTGGAAAACTAATAACTTGGCTTTGAACTTATCAATATTTTCAGTAACCTTATACTTAATTTTGTAAAGCCACCTAGAGCCAACAATACTTCATTTCTTTGGAGGAGGTACAAGATCCCAATTTTGATTTTAATTAAGGCTTTATATTCGTCTTTCACTACTTCTATCTATATTTCGTCATGAGATGCCACTTCGAAAGATTGGGTTTTTGGCTCATACATAATCATTAAGACATTATAGGTATGTTGTGGTTCTAGTCTTATTACAAAGGTTATCAAGATCAGTAGTTTTGAAGTAAAGATTGATCCCATTTATATTCGTTTAGTTATATAAGATATGGTAAAATACTCTTTTTCAATTATAGACTCATTATTATAATTTAATTTTTCATCATATTCATCAGGATCATTGTTTTCTAAATCATTCAATTCATTATAAAAAAAACAAAAGAAATAGACGATGAATCACAAAAAGGTTTTTCAAGGATTTGAACATTTCTATTCTTAATAACTTCACATTCTATAGGATCGTAGATCCTTAAATCTTTTTTTTACCTCTATAGCCTACAAATATGCAAGGATATGAGGTTTGATCTAACTTTATATTTTAAGCTTTAGGAATGAAAATAGAGGCAAGGCTTCCAAAGATTCTGAGATGAGATATGCTAGGTTTCTTATTAGTCCATTTTTATATAGGAGTATATTGAAATAAGGATTTAATAGGGACTATGTTTAGAATGTGAACAATGGTATTCATAGCTTCAACCCATAAAATGTTAGGGACTTGGGGATGAGTATAACATGGTCTTTCCATTTCAAGAAAGGTGTGGTTTTTCCTTTCCACTATACCATTTTGTTGAGGAGAATAGGGAGTAGTGAGTTCCGTTTGTATTCCACATTCGATACAAATCAAATCAAATTATTTACTAATGTATTCTCCTTCATTATTTGTTCTAAGCCTTTTTCTTTTATGACTAGAACTATTTCCAACTAGAGCTTTAAATTCTCTAAATTTAGATAAAATATCTGATTTATTTTAAATAAATAAATGTCAAATCATATGAGAATAATCATTAATTAAATTAAATACATACAAACAACCATTTAAAGAAGGAACTTATAAAGGTCCTCTAGCATCAATATGAATAATTTCAAGAGATTCAGAGGAGTTAGCTTCATGATGGCTATGGAAGGGATTTACATATTTATTACCACGTAAGAACATTTCACAAGTTTCACGAGCATGAGTGATAGGTGGTAGTCCAACAACTTAGTTCAGACGAGACATATCATACATGATCCTAAAGTTAATTTGTCCTCATATTTCATTCCATAATCATACATCATTCCTATTTTGAGTTGAAAGACATGAAGCAATTGTAAAATATTTAAATATATAAACCATTATTTTGTATGCCTTCCACAATAGCAGCATCTAACACAATTTTATTAAACCATTTATCTTTTGTTAAAATTATACTATAGTTGTTTTGAGTTAGTTGTGATCATGATAACAGATTCATTTTCAGTTTAGGAACACATAAAACATCTTTTATAAGACCATTGAAAAGTTTAGCTCTTTCTTGACTTTGAACATCAATAGTGGAATGATAACCTAGATAACTTTGATCATAGTATACGTTGGTATCAGAAATCATATCATATTTATAAGTCATTTGTCTAGACGTGCCATTATCTAAGATCCATTCATTTTATTTTATAGTAACTAATACAACATAAAAGGAAACTACATCAGGATTTTTATTATTCTTTTGATTTTTGTTTTGATTTTGATTTGGTTTGTTTCCATTCTGATTTTTTAAAATTGTCTTATTTTTGTTTACCCTACAGTCTTTCGTTTTGTGATCAAATTTCCCCCAATTATGACATTTTCCATCAAAACTAAATTTTAGGAAATTATTCCCTAGTTTCTTATTTTTACTTGGGGGTTTAAAGTTTTATTTAAACATATGATTATTGTTAAACCTAGAAACATTATTCTTAGGATTTTGAGCGAGAAGTGTCTAAGTGACATTCTCCTTCGAATCAAAGTTTGACATGAATCAAGTTCTTCCTAAATTAAGACAACGTTAAGGGTAGATAAGTCAAGAATATCTTGTTCAGTTTGATATTTTGACTTTAAGATAGAAATGAAGTTCCTAAATTTTTCATGGATGTTCATTTGAATGATAAAATATAACAAATTTTATTGAATCAAATCACAGTTACATCCATCTAGTCTCCCTTCATTGGAGTTGTCATTAACTCAAGAATAAATTTTATACTTTTTGAAAGTTGTATACCTTCGTGCGTTAATTATAACAGTTTCCAAGCTTCACTCAGACCTTCCCGATTTCCAATATGTAGTACAAAAATGTCTTGTATGCTTCACATTATAATAAACATTACTTCTTGTAATTTTTGTTGAAATACAGAAACATTGTTTGTTGTCGCTTGTGTACCAATGGGTGCCTTCTTCATACCATTCAAAAAATTCCAAAGATTTTGTGTAATGAATTCTTCTTTCAGTTGTATCTTCTAGATATTATAGTTAGTACCGTTCAACATCTATGAATTGTCAATATTGAACTGATTAGAACCCATTTTGAACAAAAATTTCAAAACAAAAATTTCAAAACTCAAATTCAAGATGAAAAAGTATATTTTTATGAAAAAGTATATTTAATTATTATTTTATACTTTTAGATTAATAAAAAGTTAGGTATTGAAAGGAACAATAACCAAACTGTACCAAGGCAACAACATAGATGCTAATCAAACACCACGATCAATAAGATGAAAGAAATTCACCAGAATAACTTTACATAAAACCTTTGCAAATATATGAGCAGTAATATCGTATATTATTATGGAACTCAATGCAATACATTAAGAATGGGCCTTGCTTGAATAGGAAAGGAATAACAATCTAAGAACCAGTCAAGGTCGTAGATCAAACCATAAAACAAGGAAATAACTAGTAATCAAAGAACTAGTCAAGACCATAGATTTAAGAGAGAACTAGACAACAAGGATCTAGTCAATACCATAGATCAAGGAAAGAACTATACCTAACAACTAGATAATATATTTTAATATCTAATTGAGATAAAAGAAATATCCACACACATAAGTGGGCGAAGATAAATAAAATAAATTACCTAGGTGAACATGAGCTAAGATAAATACCTACTCTAACAGGTATTGAAGAAATAATTTAAAATGCAAAAAAAAGTCTCCTTGTTGTTTAATGCTTGTGCAAAAAAATTGATATTTAATCATCCTTGTGCAATTAATCCTCTACCTACTTCTTAAGACATAAGAAAGACAACTTCTCTTTTTTATCAATAATTTCATAACTTCATTATCAAAATAAATATTGATTTTTTTGAAAACTAACTTAATATTATATATTTTGAAAATTATATTGAAAATAAAAACCCCTTAAATAATTTAAGGAAATAATTCCATAAAATAATTATTTAAATGTTTATCCAAAAAAATTACCTAATATGAAAAAAATCTTCATTAAAAAAAAGTGAAAGGGTTTTGAACCCTTAATCTATAGTTTTTGTAATACACTTTAACTAACTTCAAAACTAACTCTCAAATATCATGCCTTCATCATATGGGGTGGTTAATATGTTTTAATTAATATTTAATATTTAAATGAAATAAATGAAAATATGCCAATTGGTTTATTGACCAAGTAAAATTCAATTTTTATAAAATCCTTTCAATACTAAATGTAAAGTGGTCCACAAAGCATACAATGAAAAAATTTAGAGTCCTATAAAATTGGAAGATGTCTCAAGTTGAAACCATCCCTATTAACCCTCGTAATTTATTTTTCCTTCCCCTCGAGAGAGCATAGAAAAAATTAAATACATGTTCACGTTAAAATTTTACAAGATCTTACTTATGTGCATGCACTTGTATTTAGGTAGGCCTATTTCAAATCCATCAAATACTCCAAATAGTATTTAAAGGATTTAAAAACATTTGCAAGAGAAAATGTGTGCATGAAAATAAAATAGAACGGGTCCCATTTATATAGCCAATGGGTTATAAACACCCACCAACCAATCAATGGTAAGTTTTAATAAATCTTAAATTATCTAAATTAATCTTTGTTTGGTACCATGTCAAGGTCTGAGAAATTAATTGAGTATTGCAAAGTTAGATTTAACATTGTAAAGTAAGCATTAAATATTATGAAATATATAATATAATAAAAATAATACATTACACATTTGACACAAGTTTTTGCGTAAAATCTTATATGAGGTAAAAAACCACGGTAAAAATATAGTTTTCCATTTATTGAGATTAAGTCCCCTAAACTTCTTCACCCACTCCTCCCCACATTAATTCCAATATTTCAATTGAATTACTAATTGGATTTAGTGTGACTTCTCATGAAGCACCCTTCCACTTACTAATTGATATTAATAATCAATTTAAACCTAACCAAAAGTTTATATTAAATAAATTTAAAAATTATATATTTTTATTTAGTTAATTATAAAATAATTTTTATAACATTATAAGAACAATTAAGATGGGATTAAACCCTACTTAAAAGTATTGTTCTAACACTAAAATATATAATATCAAACTACTAAAGTTGAAAGAGATTGTCTAATAGAGATTTATAAGTTGAAACTACTAAAGTAGAAAGAGATTATATTTTGCACTGGCATGTCAATGTTAGAACTAGTAAAAAGACAATAGATTATTTAATTTTAATCATGAATGAGAATAATATTACTTTTCATGAGAAAAATTAAATCAAAATAAAACTCATTTTTAACATTTCATTTTAATCATGCAACTCTTTCAATCTTCATCTTACATTTCGCAAATCTGTCTCTGTAGATTTTATGGGCTACACCCTTAATCCTAGGTCATATATTAGATATATACAGATGAACTATGGATAACATAATATTTTATCATTATATATTACATTTAATTTTCATATGCTTAGTGAGTTGGGCTAGGTAGATTACATAACATAAGTAGGGTGTATATATATAGGAGGTAATAACTAGTACTTATCATCATATTGAGCACTTAAATTTTATTGTATAGTTTGGATGTTTTCCCCTCAAAGTGGATAAGTCATTATAATTGTATATTTTAATCTTTTCTATCTATTTATGTGTTATTGGGTGTCCTATTACTATTGATATTCAAATCTATCTAAGAATTTTTCTTATAAATGGTATCATAGCTTTAATTTGGCCCAAAATTACATTAAAACCCTAATTTTAGGGACTCGCCTGTATCTCACAATAATTTGTAAATTTTTATACCATTTTTTATTTGAGTGGTGACATAAGGATAGGAAGATACCCTCCAATTTTTAGACGATTCTAATCCATTTTGTGGAAGTTATTGCAATACTATGGTTTGTCACAAATTCACTTGATAGGCTATAATTTTAGGGATTTTCTTTTAGTTTTCTACATTTTTAGAAATCTCTTCAAGAAATAAAGGGGTTTATTCTTTATAAATTTTGATTTGATCATGTTATAAAAAAATGAAACCTAATCGGCATGACAAGGAGATCGACTAGAGTCTAATAAAAAGGTTCTACCACTCCAGGGAAAACTCTTAACAAGGGGAAGGTTACATCAAAGTTGGAATGGGGTGGTAATTTTGATGTTAGGTATTCCTTGGTGAATGAAAAAATGAAACCCTTGATGGAGAGTTGAAAAAAAATGAAAATATAGGTCAACCTTATATGTCATAACATACCAAGAGAGGTGGAGGCATTGAAAGATAGTATAGATAATATTTCAAAAAGCATTTAGAGAGATAAGGCTAAGAGTTGCATAAACATTAAGTTTTTATCCTCTCAACTAACTCAAGGTGGATATAATGGACATAAAAAATTGTGATTCAACTACTACAGCACACTCATATGGGGCAATAATTAACTATAGGCTCTGAGCCTACTCATAAAGGTGGACATGCATAGGTTTTATGACAAGGACCCCGCTCAACTAGATCAACAGAATGGAAAATTTATTTGATCTACACCAAATACCATGTGATCAAAAGGTTTTTATGGAATCATTATATCTAAAAACTAAAATTGTTACTTTGTATTGATGGTTATGTGCATAAAATAAGAAGAAATCTCTGATGTAGTCACACAATCATGCACTTTAGACATTATTTAGCTTGGTCTCATACTACTAATTTAGAAGGTTCTTGAGTGAAGAAAGTAATAATTAATCCCATCTATTGGCCATCTTATTTTACTTTTATTTTGTCATTCTTGCACATTTTTTATATACATCCCTAGTTTGTTTTGACATTTTCCCGTCATTCTAGCCTAAACCAAGGTGCCCCAGGGTGCCTCGATCCCACTTGGGGTACCCCTATCCTTTTTCTAATTTCCTGCCACTTTTTGGGCTCTTTCTAGCCATTTTTCATCCTTATCTTCTTCCTAGTCATCGATGTCGGGATTAATTACGAAATTAGATCAAGAGAACCCTATAAATATAAAATTATGAGACCATAATGAGGGTCCTAGCATCATCTAATACTATCACTCCATGTTAAGTTGCATCCATTGCTTCATTTGTATTCCACATAGTTTTATGCAACAAAAGCTAGGAGATCTGCATCAACACACACTTCATAGGGGGAGGGATTCTATTCTATTCGATGCGCACATGTTATTACATTTTCTACATTTAGTTATTGCTTGCTATTTCACATAGTACGACCAACCACGAGATCACCTAGGGCACAACATGCACATGCACACCAGAACTACATTTGGGTCTGAAATGTAGTGCAACGCTCAATGTAATAAGCCCACTATTGTGGTAAAATGAGGTCAGTTTGACCCATTCATCTACATTTTTATATTTTTAGGGTTTGAAACTCCTTTTGTATCTTGCAGATTGGTCATTACATTATTCAGTACATTCAGTGTAGTTTAGAAAATTCGGTGCAACAGACACCGAAGGTCACAAGTCATCTTCTAACCCTGAAAGAATCATATTCCAAGATTTTTCAAAGACCAAGGCACCAGTTCTACCATATTAGGGCACCCCGGGGCGCCCTTGTAGCCTCCTGGGTTCTTTGGTCTACTGAAATCTTCTAGATCCACCCTTTTCGGGAACTCTGTGCAGTCGTTCCCACTTCTTAAATTCCTGTCAAACCTGTGACACTTTGTAAAAACCATCTACAATCAGCTGAGTTATTTCCTCACTTTATTCTTGCACATTAGGGTTTCATTTCCATTAGTCTTAATTATTTGTTCATTCCATACTAATTTAGAGTATTTATTTACAGTGTTTGTGTCCTCCTAGATTAGATTAACTATCTTAGCATACCCCTTAGTTTTATTCTAATTTTAGTTATTCATTTTGGTGAACCCCATGTTTCAGCACCTCCTTTCACCATGTCATCCCCTTATCAAGTCATGGCTCAATCTTCTTATCCTACTTATACACCTACTAAGGTCATCGGTATAGTTACTACCACCACTGATTTTATGCGTGTGTGCACCCAACACCCTCCTCACTTTGTCACACCTAGGTCTGATTCATATATCAATGTAGTCGTTACTCATTGCACTCACCTTAATCCACAAAAACTCCACCTGTGTCTCTTCCACCACCCATTATACCTGCAACTCCACCTACCCACTTCTAAAGGCTACAACATTATTGAATAACTCAAAAATAATCCCGTTAAGATCTCTCTCTGTGACTTATTACGTAATGTGTGAGATTTTCATAACACATTAAAGGCTTCCCTTCGAGTTATTCATGTTGAGCATGATAAATCCACATATGCCTTTACACATCTCATTTAATCTCTTCTAGAATTTACCACAAGCTATCTCTTTTACTGATGAACATATATCACCTTTTGCTAAAATAAAATCATGTGCTCCATTACTCATTACTTTTGTTATCATCACTACTTGCATCAAACGAGTTCTTATTGATAATGGATCGATTGTTAATCTATGTGCTCATTATCTCTTACGAAAATTAGATTTATGCGATAACCTTATTTCTAATAATTCTACTCTCATTCGTGGTTACGATTCTACTACTCACACGTGCTTAGGGATTATCTCATTACATATTTGGGTTGGGCCTAAAACTGTTCTCATTGATTTTTATGTCATTAATGCCTCCTTCCAATTCAATCTCTTGTTAGGAAGGCCTTGGATTAGCATAATGCAAGCAATTCCATATACTATTCACCAATGTGTCAAATTTTTGCACGAGAGTTATGAACATACCATTACTGTCTATCTCGAGCCTTTCAATTACTAACACATAAATCCTATCACCCTCTATGCCTATACCACCTTCGTAATGTATTCCATATGCCAATCTTGACACATATGACATTGATCAGTCTAGCACTTCACAATACCCTACTACTAGTGTTCATACTCTTGATATCTTTACTCACACCTCGGCTATCATTTCTCTTACCATATTCATCCCTGCTAGTACCTCACCGTCCACCAACCACTACATCCTCTACCCCTCTAACTTCAGTTCTGCCTACTAATATACTTGACCACTGCCACACAAAAAGATGATGCTCATAAACGTTGATTCTAAAAATTCTGATGATGAAGTTGACATTATAGAAATTATAGATGAATCATTAAAACAACTTAAATTTACTCCTCTCATTGTAGATGATTCTTATTTTGAGGAAACATTTTTAGTTGATGTCCCATGTGAATACCAATTCAATACCCCTCCCTCTACTAATTGCAATGGTATTATATAAGGGCTATGTTAACAATGTTGACACTATTTCATCTTCTCCTCCACTAGAGACCACTCCCCAACCTCCCTTTACATGCACCTTATTTATAAATAGGTCATTTTTGGTAGCATATTCCTATCGATCCCACTAGTTTAGATACTATTTGTACACGCGAAAATTTTCCTAGGTTTGGTATGACACTTAATGACATCTTACCCCCTCTTCATTTGCCAAATATTTATCACGGTTATTTCCACTTCATAACGGCTTATCGATTACAGGTTTTTCCTTTGAAAATATCTTATTGCGCAGACCTCTCGCAGTTCTCCCCTCACATTAGGCAAAGTTCTGGCTCGACTACATAGGTGGTACAATAGATGCCCTTCACTCTTCACTCACATTTCCTATGCCTTTTTTTCCGTATCTCTATTCCTAATGATTCTTCTCCTACTTATATTCCAAATATCTCTCGTTAGCATGCTCATGGTTGTCCACCAATTTACCTGTACTGATGAAGAATACACAATGAATTTATATACACTCCACCGCAATGGGTCCCTGTATGACCCTCCACAATCTATTACTTATCAGGTTTCTGATGCCGCTCCAGTAGGTTTCGATCACCACAATGATGATCTCCTTGATAGTGTCTCTTAACACCTTCATCACATATATACTTGGGGGCATCACATTCACCCCCATCCCTTATAATATTCACATTATCATTGCATTCATCTTTTTAAATAGTGTTACATCCCACTCTTAGCATTCATACATACTTCATAAACCTTCATAATTGCATATATGAGATGGAGGGTCTATGTCCTTCCTTACCATATATATTTTTAATTCATTTCTACACACATGGGGTGCATCATACCTAATACATTCTCCCCCTTTTGTGTCATTTTCATATCTATAATATTTGTGTTTTTCATCTTTCCTCACACATCGTAGCATTGTCGATAATCGATGGCATACTCTTGTGCTTCGGTTCACACTTGAATTTTTAGGGATTACCATTAAACTAAACCACACACACTACGCTATAGACATTACACATTTACATTTTATCACACGCATCACACATCATACACCATCCATTCTACATTATACTACATTTTCATCATGCACATATTAGTTATTCTACGCATTACATACACCATTAAGCTATTTCACATCGAATACTTATACATCATCTATATTCTACATACTATGATAGTCTACATTACATACGAGTCTAGATTTACATTTTTCATCCCTACATACTACACTATCACACATTACATTACATGTTTTCTTTTACATACCATGCATCTACATACTTGACTCACCACATGGTCATTTCATCATTACACATACTACATTGTCTTCTACGCAAGCTGCACTCACTGCCTTATGATGCACTTCGTTCCTCCCCCCTTCTTCAAAATTTCCTCTCAAACCTACCCCACTCTATGACAACCATCTACATCAATTGAGTTTTTTTCACTTTATTCTTTCTGCACATATGGTTTCATTTCCATTAGTGTTATTAATTTATTCCTTTCAATAATGCATTAGAGTATTTATTTACAAGTTTTTATGTCCTCTCGTTATAGTAACTATCTTTAGGATCCCCTTAGTTTATTTTAATTTTAGTTATAACCTAAGTATCACCTAGTCAGTTTTTATAAAGGAGTTGGAAAACCCACTATAGTGAGTGATGTAGTTGGGAACTACTTCACTAATTAGAAAATTTATGATAAAATGGGGTCAGAAGGATTATCTTAAATATGTCCTACAACTTTCCTACATGTGGAACTTATTAATGAGATATAAATGACTTAAAAATTCATTAGAGGTCTTAAGGAATCATGTCTTGGCATGAGGTATTAATGTTAGATCCAACTAATGATTCTAAATTCCATATCATGGCCACAAGGTAAGAAGAAACTTCCTTTTTAATGGAGGAAGAAAATTTTTATCAAACCTTCACATATAATCATTCTCCGAGCCTACTAATTGATTCTTAATGAATTGAATAGAAATGAGAAAATAGCTTATAAAAGTCAATTTTGATAGAAAATATAGTAAATGAATAAATGTGTTTAAAACATTTTCTAATAATCTACTGAGGTCATTGATGATGAATTCACAGCTGAAAGAAAATGAGAAGATTTTAATGGAAATCTAGAGTTTAGATAATCTCCCCACAAAACCTCAAGTACATGGATATTCTAAAGGACATAAGTATAATCTTGATTGAATCAAGAGCATACATAATATTAATCATAGTAAGATGGTGACAGTCTAAATTGTTTTTATATACCAAGCCTAACATTTTAGGTCATTATTGTTGATGGAGTTACATTTAGCTATTTATTAGGGAATATTGTGTATCAAAATTATAGATGGGAGACTAAATATACTTCGCCCTATGTGTTTTTTTATTCATATGTTGGTGCAAATACTATTTTAGGATTCCAATGGTTCTAACCTTTTGGAACAATTGAAATTAACTTATTAATTTTTCATGTGTTATTTTTTGTTTCACTAGGAATAGTTTTAATTTCACATGGTTTCAGTAAAGTCACTTAGAGCGTGAGATCTCATCAAATTTTAGAATAATCAAGGTCTTAGAACACAATTTATTTTAATTTATAATGGAAGGAAAAAATTCCCATATCCGCACATACCACTAGCTTCACATGCTTAGGAGGGGAAACTATTTTATTTAGTTGTTTTTTTTTTTAAGTATTTCATTAGCCAAACCATTATAGAGACAGTTTTTTCCAAAACATATCTGATTTTATATCCACTACCCACCATCTCAACTTGAAGATCCACCCAAAGTTTCAAGAAGTCTAAGACACAATGAATACCATAAAAAAATATTATGTTGTCTCAAAGAAATTATTTTATCATCAAGATACTATTTTTTATTTTAGGATTAGAGAAGGGTCATCATACAAAATGTTTCATCATCCTAGAAATATATAGTCAATTTTTATAAATAGGAACAAATCAGTTTTGAAGTGACAGAAACTCTCATAAATACACCAGAGGTGAAGAGAAGGTAAGTCATGACTATAATATCAGTGGAAAAATAAAGATAATTAATTTGCAGCATGGAGGGGAAGATTGACCATACTATTCTTTAAAGATCATCAAAATTGGACTATGAATGTATGGAATAACATCTAAAAATTATCACCTTACCTCCTCATTTCATCTAGTGTGCTATATGCTTGGCATAAACGGTTCATGCTCATCCTTGCTATATGTATCACTACTCCATCACTACTACTGCATCGCATTCATCATAGCTCATTAGAAACAACAAACACTACTTCGACCATTTCGACAATATGCCCTCCGTTTATTGGTTCTTCTTTCGTGACTTCTGAGGGCAAAAAATGAGCATATTGCTTATTTATCTAACATGCTAACAGGTGTTCCATGTGCATCACTTGTTTTGTAGGATTTATTTTTTCATGTTTCCATGTGTTTTACATGTTCAATTTATTACACATGTTAGATGTGATTTCTTATATATCATTATCTATATCATACACACATGTGCATTCACGTCTATTGTTTAGTGTTATCATGTATACAAAACTCTACAAAAAATATGGATGCTTGCCTTCTACCCTTCCTGTAATGGTTGTTGGGGGCATCCACATTCATCTCATCTAGGTGCTATTGTTTCATTTTGTACTTAACATCTTACATGACTGGCTCATTGCACATTTCTTGACATGATTGCTTATTTATCGTAACATGCTAATGGATGTTCCATGTGCATCACTTGTTTTGTAGGATTACATGTTTCCATGACTACTTATTTGTGTGTTTCTACTTGTCTGCTATTGTTTTCCATTGTATGCGGGCTTTGCCCTATGTTTGTGTATACACTTGTTTGTTGTTTACGGCCATGATGGCCTTGCATGTCTTGCGACATCGTGAGTGATGTACCATGTTTACAACCCTCTTTGTGTCACTTATTTGTTTTTCTTGCATGTTTACATTTACCACATTGTATGCGTAGCTTATACATGTTTTCTATATGCATGCATTGTTTGCTTTACACTTGTATTTGGCTAGCATTCTTGTTTGTGTGTGCCTTTATTTCTACCAAGCACTTTCTAGGGTACACGGTTCAAAGTGTGGTTGGTCCTCTTTTGGGGTTGCATTCTCCTATCATCGATGTTGCATGCACCCCCAAAGAGGGGGAATCATTTGGGGGTTTACATATTAACACAACACATTTACACCGTGTTTTAGTACAATGTACTTTACACCCTTGGCATTGTGGGTTTACATACAACAAGTGGGTTTAGACCAGTCTATGAGCCCCTTATATAGAATATTTTATAGGACATGGTGTTCTTAGCATTTCTGGGAAGAATTTACAGGGTTAGAGGTTATATTGGGTGTGCCTCTCTACACTACTTTGACCAGTGATGTCGTATCAGTCCAAAAAAACAGGACACCATAGTGATCTCTTCACACATATTTTAGAAAAAGTGGTTAGAGCTTGGAGGACAAAGAGCATTTCCTCCCTACACTTCTTCAACCAGGGTAGCGTGAGATCACCCAGAAAACTCGAAGCAGTACAAGATATCCTTCTATAGTATTTTCTCTTGACATGGATTAGGCGCACATGTTTCATTTACATTTACATTTAGTGTATTTTACATTTGCGTATTTACACATTTTTATGGACATACATATTTTACATAGTAATTTTATATACATACATATTTGACTACTTGATTATTTTCTCCTTGCAATTCTGGCTATATGAGAGAAAATTAGTCAAATTGGGGGAAACAAAAACAACAACAACGTCAAAAACAACATTACGTGATAACACATGCTTTAACTAACCATGCAAGGTACACTACAAACTATAGAAACTACACACTGTTCTGCCCTAGGTTTCACTCTCATCAATTTTTCCATGCATATATTTCATCTTTATATTCCACACTCCTCCATCTTACTTTTTGTCATTCCATGCTTGAGTCTAGTCCTTCGGAGCGTTTCTACTACACTCTCCATGGATATCAAGTATGCACTTCTATCTACTTTATGTTACCAAGATTTCATCTCACCAACATAAAGTGGGGGGAAAATGTAGTCACAAAATCTTGCACTTAGAAATTATTTAGCCTGATCTCATACTACTATTTAGAAGGTTCTTGAGTGAAGAAAGTACTAATTAAATCCCATATTTTGGCCCATCTTATTTCACTTTTATTTTGTCATTCCCACACATTTTTATATACATTCCCAGTTTGTTTCGAAATTTTCCCATCATTTTAGCTTAAACCAAGGTGCCTAGACCTATATTGGGGTGCCCCAGGGAACCCCGGAATCCACCTGGGGCACCCCTGATCCTTTTTCTACTTTCCCACCACTTTTTGGTCTCTTTGTATCTATTTTTCATCCTTATCTTGTTCCTAGTCAACCATGTCGGCGTTAATTATGAAATTAGATCAAGAGAACCCTATAAATATAAAGTTATGAGACCAAAATGAGGTTCCTAGCGTCATCTACTACTATCACTCCATCTTGAGTTGCATCCATTGCATCACTTTCATCCACATAGTTTCATGCGTAAAGGCTAGGAGATATGCATCAACACACACTTCATAGGGGAATTATATTCTATTCGATGTACACATGCTATTACATTTTCTACATTTAGTTATTTACTCGTTATTTCACATAGTGTGACTTCGCACAAGAGAACCTAGGTCATGATATGCTCATACATAACAAAACTACATTGGGTCCAAAATGTAGTGCATTGGCTCATAGTAGTAAGCTCACTGTTGTGGCAGATGAGGTCAGTCCGACCTATTCATTTGAATTTTTCTATTTTTTGGGTTTGATACTCCTTTTGTCTCTTGTAGATTTTCATTACATTATTCATTATATTCAGCGTAGTTCAGTAAATCCAGTGCGACAAATAACAAATGTCACAAGTCATATTCCGACCCCGAAAGAATCAAATTCTGATATTTTTTAGAGACGGGGGCACCTTTTCTTTCATACAAGGGCACTTCAGGGCGCGCTAATAACATCGTGAGAATTTCAGTATGCTCTGATCTTCCAAATCCACCCTTTTCAAGATCTATGTGCAGTCGTTCCTTCTTTAAAAATTTCCTCTCAAACCTACGACACTCTATGACAACCATCTACAATCAATTGAGTTCTTTTCTCACTTTATTCTTGCACATTATGGTTTTCATTTCCATTAGTTTTAATTATTTAGTCATTTCATAATGCATTAGAGTATTTATTTACAATGTTTATGTCCTTCTTGATTATATTAAACTATCTTAGCATACCCCTTAGTTTATCTTAATTTTAGTTTAATCACTCTAAGTATCACCTAGTCAATTTTTATAAAGGATTTGCAAACACACTATAGTAGTATTGTAGTTGAGAACTGCTTCAACTAATTATAAAAGTTATGATAAATGGGGTCAAGGGAAGGATTATATTAAATATTTCTACAACTTTTCCTGACATGCGGAGACAATTATTAATGATAATGTAAATGAATTATTCATTTGAGGTCTTAAGGATCATGTCTTTGCATGAGGTATGAATGTTAGATCCAACTAATGATTCTAATTCCATTATCATGGCCGCAACAAGGTAGAGGAAAAATTCCTTTTTAATGGAAGGAAGAAATTTATAAATCATAAAATTCACATATAATCATTCTCCGAGCCTAACACATTGATTATTTAATGAATTGAATAGAAATGAGAAAATAGCTTATAATTCAATTTTGATAGAAAATATAGTAAATGAAATAAATGTGTTAAAACATTGTTCTACATGGAGGTCATTGATGATGAGTTCAAAGATGAAGAAAATGAAGTAGATTTTATGGAAAATCTAGAGTTTAGATAATCTCCCCACAAAACCTCAAAGTAATGGATATTCTAAAGGAACATAAGATAATAATATTTATTGAATCAAGGAGCATACATAATATTATCAATAGTAATATGGTGACATGTCTAAATTGTTTTATTTAAACAAACTCTAACATTTTAGGTCATTATTGTTGATGGATTTACATTTAGTTATTTAGGGAAATATTGTAGTAGCAAAATTATGATGGGAGACTAAAAGATACGTTCCCCTATGTTTTTTATTCATAAGGGTGGTGCAAATACTATTTTAGGATTCCAATGGTTCATAACCTTTTGGAACAATTGAAATTAACTTCATTAATTTTTCATGTGTTTTTTTCACAAGGAAATATGTTTAAGTTCACATGGTTTCATTTAAAGTCACCTTAGAGGGTGAGATCTCATCAAATTTAGATAATCAAGGTCTGTAGAACACAATTATTTATAATGGAAGGAAAAAAATCCATAGCCCACATACCACTAGCTTCACATACTAGGAGGGGGAAATATTTATTAATTTTTAAGGATATGTCATTAGCCAAACCACTTATGAGAGACACTTTTTCCAAAACTTATCTTGATTTCTATCCACTACCCACCATCTTAACCTTGAAGATCCACCCAAAGGTTCAAGCAATCTAAGAACACAGTGAATACCATAAAAAAAATATTATGTTGTCTCAAAGAAATTATTTTATGATCACATACTATTTTTATTTTAGGATTAGAGAAGGTCACTATAAAAAATGTTTCATCCTAGAAATATATAGTCAATTTTTATAAATAGGACAAATCAGTTTGGAAGTGGAAGAAAAATCTTCAGAAATACACCAAGAGGGTGAAGAAGAAGGTAAGTCATGACTATAGAATCAAGTGGAAAAATAAAGATAATTAATTTGGAACATGGGAGGAGGAATATTTATCACACTATTATTTAAAGATAATCAAAATTGAGGACTATGAACGTATGAAGTAACATCTAAAAATTATCAATATTATGGACAATGTTGCTTTGAAGGGGAGGGTTGTTTTATGCCCTTAATCCTAGGTCAATATATAGGATATGTATATCCAAATTTTGGCTAACATAATATCTTAACAATCCATATCACATTTATTTATGCTTTCATATTCTTAGTAGATCATCCTAGGTAGATTACAAAGCGTAAGTAGGTTATATATAAGAGCTAGTAACTAGTACTTTATTATCATCTTGATAAGTTGAGTCGTAGTGTATAGTTTGGAGGTTTCCCCTTTAATTGGCTAAGTCGTTATAATTTTATATTGTTATCTAACATATATATATATATATATATATATATATATAATATATATATATATATATATATATATAATATATATAATATATATATACGTGTTATTTGGTGTCCTATTGTTATTGATATTCAGATCTATCTAAGAAATTTCCTTACCATTCTGATTGAGGAGAAATTTAATAGATTTTATTTTGCAACTCTTTGCACTTTACTAGTTTCTTCATATGAATCATAATATAAATTTTTTTCTAATATATGAAAATATTCCTCATCTCTAACATTTTATTTAAACCAAGTAATTAGTTTTAGTTTCATCTTATAGATCCCAATTTCAGTTTATAGATCCCAATTTCAGTTTATAGATCCCAATTCTAATAGTGAATTTCAAGCAGATAACTCTTTCTAGTTTGAGTTATCAAATTATAATTGAATGTAATTTTTTTGATATGTTATAGAGTAGAGTGGTGAGAAGATTAGTGTTTGACTATGCACATATATGGATATCGTTGATAATGGAGAATGGATAAAATTATGGAAAATAATTTAGTTGAGGTCTATTTAACCTCATTAATTCTATGGCCCCCTAATATCACCCTGTAAACACCCTAAAAATGCATACCTATTCCTAACCATCTCTAATCACTCCCTATCACATGTACAATGTGTCGAACAAATTTATAGAATAAATTATAGACCACTATCCTCCTACATTCCATTATAATTCACCCACATCTCTTAAGAATTAATTTAATTAATTCTATCATACATAAAGCATACACTCATACCCATTGCTTAATTTAATTATCTATTTAAATAAATAATATCTAGTTATCCACTCACGTACCACTCAAATCCACTTCACTAGCTCACTCCAGTCAAGTTCTAAAACCCTACAAAGGAGGAAGCAAAATATTCACGTACAACCACCTTTTAGAATAAAAGTAAAATCCAACTAAATATTCATTACCCCTTAAAATTTTTATTCAAACCATCCAGCTGTATAGACCAAACCAGCTTGCAAATTCAAGAAAATGCATTCATTTACCTGCAAATAATTCAGATGTCAATCCAAAATCCATGGCCTCTCCTTCAGCTATTAATATGAAGATATTTCCTTCACAATTTTTCCCTTGGAAGCCTTAAGCATTTTCAGCATTACTCTACTAAATTACAACTAGAATTTTCACACCAAAAGGTTATCCATTTGATCATCCATTTTTCATAGCATGCATCTTCCATTTGGAACTATGTTTGGAGCATCCACAACTAAATCATCCAAAGAGATCCAACAAGTGTGGTACTCCATTCCACACTTTAACTATCTAAACAGAGGTTGCAAGAGAACTTGAAGGAAGGTTTGTCTTGCATTGTTATTAATATTTTCTTTTATTTGTTTCAATTTTCCTTGTATACATTCTAGAACGCCTAGTGGGACACCTATGTTTTTTATCATTTTAACTTGTTTCTTATTAATCTTTTTTTTTTTTGTGTTATTTATTTTATTAAATACCTACTGACAAAGTTTTAGGAAATTTGGTGAGAGAAAATCCAAAAACCAATCATTCTACCGTTTTTCCTTCATTTTTTGTGCATCTAAAGGATCCCTGTGCTACCGTAACCATAAGTGCACTAATTTCACCCATAAAATGCACTACAATAATAGTAAGTGTTATATTGTAACTCTTTATGAACCAGGAAAATTATTTATCATGTTAATGCACATACTTGTGAGCTACCATTAAAATTCACTCTAGCACGCCTATTTTAGTGTGTTATCGTTAACCTTCACACTAGTGCACCTACTTGAGTGTGCTACCATTAACCTACTTGAGTACGATACCATTAACACTCATGTTAGTGCACCTAATTGCATGCACTAACATTATGTGTTTTTATTTTTTCTTTATTTATAGTTTTCCAATGTGTTAGATCATTTCTCATTATTGTCTAAGCACTATTTTTCAACCTATTATCTACAGGTTTTCATAAATAAAACTACTAATTCTTGTTTTTGTTTTGAATATTTATCTAATCTAATCTAATCAAATAAACATCGTATGCTCTTCTCTTGCACCCTTTGGGTGATCTGGAGAAAGAAACACTGAAGTTTGTTTCATTGTTTTATATTGTGTTTTTTGTAGGAAAATTACTAATCATTTGTGTGTAGGACCATTACAAGTTTGGAAATTTTAATTCTATGAAATCAAGCAACAAACTATTGGAAATTTTTCATGTAAGTTTCCTTAGCCAAAGACCATTGCAAACTATTAAAATTTGTTAAAATAATCTAAAAAAACATTGTCATTATAGGCTTGGATAAGGGTTAAAACCCATCTGCTTAATTGTGGGAAGTGTTTGAGAGTATCGCTAAAACTCATTATGAAGAGTATCACAGGAACCCAAAAGTATTTGGCACCTTGATGGAACTAGCCAATGAAACAAGTGGTGCCCTAATCCACTTGACTAATATACCCATGAGGAAACCATAAATATCCCGTGGTGAAGGCATCATTCTTAATCGATTAAGGGGTATAGTCTGTAGTTTAGAAAGTAATTTTCTAGCATGAGTAATCATTCAAGAACATTGGTGGGTGAAAATTTGGAAGATTGAAAAATTGGGGCCAACTAATTCTATCTTGTTCTAAAAATTTATCAAAATAAAATACAACCATTCTTGGTAGCCTTATTTCTTGGATTCACTAAAAATCCTAGACTTAAGCAAAATCCAATCAAATCAATATTTCATCATTTCTCATTGGATATTCACTTTATCAATTGTTTAAGAACATTCGGTTGAATACAACCTTTTACGTTGGATATTCCCTTTATTCATATATCAAATCAAATCAAATCAAATCAAACTAAATCAAGAGTCTTATATATTGAATATTCACTTTATTCAAGTTTAAGAAATCCATAAGCCAAATAAAAAAATCCAAAACTTAATACATCAAATATTCACTTTATTCACGTATTAAGAAAATAAAAGTCAAATAAAAAATATTACGTTGGATATTCACTCTATTCACGTATTCAATAAATTTCAAATCTGAAACAAATCAAGATTCTTATGATTTAGGTATTCACTTTATCAAAGCTTAAGAAAATATTTCATCAAATTAGTCCCAACAGACTTTAAAATCAATCCCAAATCATATCAAAAGTTAGAATATTCATTGATTTGATCTGAAAAATAGTTTAACCTTTGATCAAATCAAACATTGGTTTCACTAAACAATGTCGACCACACACAATGCACCAAATGAAGCTCTTCTAAAAAAACTTTGTGAGATGTCAACAAAACTCACCATGAAAAACACTACTATTTATAAGGTTCTAAGGTGAATAAATTACTAATTAATCCCACCTTTTGGCCATCTTTATTTATATTTTATTTCATCCTTCCCGCATATTTTATTGCACTTATCCACCCATTTCCCAATTGCCCCATCATTCTAGCCTAAAATCAAGGGCCCCAGGCCTATACTGGGGGTGCCCTGGTCCCAATTTTCGGGCACCTGGTCTATGCACATCCTTTCCCACTTCTTTTTGGGGCCTTTCTAGCAATTTATTGTCTTTATCTTTTTCCCAGTCGGCCTTGTCGAGGATTAATTACAAAATTAAGCTTGAGAACCCTATAAATATAAAGTTATAAGACCATAATAAGGGTCCTAGCATCATAACATCACATACTACTATCACTCCATCTAGAGTTACATCCATTACATCACTTGCATCCACATAGTGTCATGCATCAAGGCTAGGAGATTTGCATCACACACATATAACATAGGGGGAGGGATTCTATTCTATTTCATGCACACATGCTATTACATTTTTATAGTTACTATTGCTCGCTACTTCACAAAGTGTGACTGGGGCATGAGAGCACCTAGGGAAAAACCATGCACATGCACTCACTAGAACTACATCGGGTCTGAAATATAGTGCAATGCTCAATGATAAGACCACTAGTTTGGCAGCTGAGGTCAGTCTGACCCATTCATTTGCATCTTTTATTTTTATTAGAGGTTTGATACGCAACTCACCTGGAAGATTGATAGACTTGAAGACACCTTGCAGATTCATGTTTTGAGCATTTACATTATTGCAGACCAGGACACATAGGTGCCCGAATACATTCCTAGGCGTCCCAATCATTTCAGATCCTCTAGATCTGTCCTTCGCATCCAGTGTGATTTCGTTTCCAGACACCTGTGATAGTCACTTGCAATAGCTAAGATATTTCATCTTCCATCTTATGACATTTAAAATTTATTTCACTTAGAATATTTATATGCATTTATTCCAGAACTACCAAATTTAATACAGTGTTTTAGTCCTAATTAGATTAACATCCCCCATCAGTGTCAAATATTTAGGCCAATCTAGACCATCATTTTTTGTTAATCATTCTGGTGAACATGATCTTTATCTTTTCTTCCAGATTGTCTTAATTACAAGATTAAGCTCAAGATTCCTATAAATATAAAGCTGTGAAGACTTCATAATAAGGGTCTTAAGGTCACTAGCATTACACACTATTATCACTCCATCTAGAGTTGCATTAGGGTTGCATTTCACTTAATATAATTATCAAGGCTATTTATTCCATCACACACACCGCATAGCGGGGGGGATTATATCCAATATTCCAGTCCTCACATTTAGATTAACTAGTGGTTTCTATAGGTTTAGCTCATTTTTGTTACTTCATTTTGGTGTGACTGACATTTCAAGAGCACCTTCTAGGTTTTTGCACACACTCACCAAAACTACATCCGGGTTTGAAATGTAGTGAAAAATGCTTCTGATAAGACCACTAGTTTATATGACAATTTGAGGTCAGTCATGACCCATTCATTTGACATCTTTTATTTTTCTAGGTTTGATACTTCCTTTTGCATTACAATTTCATCTTTACACAGCTCATCAACAGATCTAACAACAAATTGGAAGTATTCAAAGACACCTTGCGACCACTATCAGAACTCAAGTTTTGAGCATTTACAGTGATCAAAACACCTAGATTACAGACCAGGGTGCCTGCAAGTACATTCCTATTGTGAACCCCAGTCATCTCAAATCCTCTAGATTAATTATCCTTCATTAGGGTCCCTGAGTGTCGATATAATTTTTTGCACTTCCAGATTTCATTTCCAGATCTGTTGAATCTCAACCTGTGATAGTCACTCCAATCACTAAGCTATTTCTCTTCCTTCTCTTGCATTATTTAGGGTTTTATTTCACTTAGAATAGTTTACTTACATTTATTTCATATTGTTTTAGTCTATTTAATACAGCATTTTAGTCCTCCTAATTTAGATTAACATTAATACCCTATTGTCCCCTTCTTAGGCCAACTAGACAATCATTTTTTGTTAATCATTTTGGTGAACCTGACGTCTCTGACTACCACCTTCTAGGTCTCTTCATTCTACCATCAATGAATATCTCTTTCACCGAATATCTACTTACCCACCCTAATTTGCTCCACCGAGTTCAAACCCTCTTTGTTGCTACCAATGTTTCTGTTGACATGCATCCAAATTCCATGTATGACACATTTGTGGAGGCCTTTCCCTAGCATATTGCATTTCATGCACATCCATCACCTGACATTCACCCCTTTGACAATGACCCACCACTTTACATCATGTCTCACATCTACAATGTCGCTATCAAGTGCACTCTTATCGATAATGGATCTGAGCTCAATTTGTGCACTATGTCCTTTATCCACACCTTAGGTCTATCTACTTGTGACATTAGACCCTCTTCCATTTCACTTCGTGCTTATGATGGTTTTGTCCATCAATGTCTAGGCCACATTACCTTGCCTTTCACTGTCAGTCCTAAGACTCTCCCTACTATTTTCTTTGTCATTGATTTTCCTATCTCATATAATTATTTGTTAGGTAGACCATGGCTTCACGCCATGCAAGTTGTTACTTCCACCATCCATTGTTGCGTCAAATTCTTACATGAGCATATTGAGTATATTATTTTGAGATCGTGATCCACTTCCAATATTGTGTCCATGACCCTCATACTAGCATCCCTTATCCTCTACATTGACACTATAGATGAACCTCAACCTATGGATGATCAAGTCTCATTTACCACCACTTGAGGGCGCTATTTGTTTATTAGATGTTATCCCTTCCACACTATCTCCTCCTACCACTATTGTTCCACATCAACTGCCTGTTCCACCCATGCACAATATCCTTCCTTCTTCATCTTCACCATTACCTCACACCCCTTTTACATGTACACTTTTCATTCATAATTCTTATTGGGAACATGTTTCATTCGACCCCACATGCGATGAAACCAAATGTTCTCCCACTGGTCTAGTTCATCTTGGCTTTACTTTTGAGGACCTTCAACCTTCTACTCATGCTTCTCATCTATATTATGGTTTTTTCACTATCACTTCCACTTATGGCTCACGTGTATTTTCATCTTTTAGTCTATCTCCCGTGTACCCCTTGTGCTTCTCTACTCACATTAGGGGACTCTTGGTTTACTTACATTGGAGGTACCTTAGACCCTAGTCACACTGATATTTCATTCCCTATGCCTTTTGGTCATGTTTTCATTTGCAATAGTTCCTTTCTTGGCTATTCACCTAACTACACTCACTGGTACGTGCACACAGTTTCCCACATCCCCCATTCACTAATGAAGAATACGCTATGGGCATGTATCGTCTATGACCTTACCGACTCATTACTAGGATCAACCTCATACTATAACATACCATGTCACCAACTTGATCCATTTGATTTTGACCTAGAAAATGACGATCTCCTTGACGAGTTCACGTAGCCTCTTCCCACACCACTGATGGGGGGCATAATCACTACACACTCCCCCTTCCTTCACATATTAGCATAGTTTTCACCCCTACTCTTTACATTATCCTTCACACATATAGATATACTTCTTACACCTTCTAACACCCTCGTTACCCTGATGACACACTCTTGTGCTTTGGTTCACACTGGACTGTTGAGGGATTACCATTACACTGAACCCCACACACTGCACTATAGGTCCTACACATTTACATTATATTCCATCAATATCTATACATATCATCATCCACACATCCTACATCTTACATTATCCTATACATACCTCATCTATTAGTCATTTCTCTCATTCATCTCATACACACTACACTAGTCATCATTATATATGAGTCTAGTTTTATATTTCATCCATACATTCTATATTTACGCTAGTCACATTATCTATGGGTCTAGCTTTACCTCTCATCACTACATATTCTATCCACACCTATATCCACATCTTACATTACATTATCATACACATTCTACATTGCATCTTATCACATACACATTTTCCATCCTACTCTATACTACACTAGATTCCATTATATATGGGTCTAGTTCCATCTATCATCTTTACACATTCTATTTATATCTATATATTAACTACACCCTACATACCCACTTTCCTTATTCCTCTATGCTACACATTTCCTTATACATGCATTTACCTACACATTACATATTCTACACATATTTTTATTCCACACTTATTGCATTACACATTGTACCCACTACACATTATATTGCATTTACACCACATATTCATCACTTGGTCATTTATACTATGTTGTCTTCTACGCACTGCACTCACCACCCTATGACGCACTCTAGTTCCTCGGTCCATACTCGACTACCAAGGGTTTACCAATCAAATGGACCTTACATTCACCAATGTGACATTTTCCTCATACCCTCAACATTTCCTGTGTTAGTGACATACACCTTAGGTTAAATTTTCACCCTTCCTATCATCTTATAGTGGTATACGCTTTAGGCTAAATCACCACCCCTATTTTATCATCTTGTAGTGGCATACACCTTAGGGTACATCACCACTCCCTTCTTATTCATCTCATAGTGACATACGCTTTAGGATAAATCATCACCCATCTCCACCCTTTCCTCTTATAGTGATATATGCTTAGGGATAAATCATCACTCTTCCATTCAACAGTCGTGGTATATGCTTAGGCTATAGGGTCCACGCACATCTTTCCATATATTTCATCTCCATACACTCATTCTATAGTGATATATGCTTAGGGCTAAATCATCACTCTTCCATTCAACAAGTCATGGTATACGCTTAGGCTATAGGGTCCATGCACATCTCTCCACATGTCACATTTCATCACCATTACATATACACACTCATCACAATGCACTAGATACAACCAACACTACTTAACCATTTCCCGATGATGCACTCTCGTTTACGGTTCATTCTTGACTGATGAGGGGGAAAAAAAATGAACCTCACTGTACATACACTTCCATCTGACTCGGGGGGCATATTGCCCTATCATTCCATTTTGCATTCCATTCCATCCATCCACAACATACTGCATTATCTTGGTGGCATTTACTCTTGCTTACTAGTGTTTTGCATGCTCACTTTATTACACATGTTAGCTTGCTTTCTTATATGTCATTATCATACACACATGTGCATTCACACCTTTGTTTAGTGTGATCGTAGATACAAGACTCTACACATGCAGACATGGATGCTCGCCTTCTACCCTTCCTATACCGGTCGTTGGGGGCATCCACATTCATCTTATCTAGTGTTATTGTTCCATTTTTTACTTAGCATCTTATACTACTTGCTCATACATGTTTTGACATATTGGTTATCACTCTAACATGCTAACGGGTGTTCCATGTGCAACACTTGTTTTGCAGGATTACATGTTTCCATGACTACTTGTTTGTTTCTACTTGTCTTCTTTGTTTGCTATTATATGTGGGATTTTCCCTTTGCTTGTGTGCACACTTGTCTTGTTGTTTGTGGCCATGATGGCCTTGCGTGTCTTACGACATTGTGAGTGATGTCCCATGTTTGAAACCCGCTTTGTGTGGTCTACTTGTTCTTGTGTTTACACTACTTTGTTTGGTAGTTTCTATATTGTCTGCATATTTTCCACTTATTACATGCATGTGTTTTCAGACTAACACTTTTTTTGGCTAGCCATCCCCTTTTGTGTGCACCTTGGTATCTACCAAGTGTTTCCCTTTCCCCTGCAGGGCAAAGTTCTACAGGTCAGAGTGTGGTTGGTCCTCTTTTGGGGTCGCATTCTCCTTTTTGTGGCGTCACATGCACCCCCAAAGAGGGGGGCATCATTGAGGGTTTTCTACTAACACAACATATTTACACCGGTTCAGACACAAGCGAGTGAGTTCAAACCAATCTACGAACTCCATACACAACGGCCTTAATAGGACATGGTGTCCTTCAACAATTTATGCAGAGCAGTTACAGGCTTGGGGGTTACAGTGGGTGTGCCTCTCTACACTTCTCCATCCAGTGGCGTCGGATCACCCAAAAAACTAGGACAATACAAAGATCTCTTCACACATTTTAGCAGAAGTGGTTAAAGTTGGAGGACACAACACATTTCCTCCCTATACTTCTTCAGCCAGGGTGGTGTGAGATCACCCAAAAAACTCATGACAGTACATGATATCCTTCTACACCCTTTTTCTTGACATGGATCAGGTGCACATGTTCCATTTACACTTTTTCTAGCATATTTTACATTTTTACATACTTTACACATGCGTATTTTACACAACATTTTTTACATACATACATATTTGACTACTTGATCATTTTCTCCTTGCAAGTATGTCGTATGAGAAACAAGTAGTCAAATTGGGGGAACAACAACAATGAACGATGACAATGACAATGACAACACACCGCTACATGCACTTTTCTTTACTAACCATGCAGGTACACTACACACAGCAGCAACTACACACACATTCCACCCTAGGTTCACTCTCATCACTTTTTATGCACATTTTTCATCTTTAGAATCCACGCTCCTCCACATTTTTCTTTTTATCATTCCACGCTTGAGTCTAGTCCATTGGCATGTCTTCTTCTACACTCTACATGGATATCAGGTATGCATCTCTATCTACTTTATGTTACCGAACGTTCCTCTCACCAACATAAAGTGGGGGGAAAAATGTAGACACAAAATCATGCACTTTAGGCATTATTTAGCCCTAGTCTTATACTACTATTTAGAAGGTTCTCAAGTGGATAAAGTACTAATTAATCCCACTTTTTGGCCATCTTTATTTTATATTTTATTTCATCATTCCTGCATATTTTATTGCACTTATCCACCATTTCACAACTGCCCCGTCATTCTAGCCCAAAATCAGGGCACCCCAGCCTGTACTAGGGCGCCCGGTCCATAGGTGCCCTTGGTCACATTTTTGGTGCCCCGGTCTATGCACCACTTTTTGGGCCTTTCTAGCCATTTTTTGTTTTATCTTTTCCCAGTCGGCCATGTCTAGGATTAATTACAAAATTAAGCTTGAGATCCCTATAAATATAAAGTTATAAGACCATAATAAGGGTCCTAGGTCATAACATTACACACTACTATCACTCCATCTAGAGTTGCATCCATTACATCACTTGCATCCACATAGTGCCATGCATCAAGGCTAGGAGATCTGCATCACACACACTACATAGGGGGAGGGATTCTATTCTATTCCATGCACACATGTTATTTACATTTTCTATAGTTATTATTGCTCGGCTACTTCACAAAGTGTGACTGGCACAAGAGCACCTAGGGCATGACATGCACACACTCACCAGAACTACATCTAGGTCTGAAATGTAGTGCAACGCTCAGTGATAAGACCACTAGTTTGGCGGTTGAGGTCAATCTGACCCATTCATTTGCATCTTTTATTTTTCTAGGGTTTGATACTTCCTTTTGCATTGTCAGGTCATTATTTCACAATCTCACATAGTTCAGATCCAACGTGACAGAAAGGAAGTATTCAAAGACATCTTGTGACCATATCAAATTCATGTTTTGAGCATTTACAGTGCTCAGAGCACCCAGATTACAGACCAAGGGCACCTCGGGGTGCCCCAGTACATTTCCAAGTGCCCCAGTCATCTCAGATCCTCAAGATCTGTCCTTCGTAGGGTCCCTTGAGTGTTTGTCTACACTTTTTTATTTCATTTTAGATCTGTGACAACCTGCGACATTCTTCTTCCAATCAGCTAAGTTATTTTTCTTCCCTCTCTTGCACATTTAGGGTTTTATTTCACTTAGTATAATTTACTTGCATTTATTCCATAATATTTTAGTCCATTTAATACAACATTTTAGTCCTCCTAATTAGATTAACATTAATACCCTAGTGTCCCCTTTTAGGCCAAGTTTAGACCATCATTTTTGTTAATCAACATAAAATCCTTCATAGTCAACAAACTCCTCTCATATGAGAGTCTTATAAGAAATATTATGGGTAACACAAAGTCTTGGCTGAAATTATCCCTCAGCATTCTCTAACAATTATGAAGACCCTCCCATGATCACGTATCTACTAACAATACCATTTACAATAACTTGGATAGCACAAAGTCTCTCTACATGGTATAACAAATGAAAAATATCTCTCCCAGAAGTACTACCACATCAGTAGTTCCTCCAATAGGTAAAATCCTCCGATTGATTCAAAACGCCATCTTTACAATCAATATTTACTTAACAAATATTTATAGGAAAATATTTCCCATTTCTCATCTACACTGCATGGAAGTACAAAAATGCCATTTTTATAAGTGGAAACTTGTAGTTTGACGAAGATCCATTTTGCAACGTGCAAAGAAGACGAAATGTCATTTTTTTCTAGGACTATCTAATTAAAAAAGTGCAATCATTGACATACTTGTTGAATTTGATCATATCAGTTTCATCACTAGATCCTACAAAGTGACATTTTGCATACTATGACAATTGGCATTACTAGCCATGTTTATAAGAATTACCAAAATTGATTTCGACAATATGGACAGCTATAAATTAAGGATTTCTTGTGTGATCACATGATTCTTCTTGATTAGATCCATTCTTTTAAGGCTATTGACCTTCTGAATCAATAGTGGACCTCCCATACAAAATCTATATCTAGTTCCTTTTGAAATTATCCAAGAACGGGGGTGCGGGAGTGAAGATCCCCCAACGGGGTCAAGCAGAAATCGCCGTCTATGGGATCCGAGGCAGAATGTCACCTAAATTTCACGACATCCTTATCACATGTACTCCAAAGTAGTGCATGATCCTAAGGGAGTCAATGCAACCATTTCATATATTTAATTGCACAATCTATCATCACATAGTCCAATACTCTCATTTAGTACTCATGACCTTTGGAACACCAAACATCATGAATACTCAATCCTTACATCTTTGTGTCAAAATATTGGCATATTTACTTTGTTGATTTTCGGACCTCGTCTAGCAAAATATACATGCCAATAAGGTGTAAGGTTAATTAATTACGCATAATATATACCTTAAATTATTTAATTAGTTAATAAGGTAATTAAATGATATGTTGTTATATGGTTTTTATAACCATATTTGTCTTATTCCATAGTTATAGGATTATATTGCTGCATAGTTGCAACTTAATCATTTGTTTGTATTTAATTTAATTGTTGCTTCCCGAATGTATTATGGAAGTTGTTGTGATTTTTGGTTGTAACCTATGCAACCTCATCTATTTGTTTGCACATGACTCTACAATACCTATAAGTATTGCAGTCACATCTATTGTAATTTTGGTTGATTTCAGATTAATACAATCTCACAGGCTTCCAATCCCTGTTTTGTAAACTACATTTGGTACTAGAGCATATTGAATCTGGACCTGTGAGGCTGTGAAGGTGTGGAAGAGAGAGCAGTAGCAGAGAGAGAGGAGAATTCATGGAGAAGAAATTTACAGCATTTGAGAGCTCAGTGTAGCCTCGTACAACCTCCCAGCAACCATCCTTGCAAACTCACAACCACATCCTCCTGCTAGTCTCCAGATGTAAACGAAACACATGTTTTTTTTTACACTTAGTGCACCCAACACCAGGCAAAATTTACTTGTTGTAGGTATTGAAAATAAAAAAAATATTTTTCTCCCCATTAGGGGTTTTATCTCTTATATTAGAGATATATTCAGTCTCTGCTAAAACTAGTAAGGCTGCTGCATTTGGAGGTTTCTCTGCATTAAATCTAGAGAAAATCTTAGCTAAAAGTGGTGAACCGAGCTCTCCACAGACCCCAAAGCACACCGTTGTTATAATTGCAGTGTTTCATTGCTATATTCGAAGGTCGAGTTGTCATGCTCTCCAAATCCAGACCAAGTTCTCCACAAGAGTTTTGAAGTCATGAGCCCCCTCTACCACCGTGCCTTGTTTTATTCCAAAGCCAGGCCAGATCAACCCGGTTGAGCTTGCACGTCGAGTATGTTGGAGACCTGTGCATCCAAAGGCCGAGCTCCTCGAGCCATTCATCGAGCTGTAGCCCATTCATACACCGAAAGTATTGTTCATTGATCAAATTTGGATTTGAGTGAAAACTGACATATTCACCAGTATGAGCCCTACAAAAAACTGTGATTTATTTTGAGCAGATAGGCTCCGTACCATTCAAGGTATACTATTGAGCAGATCCAACATATGACAACATGTACAAATAATTAACCAAACAAAGCTCCTCTGCCTTGTCTCCCGTCAAATGCGTGCCCAACCCATTGACTATTGAACAAAGATCCAAATCAATATGTGGTCCCTACAAACAAAGACTCTATGTTGGACTTGCACAAGGAAAACAACATTAAGCTCCAGCAACTTGTGTACAAGCAAACATTAACCAAAAGGCATGAAGGAAAGTGGATTTCATTAACTACGGTTTAGACCAAGCATACAAAAAGGCAAGCCTATCAGAAAACAATGCAAGCGGTTTTCAATACATGCATAGGCTTCAGATCTGCATTTTCTATGCAAATGAAAAACCCAAAATCGACCTCAAGTTACGCAGCCATGTGGAGCCCTATCCTCCTGCCAGACTTGCACTATTTATTAAGAGGTGAGATCAAATTCACATTTTATTTAAATACAAGTTTGTTCATTTTCATATGCCAAGCACACATAGATGCCTGAGTTGGATAGGAGTGGAAGTCGGCTTAGGAGTGGGAAGGTTTGCATGGTTCGAATCACACCCAAAACTTAAGTTTTCTAAAACAATTTGAATTTAGTGAAATTTTTGAAAAACCATCAAATTTAGAGGAGATTTTAATAGGAATACCACCCCTAAACTGCTAGTTACACCTAAACAGGCCTTCAAATTTTTAGCGAGAAAAACCCTAATTTAGAGTGATTTTTTTTTCCTATTAGGCCTGTTTTTTCATTCCGGTCAACTCTTTCCAAAGGGGGATAGTTAAAAATTGCATTTTCAATCAGTTTTTAACAATTCTTTGTATTAAGGGTCGTATTGGGCTCCGAAGGTCACCAGGGCCCACAAAACAAAAAAATTACCTGCCATTCAATTTTTTTCTAAATTTTTGAATGTAATTGCATGCTTCAATATATTGTACTAATTTGTAGGTTTCCATAGACAAATGCAAAATTTGTAATTGCGCAAAAACTGGTAGAAATTTGTAATAAAAAATAGTAAAAAAAATTGGTTCTATAATACTCACGATATCTTAGATCTCATTCGTAACGTTCGGTATATACAGTGCCTCTGGGAAGCGCTTATGGGTAAATTCATCACAACTACTACTACACTTAACACCTAATATAGTTGCAATAATTTCATCTAGGCATAGACCCTTTAAATCAACAGGGAGTAATAAGGTCATAGTGCACACACTATGAGCCATCCCATCCATCGGGTGAACGATTGCACGACATAAATCCAGACTGAGAAATTATCCATATATATAGTGAATATATGCACATGTATGAGGATATTTCTTTTAGTCGGTGTCAATAATCACATAGACCCCTTTTAGTATTGTCTTGGTATCATGTATTGAATTCTTTCACGTACGTTAATGCCTCTTTCACGTACTACCGAGTATATAGAAAAGGTGAGCTTCTTCCATGTACTTCCGGGTATATTGGAAGGGCGCGTATATAGAAAGGTTTTGTATATCAAACTGATGGTATATAGATTGGGAGACCTTATACCTAGAGTGATAAGAGCCAAACCCTGTCAATGTTTTCTACAAAATGGGCACCAATGCCCCCAAATTTTTTCTTCCAGATTCAAAAATACTCAGAGGAAATAACTATGCTGCATGGAAGAAAAAAATCAAGACACAACATGAGTTTGAAGAGATCTGGCCTGTTATGTCTAGTACTATGACCAGATTAGCTACTGATACAACACAACAACGGCAGTTTGATAGAGCAGATTAGAAATCCAAACTCATAATCTTGTTTGGAGTGTCTGACGATGTGTAACCCCACATTCGTGATGCCACAATATTCAAAGAAGTGTGGGATAAGTTGATCACGCTGTATGAGGCTAAAAACAAGAATGTCATTCTGAATTTACAGAGTCAGTTACACACACTGAAGTTTAAACAAAATGAGAAAATTGAAGTTTTCTTAAAAAGAGTTAGAGAATTGAGGGCTTCACTTGTAGCCTTAGGAGAAGCAGTTAAAGATGATACTCTCATTCCCATTGTTCTGAGATCACTCCCTTCTTCATACCGTATTTTTGTAGAAACACTAAACTTGCCAGATACAACAATTAGTTTTAACAAATTGGTAAACTTACTGCAACAAGAGGAAGCAATGCACAATAAGGATGATGAAGAAGAGAAGGCACTTTCTTCACATCAAAAATGGAAAGGAAAAGGTAAAGGAAAACCTAATTCCTATTAAAAGTACCAACATCAGATTCAGTATCACGAGGACAAACAACAGAAGAAGAAATGTCCAATTTGTAAAAGAGGACATGACTTAAAAGATTGTTGGTATAATACTTACAAGAAAGGTTCATCAAGCAACTATAAATCTCCACAACAATATCACAAGGGACATTCTAACTAAAATCAAGGGTAGAAAAAGGGGAACTAGAAAAGAAGACCCCATCAGCAAAGAAATATTGCTGAGCAAGAAGAACATTCAGATAATGAATGCTTCTTGTACACTTCTCGATCAAGTGAACCATCCACATCATCTAGTGATGTCTAGTATGTTGATTCGAGAGACACTCGAAACATGACCAGCCATAGAGATTGGTTTACTTCAATGAGGGACACGCCATCAAAAAATCATGTTTCGTTGGGAGATGACTCTTCATATATAGTTTAGGGGATTGGGAACATCTCTCTACCCCTTGGTTCATGCAACTGCAAACTATATGATGTCTTATTTGTCCCTGGGTTGACAAAGAATCTACTTTTATTTAGCCAAATCCTAGATCATAACTTGAAAATTGACTTTGATAGTTATTCCAGTAAGAAAACATGTTTGATCTGAGACAAATCACAAGGCTCAAAAATAGTTACAAAAGCCTCCAATGTGGGACACATGTTCCAGCTTGATTTTTTCCACAAAGATGATCAGGTACTTGTGGCTAAGAAATCTACCTCAACATAGTTGTGGCATTGGAGACTTGGTCATGTTAGTTTCAAGTATCTCAAAACACTTTGTCGGTATAATATGGTACATGGGCTACCATCTCTTCAGATGGATACAAACAAGTATCCTTACTGCCTATCAAGAAAATAACATAGAGCATCATTCCAGAAGAGTACATATCAAGCTCATAGTAAACTTGATCTGGTTCATACCAATATTTGCAGTCCGATGCAACCGAGTAATTCTAGATTTCAATACTTCATGCTATGTGTTGACGAATATTCAAGGAAAATGTGGATTTTTTGTCTTCACAAGAAAAGTGAAGCTTTTTAAACTTTCAAAAAGTTCAAAGTAGTAGTTGAGAATGAAACTGATCATCACATCAAAACTCTCTACTCATATTGAGGGGGAGAATTCACCACTAAATTAATTCAAAGACTACCTAAAAACTCATGAGATTCATTGACAAATTCCTCCTCCACACACTCCGCAATAGAATGGTGTTGTTGAGAGAAGAAATCATACTATCATGGAAATGGTGTGATGCATGATCAATGACTCTGGACTTGTAAAGACATTCTGGGCAGAAGCAACAAGACAACAGTGTATTTTTTGAACAGAGTGCCCACATTTGTTCTTGATGGAGTAACACCACAAGAATCATTGTCAAAATGGAAACCATCTATTTCACATCTCAGAGTATTCAGGTGCAAAGCAAGCATGCACATACCCAAGTCAAACAGAAAATAATTATATATGAAGTCACAGAAACTCATCTTCATTGGGTATAATGAAGAGACTCTTGGGTACAAATTGATGGATCTGAAGACATGAAAATTCTACACCAGTAGAGATGTTGAGTTTTTTGAGAAGAAATAAGTAGAGTCTCCTCCTCCAGACTCACTAGATGTAGATTTTTCACCAGTTGTAAAAATTGAAGTTGATGTTCCCATAGATGATGAAAGTGAAGATAGGGATGGTGGTGTTGATTAGATAGAACCATGACCCATGGGAAAATTTTAGTGTATGCCCAAGTGGTGTACTAGCACATTATGAGATGTAAGAATGGATGCTCCACTGGATACATCCACCCCTGGACCATGGAATCGTAGTAAAGCAAGAGAAGAAGTTAACTTTTCTTTGATGAGTAGAGTTATCGAGTCTGATGAGCCTTCTACATTCTAGGAAGACCTATAGTCAAAATCTTGGAAAGATGCCATGGACTCTGAATATCAATCAGTGATGAAAAAAAACAGTTGGAAGCTTGTCGATCTTCCACCAGGGAAGAAACCCATTGGATGCAGATGGATATTCAAAACAAAGTACAGAGCAGATGGGACAGTGGACAAGTACAAAGAAAAACTTTTAGCAAAGGGGTATGCACAAAAATAAGGCATTGACTATGAGGAGACAAGTTCTCGCATGGATAAGATAAAAATGATCAGGATGATCTTTACTCTAGCTGCACAGTCTGGATGGAAATTCTATCCGATGGACGTAAAATGTGCCTTCCTGAATGGAGATTTACAAGAAGAAGTCTATAAGACTCAACCTGAGGGATATGTTGTACCTGGTCAAGAAGAAAAGGTATGCAGACTCAGGATATCTCTGTATGGCCTCAAATAGGCACCCTAGGCATGGTACATCAAAATTGATGAGCATCTCATACAACATGGATTTGTTAGAAATCCATACAATCCCAATCTCTACCTCAAAAATCAAGAGGGGTAGATTGTGATTTTCATTGTCTATGTCGACAATCTAGTCATCATTGGCAGTTTCAGTGAGGATGATCGATGCAACAAAGAAATATCTTAATCGATTTTTCGACATGACCGATCTCGGGATGATGCATTATCGTCTTGGATTGGAAGTATGGAAAAAAGAGAATCACATATTTATTTCTTAGATGAAATATACCAAGAAAATGCTTGAGAAATTCAGGATGATGGATTGCACACCAATTGCTACACGTATGGAGAATAGATTACAATTATCTCATTCAGATCCATCTCCTGAGGTAAGTGTCACTCTCTATCAACAACTGATAAAGAGTCTCATTTACCTGACCTACACTAGAACATACATAAGCTTTGTAGTAATCTATCTATCCAAGTTCATGCAGGGACCCAAAGTTTATCATTGGAAAGAAACAAGGCACATCTTGAGATATCTCAAAGGATCAGTGGATCTTGGTCTAGAATACAAGAAGAACAACAACTTTTTCTTGAATGGATATTCATATTCAAATCATGTAGGTAATATTGATCATAGAAAATCCACTTCAGGATTTATATTCTTGATGGGATCTGGACCAATATCACGGGGAAATAAGAAACAACACTTTGTTTCTCATTCTTCCATGGAAGCTGAGTATCGTTCTGCAAGAGAAGTTGCTTGTGAAGAAATTTGGCTACGTCGCATACTAGAAAGACTTGGAATACCACATGACAAACCAACCACCATGTATGTTGATAATGAAGGTGTTCTCAAACTTGTTCACAATCCAGTGTTTCATGAAAGAACAAAGCACATTGAGGTACAGGTTCATTTCATACATGATCATACGTTGAAGCACAACATCCAGCTTCAGTTTTGTCCAACAGATGAACAAACAGCAAATATCTTCACGAAGTCACTTGCACGTGACAAGTTCGAGTTGTTCAGAGAGTTCCTCTTCTCATCCCTTAAGGCAATGCAAAATTAAGGGGGGAATGTTAGGTTAATTTATGCATCATTTTACCTTTAATTATTTAATTATTTAATAAGGTAATTAGTTGATATATTGTTACATAGTTTTATAACAATAATTGTTTTATTATTGCATAGGTTATATTGTTACAACAATTATTATTTGTTTGTATTTAATTTTTGTTGCTTCCCGGATGCATTTTGGAAGTTGTTGTGATTATGGTTCTACCTATGGAACTCATTTATTTGTCTATACATGGATATTCAATTCCTATAAGAATTGCAAAACTTCATTGTAATTTTGGTTAATTTCACATTAATAAAATTCACAAGCCTACCATCCCTTTTTTGTGAAACTACATAAGGGCCAATCAAACCCTCAATTTATCGTAAATATTTTTATGTACTCTAATTACTTGGACCTCATTTTCTCAAGTCTCGTAAATCAGGTCCAATCAAATCATAGATTTGTTGAAAATATTTATATCTACTCTGTTGAATTGGACCTTTTTCGCCCATGTCTCGTAAATTAGGACCACTCAAATCACTTATTCATTAAAAATATTTCTATCTGATCCATTGACTTAGACCTCCACCCAAGTCTTGTAAATCAGGACCATTCAACCGACATAATTATGGATGGACCTTTTCCCTGTTAGGAATTTATTATTTACTATGGTGATTGGTAAATCTAATATCATCTAGGTAGTTTGTTATACTCGTGTTTCTATGCAAGGTTATTTTTTATTCTCAGTCGTTATTATTTAGGAAGTTGTTTTGGTTATATGTTTTTCTATATAATAGCCAAATACAACATATTAGATATTATAGAGAATACATTATTTATGTGTGTAATCAGTTGTTGTACCAACATTTGGTATCAGAGCATGCTGAGGTCTTGATTTTTTGATGAGGGCAATTTCATTGAAATTCATTGTTACCCTTTTATAAAAGGGGCTTAGAATATTTTGGTGGAATTAGTTCTAATTTTTTTTTGTTGGATTATGTTTATTGGATGAGTTTAAAATTGTTATGAAAATACCACATTACTCTCTATTGTCAATATACTATCCAATGCATAGAGGCATGTGAATTTGAGGGTTATAATTGGTTGGCATGTTTATTCTAAAATTCATATATGTCAAATTATTTTTCCATAATTATCCTCCATAATTCATAAAAAAATCCTTATTCATGAGTATACAACAAATAATTTATTGATTTTGTTGGGGCCCCTAAAATACTGAATAAGTACAAGAAGGTGCATGTGGGCGTGCAAGGCTTATTTGAAGAAGGGAACACAAGGCTAAAGCGCGCAGGAAAATGTTTTAGGAGGGTTTAGTAGAAATAGTGGCACACACACAAGGAAAAGGAAAGGTTTTGGGACTTAGCCATATTTGGCATATCGGGTAGATAATGAGGAAAGCATGACCCTACTGTGCATGCGGAGTGGATAAGGTGCCAGCTTGGAAACTTGGAGCCCATGAAAGGAATATACCTTGCGATAGAAGATTCCAAAAGGTCATCATGGTGAAGGATGAAGAGCTTGCATCTAAAGGAGCATGCTCCCATGGAGGACCACTTAGACACATGGAAATCGATCTACAAATTTAGATAGACATGGTGGTGCTTGTTGAGGCTATATATACGAGTGTCCGGTAGAAGAAAGATATAGATATATAGAGATATATATCTGGGAGAATGGAAAAGAGGTGAAGCTATGAAGAGATATTATGAGAGTTCTGTAGGATGGGTTTAGAATATTTGTAGGGAGTATTTTGTATCAAGGGGATGAGTCTGAATATTTTGTTTGTACTATGAAAGGGCTTAAGTCCAGTTCTAATGCATGACACTGGTTGGCACTTATTATATAGATTTGTGATTGCCTCAGTAAATGTAATTTGGTTATCAAACATACTTTATATGAATATATATGGTTCCAGTATTTTACTCATATCTGTATGGATCAATGTTATATATATTTCATATGGGTGGGTGTAAAATCACTATGCATTTCCTTTCTGTTATGATTCAAATCTTTGTTCTATAATGCTTTTCTTATCTGAATGAATACATTGGTCTAGAAGCCCGTTCTAAGCTCTAAGATGAATGCATGGTTCATTCCCATTATTTTCACTTAAGTTTCTATCATATATAATTAATTCTCACACAAATCACATAAAGGAGGGGCTCGGTTCCTGTGCATGCCTCGGGTGAGCGCCCAACGTTCGCTGGGTGATAGGCCGACACACTTGGGATTTCCTTGTTCTTTAGAAGGGCATAAAAATGACTACATCTTGGTTCTGTTTCCGAGACCTCTTTTCAATTTTTTTGTGAGAAATGGCATGCATATTTTTCTTTGTGATGTGTAATGACAGAGTGCCTACCTTTAGAAAGTGTTGAAACGTGGTTCAAGAGCACGAAGGATGTGTTTTCTCAAAGATTCAACACTGGACCTAAGTTCAATGTGCGTAGATGGGTAGAAGAGAACCTATACCATGAGCTGTATGAGACATTATTTTTCTCCTTCCCAGTAGAACTATATGGATGCCTTTCAGCATACACATCTAGATCAAGATTGTTCTATAGATCGTGCATTTGGACCCAAGATGACTATCAGAGGCTACAAGATGCAGATCTAACTTATACGCGTGTTATTGATCACTGATGCAATGGAGTGCTAGCTAGTTACACTTTAGAATACACCATTTCGATGTATTCTTGCCCAAAATTTGTTGATTTCAAGTTTTTGAGGAAGCCTAGAGGGTCATTGTTTAGTGTTATTCCCCTAACTATGAAGATCTTGGTCATTACTTTGAGTTTAGAATCATTCCCCATGTATGGCTAAGCTACTCTCAGAATTGGGAGAGGAAGCAAGGGTGAAGGAAGATGGTGGAAATTATGGCTGAAAAGGAGAGGGACGAAATATGACTCAAGTATAACAAAGCTCATAAAAGGGAGATGACTAGACAATGTGAGGTTGCAAGTGTGATGGATCTATGGAAGCATACGTTGTGAGAGGGTGTTGAAGTTCACGTGGAGGATGTGGAGCTTGAGCATTGTGTTACCCCATCTTGGAAAGTGCAGAAGAGAGGCCCCTTAAGCTCCTGATGAGATTTTGTCATATGGATAAATAAGAGCCTTCGATGCACATCTGAACCCACCTAGTGACTAACCCATGGCGCTTGGTTTTCTAAATCAAGGGAGAAGTATTGATAACCTAGTTGGTATTGGTGGGAGTAACTGATCAACACCCAAGTGTTATAATTTTTTGTTTGGAACATTCATGACTACACATACCATTCTGGTGTTTATAGGATTTTTTGGGAAAAGTGCAAGTATGCAAGGTTTGGGTAATGTGTTTGGGAGTGGCGCAGGATACACTTATGGCAATAGAAAAATCTTGCAGACTATTGGCACGTAGTTCAGTGGAATGTTAGGGACACTATGCGTGACCACTTCAGGGCCATTACCAGTTATAAGAGGATCTGGAGGTGGAACTGGTGGATCTAGAGGCACATGACCTGGTGGAACTGGTGGATCTGGTGGAGGGAACACCAAAGGAAACACCGAAGGGAACTAAGGATCTAGATCAAGAGGACAGGGCCCCCAGCCACCTCCTTAGGTGTTTTTTGAGATTTCTTTACACTTTCCAGATTACCAAGGTATAGATGATGCTGTAGAACACGTGCACAAGTGTGAATTACTATGACGCGTGAAGGGGATCACTACCCCGGATCGGAAGGCAAATCATTTTACAAAAACATTACAAGGGAACATACATAGCTGGTATAGGAAGTACGAACCCTATCAGACAGTGGTATAATACACCACATTAAAGAATGCCTTCCTAACAAAGTTCCATGTACCAGAGTTCGAGAAGAAGAGTGTCAGTGCTTTGAAGGAGATCCAACATGGAATGACAGAGAGTGTGCGGGAGTATGATGCACGGTTTAAAACTCTCATGTCAAAACTGTCATATGACATTCACCCATCACAACATGCTCAATGGTTTATTAGAGGGTTGATCGCTCCATTTAGGAGGGCATTGTCACATAAAACATTTATTGACCCGTGCGAGGCTCTAGAGGCTGGGAGCATTGATATTGGTGTGAGCCCCTTTCTGGAGGCTCAAATTGCTACCATGGCCAAGAAGTTAGAGAAGCTGTCTACAAAATCTACACATGAGACTCATAGTGGTCTTTGGTGCATGGATTGTGAAATAGAGTGGCATGCCAAGGATAGTTTCCCCCGAAAGTCATTACGGGCTATAACAGTGGATTTTGAAATTTTTCATGGGGACCATGATGTGAATATATGTCCCTTGTTGTAACGGGCAATCTGGAAGAATGTGTCTTGATACTACAAGATATGTACCTCTACGACCCATGATACTAAGGATTATAGGCTTATGATTAGATCCATGAGACCATTGATCGTGATGTGAGCCAGACAGACCTTGCTAGTAGTTCTAAGGAAAATTATTGTCGTTATGAAGGATGCACAGATAGAGGGGCACGCGGGAGAATTTTTCACGAAGGATCCCATGGTTGCAGTAACCATGAAAGAGGGAGAAGTGAGTTCCCATGGGGAACCTGCTATAACTATGGATCTATAGAACATTATAGGTGTGAGTGTCCAAATTTATTGTAGTACTCATGGTGCGGGAAGAATCATAAGTATGGGGAGTTCCCTAAGTTGTTTGAGCACATGAGCCAGCACTAGAAGGACAAAGGTGCTAGGACGGTGAGTATAAAGAAGGTCGGCACACAGTGGATGCCTAGAGTGGCACGTGAGTCAAGGTTAGAACCTATTTTGGTGACAACATGAGCATAATTTATGCATGAAAAGGAAGTACCAAGGTAAAGGACTCTAGTCTCAAGAGAAGAAGTGGTGCACAGGAAGTCTTCGGACCCTGCCCAATAGAAAGAAGTGTATCAAGAGACAATGGATGTCATTCAAAGTTTACATGGAGAAATCCAGTGCCTAAAGGAGTAGTGCAGGTAACAGGAGCAAAGGAGGAATGCTGAGGCTCCACAGAAAGACCTAGATTACAGCCATCTTCGAATGTGTTGTATATGGAAAACAAAACTAAGGCAATGCCTATTGGAGCATTGAAGGATGCAATGATCACCATTCAAGGGGAAAAGTTTACTAGAGACTTCGAAGTCTTAGTGCTCATCGAGGAAGACAATTTTCTAGAATTTCTTGGGTGCCCATGGTGCTATAAGAACAACATGGACCTGAGGTTCAAAAAAGGATTTATCATTTTCTAGAACAAGGAAGAACAAGTCATCATCCATTTGATGGATGGGAAGTTGATGCCTTACACTGAACCTTTGGGAGAAGAGGTCCTTGATAGAATTTATGTGTGATCCATCAGATACCCAGAGATGATTCATCCTACAGAAGGAGTTATCCAATTTGAGGATGCTCAGTCTATGAGTGATACCACAAGTATGGCATGTGATAATTGGGTGCACGGGACCTATCATTTAATTAGGTGATAGTTAAGGGGGTCTGTAATAAGATTGATCAAGGTGTGCTCACTCAAGAACCTAAGAGGAAAGAAGTTACCAAATTACTTTGGGGGAGAATACCTTGAAATTTTCTTACGGGACATGGAAGCTCAATGGATGAGTGAGGATGAAAGAAGGGGGATGTTGAATTATATCCTACTCGAGATTGCAGCATGATGATGGGCTACACACCGCAAGAATCTTTTAGAATGGCACGAAGTGAGGATTGCCTTCTCTATCAGATTCTCTAGAAGCAACGCACCCATTGTCATCCAAGAATATCATGGTAAGGATCCCGCCTCGTTGCACATCTGAGAAAGCCTAGATAGGAGGTGCATAGGCCATGCGACCATCATTATGGGTGCATAAGCTATATTCCACATTATAAGGTTTTGTGCATGCATGGTATATCCACTCATAAACATGCCACCAGATAGGAAATTGGCAGGAGCTAAGAACTGATCTCATCTAAGCTTTTGAATATTGGTGCACAAAGCCATCAGTGAATAAGGCATTGCAAGTGATCAAGCACCTTACGATGGGGGATAGTGCCATGGTAGAAGACACACTACTAAATTTTCTAGGTGAGCCTAGTTTAGAGGCACAATTAGATGAGGATGAATATGAGGAGATATAGGTCGAGTGCACGTGCATAGAAAAGGAAAAATAAAATATGGTTTATGTCATACATTGTGAGGAGATGGAAATTTTGGATATTAACCACTCTTAGGTGTGTGAGATGTTATAGATGGCATTGATGAAAGAATGCATGCTTACCATGAGCCCCTAAAAATGAAGTAGGTTAACATTGGGTCAGAAGCAGAACCCAAGGAAGCTATCATTGAAGACTATTGTTTGGAGAAGGAGGTCTCAAAGATCGTTGATCTGTTATGCAAGTTCCAAGATTTGTTCCCACGTGGGTATCATAAAATTAAAGGTGTCCACCACTCCTTGGGGGAGAGGAGGATAAAATTGAAGGAAGGTGCTCGCCTGATCCAAAAAATGCCATATTAGATGAATCCCAATTTGTGTGTGTGGGTCAAGGAAGAGATAGACAAAATGATAACATCAGGGATCATTGAGGTTATTGAAGATTCTAGATGGATAAGCTCAATGGTCATCAACATTAAAAATTACGGGAAGATTAGGATTTGTGTTGACTACAGAGACCTGAATGTAGTATGTGTCATTGATCCCTTCCCAACCCAGTTTACTGAAGAAATAATAGGAGTGGTCGGGTGCGAAGTCTACTCTTTCATGGATGGGTTCTCAGGGTACCACCAATTAAGGATTGCAAAGGAAGACTAGATAGAGACAACTTTCACCAATGAATGGGGAATTTTTTCCTATACGGTCATGCCTTTTGGATTGAAGAATGCACCTGCTATGTTCTAGTGCATTATAGTACAATCCTTTCAAGACTTCATCCATAAAGATTTTTAGGTCTAATTGGATGATTGGACTATGTATGTTCTAGTCAAAGACCATTGTGATAACTTAAGACTAATGTTTGAAAGGTGTCAACAGTTGAGAATATCCCTCAACATCAAGAAGTGTGTCTTTGCTACCCCATTTAGAAATTTATTAGGGCATATCGTATGCAAGGAGGGCTTACTAGTAGATCCTGGAAAGGTTACAGTCATTGTAGGTTTAGGGGAGCCCACTATCCAAAGTGTCATGCGTGGATTCCTTGGGCATACGGGTTACTATAGGAAGTTCATCAAGGATATGCCAAGATTGTCACACCTTTGGAGGAATTGCTTAGACACAATAGTACCTTTCATTAGGGAGAGGCACATCAGAGGGAATTTGACAATTTGAAGGATAGGCTTGTCATAACAGCCATACTTTGTTTCCCCATTTGGGATAAGCCTTTCCACGTTCATTTGGATGCCTCTGGTACAACCATTGGACTAGTACTGGCACGACCTAGTGAAGGGATTGTTGACCATCCCTTGTGTTTTGCAAGTAGAAAGTTAACATCAACAGAACAAAATTACACCACTAATGAGTGCAAAGCACTATCCATGATTTACACATTGCACAAGTTCAGGAAATATCTACTGGTAACACCATTTATATTCTACACGGACCACATGGCATTAAAATACTTCGTAAACAAGCCCATTCTACAAGGTCACATATGTCGATGGGTCCTTCTATTCCAAGAATTTGAGTTCATAGTGGTTGTCAAGCCAAGGAAGAGTAATTCTGGACCTGATCACTTGTCTATTATTGACTCAGGAGAGGCCACACAAAGCATTAAGGATACCATGCCAGACACGCATTTTTTTAGGTTACAGCACGTGCCCTTAGACTTAGAGGATATTGCGGTGTTTCTCAAAACATGTGTGGCTCCAGAAGGGATGAAAGAATTAGAGAGGAAGCAGTTAGCTATACGCGCCGCACCCTACATGTTGGTTAGTGGTGATTTATATAGGCAAGGACATGATGAAGTGTTGTGTTGGTGTTGGCTAGAACATGAGTGCCTAGGTATTATGGAGGAGGTGCATGGAGGAAGTGCAGGTGGGAATTATACAGGGGATACCACTATGCACAAGATATTACCAGTTGGGTTATGGTGGGAGACCCTATATCAATATTACAAAGAGTATTGTAAGGCATTTGATCATTTTCAGCACCTTGGCAAACTAGGGTGGAGGGATGAAATGCCTTTGCACCCTATCCCAAGTATAGAGCCATTAAAAAAGTGGGCCATAGATTTTGTAGGCCCCATTTCTCCAGCAGTGCATAGGATAGGATCACACTATGTAATCACTTGCACAAATTATTTGACAAGATGGGTAGAAGCAAAACCTACTAAGGATTGTATAATGGCTACAACAACCAAGTTTCTATGGGAAAATATTATTATAAGGTATGGATGCCCGTTGATCTTAACTAGTGATAGGGGTACGCATTTCCTAAATGAGACCATCAAGATTCTATTAGCAGAGTTCATGGTGGCTCATCATAAGACTACCCCTTACCATCCACAAGCAAATAGAATTTATGAGGCATTTAATAAAATACCGAGTCATACCATGACCAAAAATTTTGACATTGGTAGACAGGATTGGGATGAAAAAGTATCAATAGTTCTATGGGAATATAGGAAAACCTACAAGAGGTTGAACAAATCCACTCCATTCCAATTGGTGTTTGGTGTGGAGGCCATCCTACCCGTTGAATTCATATTACCTTCTCTGCGTATAACGCGCACAGGAGGATTGGCCGATGAACAAGTGCTATAGGAAAGGATTGACAAATTGATGACATTAGATGAGAGACGATCATTGGCCAGGTGGAGTTAAAAGGCTAAAAAGGATGAACAAAATGCATGGCATGTTTTCCACATCAAAAGAAAACAATTTGAGGATGGGTTGATGGCATTGTTATATGATTCCAAGTTTCTACGCCATCCCATAAAGTTGAAAGTCCACTGGTTGGGGCCCTATATCATATTGGACATCCTTGATTCAAGCCTATGCCAATTGAGAACGCTGGATGAGACGAGATTGTTAGGGCATTTCAATGGAAGTAGGTTGAATCCCTACTATAAATAAGTCTTCTTGGTGTTTGTAATAAGGCAGTCTTGTCAGTTAGTTTAGAATTTCCCTTTATGCAATTTCCTTTCTTGTGTTTCCATTTCTCGTCGTTTGATCTTTTGTTTGTTTTGAGCCTTAGGCACCGGTAACCACATTAATTTTTGAATGTTGTGCATGCGCAGAGGACCACACATATTTTTTAGTGTGGGTTGGAGTGATCTGAAGTATAGGCCCGTAATACAAGTTGAACTAGCAGTAGAAGTTGCGGTGAATGGCCCGAGTGATGGATACAAAGCACGTAAGGAGGAAGGAAGTGCATGGAAGAAGAGGTGGACAAAGAAGGTTGGTGTCAAGATAATACTTTAGAGAAACCACGTATAGCGGATGAAGAAGTGCATGAAAAACACGAGGAATGCGAGAGCAAAAATGTAGTGGACAGAAGAAGTTCCTTCGACGCTGTTGACACATGCATAAGAGTCTTCTATCAGGATGGATTGTTTACACACCAGAAGGTTATAGAATATTTCATGTAAGATTGGGTGCATAAGTGAAGACACATAAGGCCAGCTTGGTGGAAAAATATGCATTTAGTGTTAAGTATGGTTGTAGGTAAAATAACATTTAATGCTGGAAAGAAGGAAAATCTATAAATAAGAAGTCAAGAACTTCATTATTTTACCTTGCGTTTATGAAGTGAAAAGAGCTCTCGCAAACTAGGGCATCCAAAGGTAATCTGTGTGAAGAAAAATCTAAGAAATCTAAGAGGACGTGACTAGAGTAGATCTGCAAACCAGCAAGAAAGGAGTACACGGGCATGAAGGAAGTTGTTGAGAAGCACTGACTTGTGGAAGAATTGTTCAAGTTAGGGTTTGGAGGCTATGGCATGGTGTTAAGAGGGTTTCTTCGCAAGATTAAGTCTTGGTGTTGGATAAAATAGTAGAGCAGAGCAAGGAGAAGATGTTTGAAGTGTAACCTAACTAGAAGAATAACACCAAATAAAGCAACCATCTCACCTAAAAAGAAGAAGAGAAAGGGCAAGGGGAAGCAAATGGATACTGTCACAAGCACAAATGAAGAGTGGTACGAGGAGATGCAATACCCGGATGGGTTATTGCTAGGAAAAAAATGGGAATCTCATTTGCAGAAAATGACTGTGAGTGACTACAATCATCACACCAACACGACTGAGAAATAAATGGCTTTGGATTTGGTTCGGCCAATAAACAAGAGAACACTGGAAGGCATGCCCATATACATCAATGAATTAAAATTCAAATTGGAAAAGGTAGGGTTATTGTAACTTTATTAATTATCCTACTTCGAAAAACATGAGCGCCTCTATTAGTGGCTAATGGCGCGTGTTCATGAAGACCATTTTTATTTTGCGGGGCACAAGATGTGCATAAATCCCTAGTTGATTTCCAAGTTCACATGCCTTATCTATGAGGGGGATAACATTAATGATGACCTAAGTGACAATGAGGCCATCAAGGAAATAATAACCGCGTATGAATATAAGAAAGGATTGTGATACTTTGACATCATAGAGATCCCAAACCCCGTGATGAGGATGTCTACACACTTGGTAACCAAGTTCAATGATCAAGAAAGATGGACTTAAGTGAACAAGGCATGGCTGAACGTATGCCGGAAAATATCTGAGGGGACCATCTACAACTTGTTTGCTTTCATTCTGAATGAAATCATTAGTAGTGCGCAAGAAGGTGAGAAGATACTATTTGGAAATGTCCTCCTTACAATTGTTTTCTCAGTGATCAGAGTGCCCGATTTGCTGAATTTTTTTTTTGGGAATATCGAGAAGAGGATCCCTCGCACGCAAAGAGGCTCATGAAATATACTTGTGAGACCATGATAGCCACTCACAAGGCACACTTAGAGAAGTGGTCCAAGCACATGAGAGATGCGTTCAGGTCAGAATGGAGGATTCCAAAGTAGTTACCCATGATCGTGAAGGGAGAAGAAGAATTCACAGTGTATCAAAACTTCTGCATTGGCATATTTAGGTTGACAAATGAAACAATGAGCCCCTGGTGCAAGTTCCCCTTCTCCTTCACCATGTAATATTTCCAAGTAGGGGTGAACAGGTTCAAAGAGGCCAAGAGACTATGGTTTGACCTTAGTGAGGTGGATCAAGAGCACAAAGAGTTACATAGGAAGTTGGTCTACCCAAAAAATCGTGCGTACGTGGAGAGATATGTCTCCCACGAGATACAAATGATGAAGCCTGTCACATTGCCAATTGTTGGAATGCTACAACAAGGATATACCTTCTTATAAGGCCAAAATTTGAAAAGGGAACATACCTGGAAAATGATGTACCCATATTAGAAGACCCCACAGGAAGGAAGAAGCCCTCGCCAAAGAAGAACGAAAGAGAAGAGGTGCAGAAAGCACCAAGTTTTCAAACTACACAAGCAGTAAGCACACCAGAGACAAGTGCTAAGCCTAACACTTACACATGGAGAAAGAATTCCCTGGTGAAAGAAAAGACTTGAGAAGAAGAAGTGCTAGAGCACGAAGAACCCATCACTCATGAGAAGTCACCAGAAGAGGAGGAAAAGGAAGCATAATCTCCTATCAAGAAGAAGTAAAAGGTCACAAAGGCAGATGACTTGGAGGGTATAGAGATCTTGGAGGCCTATAGAGGTGAAAGAGATGATGATGATGATGATGATGATGATGACAACGACGAAGTTGAGGCAGTTCAAGTCCCTCCCATATTCAAAGTACATGAATCAGAGGAGGAAGGAGAGGAAGAAGAAAATGAATACATCTTTGTCAGGAGGAAGAATGACAAGGAAGAGGAGGAGGCTCAGGACAAAGGGGTAAGTGAAGAAATTAAAAAATAACAAAGGACCCCAAGCCTCACAAAGGAATAGGTAGATGATGCCATGGAGAAATAAGTAGCAAAAATCATCAAAGACCTGTAGAGCAAGAGATGGGACACAACACAGACATAGTGATGAAGGAAGCAAAGGAGGAGAGTGCAGAAAAGGAATATGAAAACATGGGAGGAGATCCCAGTTTGGCTGTAAGGTTTATTAAGGTCATGCACATAGGGAGAAAGAGTGCAGAAGCATCACAAGTTTAGAGGATGGGATCGATATTTAGGGTTTGGGTTTTTTGATTTAGGGTTTAGGGTTTAGGATTTAGGGCTCAGGGTTCAGGGAATAGGATTTAGGGCTTAAGTTTTAGGGTTTAGGGTTTAGGGCTAAGGGTATAGGAATTTAAGATTTAGTGTTTATGGTTTATGTTTTTTGGCTCACGGTTCGGGGTTTATGGTTTATGGTTTAGGGTTCAGAGCTCATAGTTTAGGGTTTAGGGTTTATGGGTCAGTGTTTAGGATTTAAGGCTCAGGGTTGAGTGTTTAGGGGTTAGGGTTGATGGTTTAGGGCTTAGGGTTTAGGGTTTAGTGTTTAGGGTTTAGGATTTAGGGTTTAGGGTTTCAGGCTTAGGGTTCAAGGTTTAGGTTTCATAGTTTATGGTTTAGGGTTTAGTGTTTAGGGTTTAAGGTTTAGGATTTAGGGTTTAGGGATTTTTTAGGGTTTAAGGTTTAGGTTTTAAGGCTTGATATTTAGGGTTTGGGTTTTAGGGTTTAGGGTTTAGGGCTCAAGGTTATGGGTTGAGGGTTTATGGTTCGGGGTTTACGGCTAAAGGTTTAGGATTTAGTGTGTATGGTTTAGGGTTTAGGTTTTTAGGATCAGGGTTCAGGGTTTAGGGCTTAAGGTTTAGGGTTTAAAGCTCATGGTTTAGGGTTTAGGGATCAGGGTTAAGGGTTTAGGTGTTAGGGTTCAAGGTTCAGGGTTCAGGGTTTAAGGCTCAAGGTTTAGGGTTTGGTGTTTAGGATTTAGGGTTTAGGGTTTCGAGATCAGGGTTCAGGGTTTAGGTTTCATAGTTTAGGGTTTAGGGTTTAGTGTTTAGAATTTAAGGTTTAGGTTTTAGGGTTTAAGGTTTAAGGTTTAGGTTTTAGGGCTCAGTATTTAGGGTTTGGTTTTAGGGTTTAAGATTTAGGGCTCAATGTTTAGGATTTAGGGTTTAGGGTTTAGGGCTCAGGGCTCAGGGTAAAGAAATATTACCCAATACAACTGTCTTCTTTTGTCCATCGCATGGGAAATATTTCACTCATTGTAATGTTTTGTGTCTTACCCATTCTTATTAGTAATTGACAAAGAGTATTCAATTGAAAAGGGTTCATTGACTTCGTAGGAAGAAAATTCAAAGAGAGTCATCACAATTTTATGTCTTCCATCTATTGATATTTTGAAGGAGAGAAATGTCAGATTCATAAATGTCCAATCCTTCCACAAACCCCAATAGTCCTCGATCCTTGGATACATGGAGACACCATTACTTGGCTTCCATTTATAACGATAGAGATATTTGTAAATTAGTGTTATGACCTCTAAATCTATATGAATTTCAAGTTGCTTGGCACATCACACCCTTCACTAGGATTAATGACTACCCCTATCTTTTTTAAGGCACTTTTGAAAACATCCATGGGTTTATCATATAAGGAATTATTAATGAATGGAAGGTCACTAAGTCATAGGCTAGGTGACTCCCATTTAGAACTAAACAAGAAATATTTACTAGGCGATTGATAACCCCTTTGTGTTCTTAGCCATTCCCCTATTTCTATGCTTATTTGGAACACTTCAGGAAGTTCTATTAAATTTACTATCCATTGCAGTAGAATAAGAAATTTCTCTCTCTCTGGATGAGAGGATACTACAAGAAATTCAATTATGATCCTACACCTCCGCATTGGTATATTCTCTATGTTTCTTTTGTTTCCTTTAATATTAATTTTTGTGTTGTGATAGTTATTTTTTCCATCTTCCAAAGGGTCATCCTAGCTTGCATAATACCATACATGGAAATATGAGAAATGTGAAACTTGTTTCAGAGCGTGAATAAATTTACATTCAAGAGCACAAGTATATGTGGGGAGAAACAAGCTTGGAAGAGATGTGTAATATGCATTGCAAGGCACAAGGTAGATGTCATATCCATTTAGTTACTTGTACCACCTATCATAAACAAGGTAGTTCTATATGTAGACTCAATGATGGTTCTAGTCATGAGACTAGGAAATATTGATGAAATATGGTTTGAGGTTTAGGGTTTAGGGTTTAGGGCTCATGGTTTAGGGTTTAAGGTTTAGGGTTTAGGGTTTAGGGTTCAAGGTTTAGGGTTATGGTTTAGGATTTAGGGTTTAAGGTTTAGGTTTTAGTGTTTATGGTTAGGTTTTACGGATCGAGGTTAAGGATTTGGGGTTTAAGGTTTAGGGTTTAGGGTTTATGGTTAAGGATTTAGTGTTTAGGGATTAGGGTTTATGGTTTACAGTTCAGGTTTTAGGGTTTAGGGTTTAGGGTTTAGGATTTAACATTTAGGGCTTAAGGTTTAGGGTTTATGGTTTAAGGCTTAGGGTATATGGTCTAGGGTTTAGATTTTAGGTCTTAGGGGTAAGGGTGTAGGGTTCAAGGCTTATTGTTTAGGGTTTAGGGTTTAGGATTTGATGTTTAAGGTTTAGGGTTTAGGGGTCAGGGTTTAGGATTTAGGATTTGGTTTTTATGATTGAGGGTTTAGGGTTTAGCATTTAGGGCTCATGGTTCATGATTTAGGGTTTAGGGTTTAGGGCTTAGGGCTCAAGGTTTAAGGCTTAAGGCTCAGGGTTTAGGGCTCATGGGTAAGGGCTAAATGTTTAAGGTTTAGTGATCTGTAAACTCTTCAACTTTGGAATTATCCACAAAATCACAAATTAACATTGTTGTTCTACTTTCTTTAGAGAATGATAGAGATAGTTAGTGAATGAATTTTTCTTATGCTTAGAATCCACAATTGCAGGAAAGGAAAGAATATAAGCTCATGAACACCAATAAGTTTTATCCTGGAAACCTCCAGAGGAGGAAAAACCATTCAAGAAGGGAAATTGCTCTTTCTTCCCACTTTTATTGGCCAATTCAAAACAATAAGTACAAATTTTACAATAAGTATGAAAGAGAAGTAGATAATATCTCACACTTCCTCCCAATTACTTGTTTTCTCTGTCTCAACACTCCTTTCTTCTACAAAACACAATTCCAACACTAAGAACTTCTTTCTCACTTACTTGCATGCTTCGATGATCTTGTTCTTTTCTACAAACATGTATTTATAGCCTTTCTCATGTCCTCCCGTGCACTGGAGAATGGGAAAGGTCGTGGAGGAGAAGAGACATAGACAACCTTTCAAATTATGGGGTTGTTCATTACATATTTTATTTTCTGTCTAAAAGAGCCAGGATCGCCGCCCAATGTAGACTAACAGTCCCAAGACCGCTGCCCTGGCTGGGCAGCGGTTCTATTACTAAAAAGATAAAACCTCCGTATATTTATTTTCCTTCTTCGTGCTGACTGATCTAATGAAGTAGAGTCATTTTGGATCCCTTTGGATCATTTAGGGTTTAGGTTATAGGGTTTAAGGTTTAAGATTCGATGTTTAAGGTTTAGGATTTAGTTTTTACGATTTAGGGTTTAGGGTTTAGCATTTAGGGCTCATGGATCATGTTTTAGGATTTAAGGCTTAGGGCTTAGGGTTTAGGTCTTAAGGCTCTGGGTTTAGGGCTCATGGGTAAGGGCTGAATGTTTAAGGTTTAGGGTCTAGGGATCATGGTTAAAGGTTTATGGTTTAGCGTTTAGGGTTTAGGGCTCAAGGTTTACAATTTAGGGTTTAGGTTTATGGCCTAGGGTTTAGGGTTTTGATTGTAGAATTTAAATGCTAAAAGCTTTATGCTGAATGCTTAAATCCTAAAAATTACCTATGTACTGAACAAATTATACTATAAAAAACTAACTCTTAAACCGTGACTCATGGAGCTGTGAGACTAATTTCATAAGGTGTAGAGTGACCCTAATTTCTTATATTTACATAAATAAATTTAAAGTATAAGAAATAATAATATATGCCAAAAGCATAATACAATGAAAACTTTATACCATACAGAACGTTATACATGTTATACCGCTTATGCGTTTTGTGTTTTCAAATTTTCCAAGCCATGCCTCAAGGCTTGGGATCTCGGTTTGGATCCCCAAGCCTAAGGCATGGACTTGTACAAACACAACAAACAACGTGTTTTTGTAGGAAAATGTAAAAAATGCCACTTCCTCCATAATAAATCAAAATAAAACAATCGATTTGTTTTAAAAAAATTATACCACGACGTAGAGCGGAGTTTCTTCTTTCTAAAAATATAATTTTCTCAATTTTTCTAACTAATATAAGGTTTTCATATTATTTATTTTCTAACTATGGATTTTTATAACTATTTTTTGAAGTTTAAATATGTGTATCTTTCCTCATGTATCTTTTTTTTGGGTTATCAAAATTGAAAAAAAATTATACTAACACAAACTAGGCCTAATTCTATACATATTCAAAAAATATATATATAATTTTCGATATCTTTTTTAGGTAGCTAGAGGGGGCATGGTCGAAGCTCCATTATTTTTTAAAACATAAAATTTTTGTACTAGAAAAATCATGAAAAAATAAATACTTGCTAAAAAAATCTAAAAAAAAATCTAGCACAAACTAGATGCTCCTAGCTATCTTTCTACCAAAGGGTTTTTAAAAACTACTAAATGGTGCTCAAAAAATGGTGGGGGGCAGGAAAGTCACTCTGTTATGTTTATTTTTAACAAAAATAGGAGCACACTATTGGTATTTTATTTATTTGACCCACTTAAACTTATCCATTTTTCAATAAAATTTAGTAGCTTAGAAACTAAACTCAAAATGCTACGATTCACATGTTTATACAACATCTTCCAATTTTAAGTGTAACTATTTCAAAAAACTCGTAAAAGTTGACGTTTTTTATTTTTCAGAAAAATGCGTCCACTTAAGACCCCCTTTTGGCCCCCCAACTTGGTGCACTTACCCTACATTTTTCTATTATTTATCATAGTCCATAACTTTGGTATTCATTTTATGTGTTGATTCCTATTAAATTCTACCAGAGACACTGATCATTCAAACTATTAGAGATCATGTGCCAGTTTAGATTTGCATAATATACATGGAAATATAGAAATATGGATCTTTGTTCACGTATACATTGAATATTCACTTTATTCACGTATTAATAAAATAAAAATCAAATCAAAAATATTATGTTGGGATATTAACTTTATTTATTTATTCAGTAAATTTCAAATCTGAAACAAATAAAGAGTCTTATCATTTGGGTATTTACTTTATCGAACCTTAAGAAAATATTTCATTAAATTAGTCCTAACATACTTTAAAATCAATCCCAAATCAAATAAAAAGTCATAATATTCATTGATTTGATCTAAAGCATAGTTTAAACCTTTGATTAAATCAAATAATAGTTTCACTAAACAATGATGACCACACACAATGCATTGAATGAAGCTATTCTATAAAATATTTGTGAGATGTCAAAAAAACTCGCAATGATAGACCTTTGGAAAACAAAGTAAAGGAACAATGAAAAATTCACCTCCTTCCTTCAACAATGTTGAAGGATTGCAAGCCAATTTTGTTTTTTAATACCCAAACAATAGTTAATAGCCATTTTCATATTAAATCTTCATCAAGAACTCTCATTCCAAATGTAAATGCATTATTTAAAAAACTTAGAAAAAGTAATAAAAAGGAACTAAAATTTAAAGAGACCTTATTGCAAAAGGCCTCATCACTAATCCTTCAAATCATCAATCAAGTAAACATACAATCATCCTTCCTAGTCAACAAACTACTCCATGTGAAGTTAGAAAAATACAATTCATACCTCTTGGAGAAAGTCTCTCTAACATCCTTTATATATTATAATATGCTAATTTGGTCACTTATTCACTACCAATACCCCTTCACAAAATCGTAACCAAAACCTACGTGGTATAACGAATTAAAATATTGTGAATATCACCACATCATCGGTCATCCTACGGATCTTTGTTCAAAACTCCGTCATTATATCCAATATTTACTTGACAATGGAGACATTGAATTTGAAGACACTTATAATACAACCACACCAACTGAAAAATTAGAAGTGATTCAGAATGATTTTTCAACTTAGGGTATAAATGTAAAATATACCAATAAGGGACAATAATTCAATAATGTTGTGCTTGATTCATATAATTTCTTCACTGGATCCTACACATTACAATGTGACTACCATCATAACTGACATTCCTAGCCATGTTATACCAATGCCACAAACACCGGTTTGGACACTTACAACTAATAATTCTTGTAGTCCACAATAACTAAAATGTACACTCCTAAGGCTATTATTTTTTTGACAACAATAATCTAATACAAAAATATTCATCTCGAGTTCTTATGACATTATAAAACCATTAAAAAATACATTTACGTAAATCCTTTCCATGAATTTGATCAAAATGTCACCTATGTTTCACGACATCCTTACACGTGCACTCCATGGTGTGTGTGTTCCTAAGGGAGTCAACACACAACCATTTCAATATTTTATTGTAAATCTATCATCACACAGTCCAATGTTCTCATTTGGTCCTCGTGACCTTTTGAAACAAAACATCATGAATACTCAATCCTTATATATTCAAAATCTTTCTATCTACTTCATTGACTTTGACCTTGTTTGTCCAAGTCTCGTAAATTAGGACCAATCAAATCCTCAATTTATTGTAAATGTTTTATCTACAGTTTTCTGTTATTTATCATATTCCATCACTTTGGTATTCATTTATGTGTTATATCTTATTAAATTATACTAGAGACGTCGATCATTCAAACTATCAGAGATCCTATGCCAGTTTCAATTTGCATAATACACATGGAAATATAGAAATATGGGTGTTTGTTCACGTATACATTGAATATTCACTTTATTCACGTATTAAGAAAATCAAAATCAAATAAAAAATCTTACATTGGAAATTCATTTTATTCATGTATTCAGTAAATTTCAAATCCAAAACAAATCAAGAGTCTTATCATTTTGGTATTCACTTTATCAAACCTTAAGAAAATATTTCATTAAATTAGTCCTAACAGACTTTTAAATCAATCGCAAATCAAATCAAAAGTCATAAAATTCATCTATGTGATCTGAAACATAGTTTAACCTTTGATTAAATCAAACACTAGTTTCACTAAACAATGATGACCACACACAATGCATCAAATGAAGCTCTTCTATAAAAACTTTGGGAGATGTCAAGAAAACTCACCATGATAGACCTTTGCAAATTAAAGTAAAGGAACAATGAAACATTCACTCCCTTCCTTCAACAATGTTGAGGGATAGTAAGCCAGTTTCATTTTTTAATAACCAAACAATAGTTGATAGGTATTTTCGTAGAAAAACTTCACCTAGAACTCTCATTCCAAATCAAATCCATTATTAAAACAACTTTGAAGAAGTAATAAAAAAAGAACTAAAATTGAGAGAGACCTTATTGCAAAAGGCCTCATCACTAATCCTTCAAATCATCATTCAAGTGAATCAAGTAAACAAACAATCATCCTTCCTAATCAAGTATGATAAATATAATTCATACCTCTTGGATAAAGTCTCTCTAACGTCCTTTATCAATTATAATATGCTAACATGGTCACCTATTTACTAACAATACCCTTAAAAAAATTGTAACCAAAACCTACGTGGTATAAGGAATTAGAATAAAGTGAATATCATTGCATCAGCGGCCATCCTACATATCTTTTTTTCAAAACTATGTCATTACATCCAATATTTACTTGACAATGGAGACATTGAATTCAAAGACACTTGTAATACAACCACACCAACTGAAAAATTGGAAGTGATTCATGTTTCTTTTTCAACTTAGGGTACAAATGTAAAAATATAACAATAAGGACCAATCATTGAATAATGTTGAGATTGATCATATAATTTTCATCACTGGATCCTACACGTTACAATGTGGCTACCATCAAAACTGATATTCCTAGCCATGTTATAGCAATGCCACAAACACTAGTTCGGAGACACTTACAATTAATAGTTCTTGAGTCCACGATAACTCAAACATCCACTCCTAAGGCTATTGTTGTTCCAGAATAGTCATCAAAGACAAAATATTCATCTTTATTTCTTATGACATTATAAAACCATTATTTGCGTCAATCCTTGTCCATGAATTTGATCAAAATGTCACCTATATTTCATGACATCCTTACACATGCACTCCATGGTGTGTGTGTTCTAAGGGAGTCAACACACAACCATTTCAAGATTTTATTGTAAATATATCATCACACAGTCCAATACTCTCATTTGGTCCTCGTGACCTTTTGAAACAAAACACTATGAATAATCAATCCTTATATTATTGAAAATATTTCTATCTACTTTATTGACTTGGACCTTTTCTGTCCAAGTCTTGTAAATTTAGGACCAATCAAATCCTCAATTTATTGAGAATATTTCTATTTACTCCATTTACCCTGACCTCGTTTGCCTAAGTCTCATAAATCAAGACCAATCAATTTATAGACTTGTTGAAAATATTTTTACCTACTTTGTTGATGTGGACCTTGTCCGCTCGAGTCTTTTAAATTAGGATCACTCAAATCATCTATTCGCAGAAAATATTTCTATCTACTCCATTGACTTAGACCTCGTCTGCCCAAGTCTCATAAATCAGGACCATTCAAATCACATAATTATAGACCTCTTCCTAGTTAAGAATTTAGTATTTACTATGGTGAGGTTTTTTTTTATTCTCTCTCCCTATTATTTAAGAAGTTGTTTTGACTATGTGTTTGGCTATATACTAGCCAAATACAACGTATAAGATATTATAGAGAATAAATTATTTATGTGTATAATCGAACTGTTGTACCAACATTTAGTATCATAGCATGTTGAGGTCTTGAATTGTTAATGACGGAAATTTCATTAAAATTCATGGTTGCCCGTTTATGAAAGGGGTTTAGAATATTTTGTTAGATTTAGTTCTGCACTTTTTTGGCTGGATTCTATTTATTGGCTAAGTATAACATTGTTATGCAAATACCAAATTACTCTCTGTTATCAATATATTAGCCAATGCGTAGAGGCATTTGAATTTGAGGGTTATAATAGGTTGGCGTGTTTATTCTCAAATTCATCTATGTCAGACCTATTTTCCATAGTTATCCTCCACACATTCATAAAACTAACCTTATTCGTGCACACACAACTAAGAAATTGGTGATTTCATTCTGGTGTGGTAAAGATATTTTTATCACATTCTTATCTGCACCAATCGCCATCATTCTCTAAGAGTCTAAAATTACAACATGTAGAAGAAGATACGAAGGAGGCTCTTTAAAATTCTATGAATAAATTTGTGAAGTGTGCGACCACATATATATGTCTGATCTACAGTTTTCTGTTATTTATCATAGTCCTATTAAATTCTGCAAAAGATTTCGATCATTCAAACTGTGAGAGATCATGTGCCAGTTTAGATCAGCATAGTACAGGATGGCAATATAGAAAGAATGGTGGTTGTTGTCCATGCAAGAATAGATCCATGTGTCTTGTGGTTTCACATGCACAATTATTTCATCCTCATTATTCCAAGTGAGGGTAACAGCACAACCCATTTACAAGCTCTGTGGACCTATCGTTCTAGGTGAAATATGGTTAGCAAAATTATTAAAATCCTCCTGCCACGGTCTTTTCAAAATGGTTTAAATCATTCATATGTATTGGTCTCATATATTTGTTAGATTAGTTTGTCATATAAGTTCCTTTTTTTTGGATTGGTTTTCAGTTCCAAGTCCCTAAACTCAAAAATTAAAAATTCATAGTATTTTTGTCCGTATAAAGTTTTGTTTTCATATTGATCGACGTTATTAGTTTTTCTTGTATTGGAACGAGTAAAAATTGTTATATTTACTCTTTAGATCTATCAGTAGTGAATAGTGTCATTGAGATATTTGATATTTAAATTAGGATTCAATATCTAATTTAGTCTTTTTATTAAGTCGTGAAAAGTGTCAAATTTAGAGTCATTATTTGTTGTTAATTTGTAAAGTGTTCATTAAATTCATTTCATTAGTCATTGTGTTCATGTCAAAATTGTCTTCAAGCAAGCGTCAATAAGGAATAATCTTTTTACATTGGGTTTTTGATTTGTAAACTTCTACTTTGGAACTCTACGAATCACACAACTATGTCGTTCTACTTTCATCTCTAGTAAAATGACAATATTTGCTTAAATATTAGAGCTTCGTGACTGATTATCTAGTGCTATAGAAAGGAAATTGCAGAGAAGGAAAATAATTCAAACTTCAACACCAGCAATTTTTATCCTGGAAACCTCCAAGGAGGAAAACTAGTCAGGAAGGGCAACTGTTGTTTCTTCCCACTTTTATTGGTCTAACATAGACAATTACAGATTACAATAAGTATGAAAAGAAGCAACATTGTATAACCTTCTCTCCAATTACTTGATTGCTCTGTTTCTACACCTTGCTCCTACAAATTCCATTCCAGCACTGAAGATCTTGCTCACTTGCTCTCATTAAATTCTGATTCACCTTCGAATGTCTATTCTCTTGCTCCTTCCATATATTTATAGGCCTTCACATGTCCTCCCCGTGCACTAGAGAATGTGAAAGGGCATGAAAGGGAAGAGACACGACTAGGCGGTTCAAATTCGCGTTCCATTCTTATTTTCTGTTCGAAAGTATCAGGACCTCGCCACCCTATGCAGACCGGCGGTCTCAGGGACCACTCCGCCCTAGCTAGGTGGTGGTTTTAGGACTGTATCCCTACATGGTGGCAGTTCTGAAACTATTAGTCACTCTGCACAGAGCGGCAGTTCTGTCCAAAACCTCTGTTTACCTCATTTTCTTTTCACTTTTCTTGTTTCTCCTTCTTGGTGTTAATGGAACTGATGAAGTGGTGTGTTTTTCTGGATCCTTATGAATCACACCTCCCCTAGTTTGGAGGCTTTTGGTCCCACAAAATCTTAGTGGGGGAGTGGTAGAGGAATCAACTCCCTCTTGTGCTCATTCGAGTACCACTGGGTCTACCTTGGTGTCTTCTCTTGTCCCAACCTGTCAAGACTCCTGTGGATCTCTTGTTTTTTGTTCCAGTGCTGTATCCTCCTTCTGAGATTCATCAAGTACCATCCTCTTTGGAAGGTAATTTTTGTATCTTTCCTTCTTTGTCATGCATAGATGGCACTAGTGGATGCGAGCTCTTGCAACTTACTATCTCATGCATCTGCATGAAGTATGGCCTAAAGGTTTCTTCTCCAACCTGCTCAAGTATGGCGTAGGTCCCATGCTGTAGTGGTTTATTCATTTCTTATCTTTGTCCCTTGAGATGGATTGGTCGAATCCTCTCCAAGTATGTTGTTTCTATAGTCACCATCATTTATTGTATCTCCTCTTCTTCTTACTGCCCCACGGTCAGGTCCAGTGAATCCATAGGTAAATATGGTGACTACATAGTGGAAGTTTGTTTTGCTCCTTGAATGAGCGGTTCCTGTGGTGGCTTATTCTATAAAAACTGATAAGTGCTATCCAAATTCTCCATCCTTTGGTCAGAAATATTCATGCTGTCACGTCCATTTTTCTTTTCTTCTAATGAAAGCAAACAAAACTGATGATTTTCCTGAATAAGTCTTGGTGCTTGGTTGGCACTTACCATAGCCTTCTTTGATTTGCTCTGGTGTGCTCGAATGTTAAAACTAACTCCATACTTGATCCATATATACTGGTTCTCCCTCCTTGTGAACGCTGCATCCCTGGCATACAAGTAAGGATTTTTGAAGAAAACGTCAAATGCATCAAGTGGAATAATATCAACCTCTAATACATTTATGTATTGGGTATTTATCCCAAACTGAAACTTACACTTCCTTGTAACTTGTATTTCTACACCCTTCTTCACCAATCGTAGTGGGTATGGATGTGGATGCGCATAAGTCTCTAGGCCAATTTGTTCTACAACCGCATCAAAAATCAAATTTGACTGAGAACCAGAATCTACTAAAGCGTTTACCTTAGTCTTTTTTATTTGGATTTTGATTTGAAATAGCTTACTCATCTCTTCTTCTTCTGCTGCCCCGTACATGTTAGTGGCCATGCATCCCATCCTCTCGTCTACATCTGAATCGTCCTCAATATCCACCTCTATTTTTGTCTTCACAGTGGCCATAGATTTCTTGGAATCCTTGGTTCGGTGCTTTGGGTGCAATTTCGGATGTAACTTCCAACATGTGGCATCAATATGTCCATTTACATCACAATTCTTACAAAAATTCTTAGGATCTATACAAGTATACAAAGCAGTAGAAGCATGTTTACCTTTCCATTTACCTCTGCTACTTGTCTTCCCATGTTCTTTATCCTACTATTCTATTGACTGGTCTCCCTTTGGCTCTATTTCTCCTTACTTCTTCTCGTCATCAATGTAGTATGCTTGTACACAAGCTTCATTGAGATCCTTGGGCTTCGTGGAGATTACCTTCCTCTAAAGGTGAGTGTGAAGTCCTCCCAAGTATTTGGTCAGAATGTCCTCATCCTCCAAGTACATATTAAGCAACATGGCATGTCTCCGAAATTTCGTAGTGTATTCTTGCACGCTTTGACTACTGCCCTATCTAAAGTACTGCCACTTAATCATCATGTCAGTCTTATGACCAATAGGATAGAAGTTAGCTCTTATCAATTCTTTAAAACCTTTCCAAGTACTCACAATAGGACGTTTCTTCTTCTCACAAGTGGCTAGATGGGTTTCCCACCAAACTAGAGCATGACCTTCCATTTTGAGACGTGCAAAGGTGATCTCGTTGTGCCTCAGTGACATTATGCACACTAAAGTAGACTTCCAACTGTTTTAAGCCATTTATCCAGTAATTCTGCATCTACTTGTCCTTCAAAATTCTTTATTTCCACTTTTGTTTCAACTTTAAAAGGTGTATGATTGCAGATTTTACCTTCTTCCTTACAATTGGCGTCTCTTCACGCTCTTCCCATTCTTCCTCTTCATGTCTCTTTCTGATATTGAATTTTTTGGCTAGTGCCCAAACCACCGAGTCCATGGAATCTTGCTTAACCGAATCCATCTTTTGCAGATCTGAAATCTCTTCTTGTTTCCTATGTAATCTATCCATCATGGTCTCTAGCATCTCGACTCTACAGACCAAGTTATCTTCCTCCATTTGAGCTCGAATTCTCTATTTCCACTTCTTCATAGAAATATCTAGCTCACAAGGTAAAACTTCTTTGCCTTTGGACCTTGTCAATGTCATACAAAATCACAAGAAAGATTCGAATACCACAGTCCTGGATATATAATCAGCTCTGATACCAAAATGATCTGTAAACTTCTACTTTGGAACTCTACGAATTACACAACTATGTTGTTCTACTTTCAACTCTAGAAAATGATATTTGCTTAAATATTAGAGCTTCGTGACTGATTATCTAGTGCTTATAGAAAGGAAATTGCAGGAGAAGGAAAATAATTCAAACTTCAACACCAACAATTCTTATCCTGGAAACCTCCAAGGAGGAAAACTAGTCAGGAAGGGAAACTGCTCTTTCTTCCCACTTTTATTGGTCTAACATATAACAATTACAGATTACAATAAGTATGAAAAGAAGCAACAGTCTAAACCTTCTCTCCAATTACTTGCTTGCTCTGTTTCTACACCTTGCTCATACAATTTCATTCTAGCACTGAAGATCTTGCTCACTACTCTCATTAAATTTTGATTCATGAATGTCTATTCTTTTCTCCTTCCATGTATTTATTAGCCTTCACATGTCCTCTCGTGCACTGGAGAATGTGAAAGGGCATGGAAGAGAAGAGACATGACTGGGTGCTTTAAATTCACGTCCATTCGCATTCCATTTTTCTTTTCTATTTGAAAGTTTCAAGACCACCACCCTGTGTAGACCGGAGGTCTTAGGACCACTGCCCTAGCTATGGTTTCAGGACCGCCACCCTGTAGGGTGGTGGTTCTAAAACTGCCACTCTGCACAGAGCGGCGGTTTACTCCAGAACCTCTGTTTACCTAATTTTCTTTCACTTTTCTTGTTTCTCCTTTTTAGTGCTGATGGAACTGATGAAGTGTTGTGTTTTTCTGGATCTGTATGGATCAGTTTTTCAAATCATTGTAAAATTCTAGTAAAAAAAATTGCCTTAAGACATATTTTCGGTGGAATCCATGATGTCCAATTGAAAGGTGTGTAAGAATTGAGATCCATTGGTTCAAATCTGCCTAAGTTAGAAACATGACACTAGAGGAAGAAGGCATGAGAGGATGGAGCTTTCCCATTGGTTTGACACTCTCATGAGTCACTAATGATGGGTCTATATAGAAAATTGTGATAGCATGTGATATTGAACGTGTGAGCTATCCTCATTGGTAGTTGTGCTTCATTTCAAGTATGACAAAGGAGACTGACATTTACGGCAATGTGTGGATGCTTTCTAATTGGTCTAAACTTCGCGATCGCATAATAAAGGATACATAAATCCTCAACACTTCACATACTTCAATATGGAAAACTAACACATGGCAGATGAATCCCTCTAATTAATGGAAATGAATTTGAGTGTGAATTGAAAGATCCAGACAACAAGATCTGGGAGCTAATGTGCATCTATGGTCATGGTTTCCTTGTCAAAGTGTTCAATAGATCTTTTGAAAGACACATAGGAGATATATCACATTTGGCTCAAAAATTATAACATGAAGATCCATATAGATATCTTCAAACAACATAATATACAAAGAGAGAATATACAAAAGGGAGCTATACAAAGAAACAACTTGGTAGGTTCTATATAGAAGAATAAAGATCATGTGCAGTAGCAAAGAACCAGATAGAAGAAAGAATTAAGAACATTGTGATTCTTATGAGAAGTAATATGAAAGCAGTAGCTAGTGAGGCAAATATTGTTCGAGAAACAAAAATAATGTATAGAGTCGTAGCTCTGAGTTTGTACAAGCATACTTTTAAACTTGAATATATAATATTTTTAAGTTTGTGTCATGTGATTTTCTATTTTGGTTTTTTCCCTTGCTGGTTGCTAGAAATGGCACACAAGATGGATAGTTGCCAACAAAATTTTCAAATAAATTCATTCATGGTTTGTAAATAATATATTTAAAGTGAAAACACATGGAATGTGTGAGATCCTTTAATATGACACCAAAATGAATTAGTCACATAGTAGGATAATGCTTGACAGTTATGGAGCTTGATTGAAAAGTTGAAGTGTGTGAGTTTGGTTTTCTACCATGTGATCTATTTTTGGGGAGGAAATCATGGCCATGGATAAAAATAACATTATGGTTATTAATACAACTGGAGTTGTTATTAATAGACTAGAGTTGTTGTCTTTATAAGCATGTGATATTTAGCTTGCTTGTGGTTGAAGAAATTTTTATAAGCATCCCTGATATTTAGGTTGCTTGTGGTTGAAGAAAACTTTTACAAAGAGGTACACAAGAGATGTGTGTGTGTGTGTGTGTGTACTCTTTAGAGCATGAAAAAGACAAAGAATTGTATTGTATACCTCAGGACTGAATAAAGGAGATGGCTAGCTTATTTCTGGTGAATGTAGCCCAAATTGGGTGAACCACGTTAAATCTTGGATTTATCTTGTGATTGCATGCTTCTTTTATTTCTATTTTAATTTCATTTTATTTCTCATCCGTGTTTTGATCCTAACAGCTGGTATCAAATTAGGATTTTGGTTTGGCAGAAAAAATCTCATAGGAGGTTTTCTTATTTGAGTGGGAGCAATGGTAGAAGATAACAAGTTCAGAGTTGAGAATTTTAACGACCAGAACTTTGAGCTATGGAAAAATGTAAGTGGAGGACTACCTATATTAGAAGGGTCTTTATCTACCATTGAAAGGGAAAGGTTTGAAGCCATCAACTATGAAAGATGAAGAATGTGATGTTCTTGATCGGAAAGCACTGGGAATGATACAGGTGTGCCTGACAGCTACAATTGGTTAACTTTCAATATTTCTAAGGAAAAGGCAAAAATAAATCTAATGGAAAAATTGGATAAATTTTATGAAAAACCCTCAGCCTCCAATAAGGTATTTCCCATGAAAAGTTTGTTTAATATGAAGATGTCAAAAAGTCATTTAGTAAATGATCATTTGAATGAATTTAACACAGTTACTAATTAATTAAGCTCTGTAGGAGTAAGTTTTGATGATGAAGTTAGGGATCTTTTAATTTTGTGCTCATTGCCTTAAAGTTCTAATACTTTGGTTATTGCTGTGAGTAATTTTGTTTCTGGATCAAACTCTTTAAAGTTTGATGATGTTATTGGTGTGATTCTTAGTGAAGAGATAAGAAAAAAAACACATGTGAGTCATCTGGTAATGCTTTGAGTGTAGAGAACAGGGGAAGACAAAAGGAAAAAAATTAAAAGTTTTGAACACCATGGAAGGTCTAAGAAGGGAAGATCTAAATCTAGAAGCAGGATGGTATGCTGAAATTTTGGAAAAGCAGGACATGCAAAGTAAGATTGTTGGTCTTTAAAATAAGAAAAGATCAACAAGAAGGGAACAAAGAGGAAAATGTAGCAAGTGATGTGTTACAAGATGCTCTTATTCTTTCTTTGGATAGTAAATTGGAATATTAGGTTTTAGATTCTGGTGCTTCATTTCATGCAACTCCTCATAGACAATATTTTCAAGATTATGTTCAAGGGAATTTTGGGTAGGTATATCTTGGTGATGATGAGCCATATAACATTGTTGGAAAAGAAAATGTTCATGTTAAATGGTAAAGAATGTCAGGCATGTTTCTAGCCTAAGGAGGAATCTAATTTCTGTAGGCTAATTAGGAGATGAGGGTTGTATGGTTATATTTACAGTGGATTCTTGGAAAGCTACCAAGGGTGCTCTTATGGTTGTAAGAGGTAATAAGTAGGTACTTTGTATTTATCCACTATCAGTACTGACCCCTCTTCTATTTTAACTACTACATGTATAGACAAACTCTATGGCATCACAGACTTGTCCATATGAGTGAGAAGGGGATGAAGATTTTACATTCACAGGAAAATTTATCAAATTTGAAAAACATAGATCTTGACTTTTGTGAGCATTGTGGGTGTGGGAAACAAAAGCGTGTGAGATTTATCAAGGTTGGATCAACCAAGAAGGAGCAAAAGTTAGAACTTGTTCATACAGATATGTGGGGGCCGACTCATGTATCTTCTCTTGGTGGTTCACGGTATTATATTACTTTTATTGATAATGCTACTAGGAAGGTTTGGGTTTACTGTATAAAGAAGAAATATGATGTATTTAATACTTTCAAAAAGTGGAAAGATTTAGTTGAGAATGAAAGATGTTTGACGTTGAAGTGTCTAAGATCAGATAATGGTGGAGGGTACAACAACAATAAATTTAATAACTATTGTTCACGTAATGGAATATGTAGGGTGAAGACAGTTCCTAGAACACCACAACAAAATGGTGTGTCAGAAAGAATGAATAGGACTATCATGGAACGTGCAAGGAGCATGAGATTACATGTTGGATTGCCCTTACATCTTTGACGGATGTTGTAGATATTGTTGTTTACTTGATAAATAGAGGACCTTCAAGTGCTTTAGAAGGTGGAGTACTAGAGGAGGCTTGGATCGGTAAGGAGGTAAGCTCTTTTTTTCTGAAAGTTTTTGGTTGTGAAGCATTTGTTCACATTGATAAAGAGAATAGGACCAAGCTAGAAGCTAAGTAAAAGAAATGCACTTTCATTGGGTACGACACTGATGATTTTGGATTTTGGTTTTAGAGTTTAAACCTTATAAGGGATTGAAGTAATTTTTGAGAAAACAAAAAAATTAAACTATTAAATCTTCAAAGATTATAGGTAAAAAAATTAGTTGAATTCAAAGGAGATATACCCTTCTTGGATAGTTTATAGCTAATGTACCATTGGTGGATTGATATTTACCTTTAAATGGAAAAACGTAGCAAGAGACTTATAATACTATGTGTTTGGATCTTAAATTATAAATGGTAATATAACTATGGATGTAAATAAATTGTTTCATTCAAACATGTTTCCTATATTATGAAATAGTACTCTTTCTTGGAATCATATAGATGTTAGATTCATTATTAGTAGCATAGCATTCTTGGGATGTCAAAACATTTTTGGGAATTGAACACCTTGTGGAAAAACATGGGTATGGATTTCAAATTATTTTTTTGAGTTACTCCTTTGATGGTGATATATTTTATGCATGATGAATGTATAAGCAATCTATAAAAATCAACATTTGAGTATTGGTTTTGTAAGTGCTCAAAAGTGATATCCTCTTAGATACATAAACAGGTTAGGATCCTATGCGATATTTGGATAACTTGATAAATGTTTAATGAATATTTGAATTATGTACATAATGATTAGGACATGGTGTGGGTCACCAAGGATTACCCAACATTTATACCCTAATACTAGATTTGGATTGGATCATGGGGTCACCTATTATTTTCACCTAAGTCATATGCATATACCTTAGTATATATCAATAAATGTTATATTATTTGGGTTCCGTTCATTATCACATATACAACCTTATTACGATGATTTGCATGTCACTACTAATGACTTTATTACCCATATGGATTCTCTCTTTCTCTATCTAATTTTTGATTTTAGTACCTTTCATGGAAGGGTAGGGACACTCTCCATGGATGAGAGGTGTTTGGGGGATTCGAAAGGATCAATGGTTGGATGATAATTCCTCCAATGATGCTTTACCCCTTATTTTTTTATATGGTCTTTCATAAAAAATGATGACCTTCAATGCTAATGCGGTTTTATTTATGAAGACTTATTTGTATTTGACTAATTTTTATAGAGGACCATGCTTTTTGAATATTCTATTGTTATTCAGGAAGATGTAGTTATGTAGTAGGAGTGATGTTGCAAACATTATATAGTTTATTATTTAAATAATACTATAAGATTTATTCTAGCTAGTTCTATATATGACTACAGAATTGAATTAGTGTACTTACAAAATAATAAATCTAATATCTTATTTAGCAGTGCCTATTTAGACATAGTTGCATTTATAATTGTAAAATTTAGTCATTACTTTTGATAGATTTATGTGAAGGGTTTCTCCAACCTCTAATAATAAGCTAAATTGTTAATCTAATGATATTGTTGATCTAGTAAAATTGTACCTTGCAAAGGAATTAATGTTGAATCATGTTTCATTTGGTCACCTTAGTATAAATCCATAATTGAATCATATTATTAAATGCATAATTCTATGTTCATATGATGATAGGTGATTGAAATTGTATTGGTGGAATATGAAAGGCATGGTTAGCTGTAAAACTGATTTCATGAATGGATTAACAATTACCAAGTCTATACATTGGCTAGTACTATGAAAACAACTGTGTTTTATAAATGTACACTTGATCTTTTAATGAATCATTTTGGTCAACTAGAGAATCAATAAAAGTGTTTGCATTTCCTACTAATTGTAGTAGACATCATTAGGCATGGTGGAAATAGGAATAATTGAGAAACCTTTGCAAGGAAAATTGTAATTTATAAATAAAAACTAAAATTATAAAATTAGACATTTTTCAGTTGTTCCTAAAGGGGTTCTTACACCATTAGACTATTTAAGATAAGGTTTGGAGTATGAGAAAAATTCGAATCGTAGTTATTTTAAAGCTTGTGTTTACCTCATTGTATCCTAAACGAGCCTAATCAAAGGACATGCAAGTTCATAAAATTCTTTAATTATTTATTTTCAAGGGATGCAATCCATTTAAGATGTATTTTCAAGCATTGACATAATGTCCCTGCACCATTTGAGCTTTATTTGATGATATAAGACTCTAGTATCAAGTTTGCACCATAGATTATTATCTCAAGTTAAATATATTTGTCTATATATATGCCTACCCATAATAATATATAAGGATTTTATTCCATAATATTTCAACACACATAAAGTATTGAGTTGCAACATCCTCACGAAAACACTTTGATTTCCTAGGGAAGTATGTCTTGCACAATGTTTGCAACAAAGATCAATTTTTTCTTGGGTAGCATAGAAAAAAATTTCTATGTCAATTTCACAAAAGAATATCTCTATCAAGGTAGTTGAAATATATCAAATGGCCCTTGAAGGTTGAGATTTAAGTTTCTCTTAACGTGAACCATGTCTTGAAGCTATCCATTTCTCTTAGAGACTAGATCTCTTTATTGAGTCCTAGGAAGACAGTTAATTGTGCAAGAAGATTAAGAAATATGATAACCACACCACCACAATATCTTAACGTGAGATAAATTCATGTAAGTAAATGTATACCTTGTTATTTCATTGAATTTATAATTTCTTCATTTCTCCTTTAATTCTTCATGAGAATATTAGATTTGCTATTTTGTTCTTACATTATTTTTAAGTTTTAAGAGTGAAAAATAATTTAGAGAAGGAAATTGTATTACAAATATGTTTTTTATTGTTTAATTGAGGAATAAGCATTCAAATCTAGAACCCTGGACATTGTAAGTATTAAATGTATAATGATCCGACCTTCTTCAATTTTATGTTAAGAATTAAGGAGTATCCATTATACCAAATTTATTTATTTCATTTCTTTTTTCGATATTTCTATAAAAATTAATCCTTGTCAAATTATGGAACTATAAATCCAACTCTTTAATAATATGTCATATTTTTATTATTGTCTTTCAAAAACTCTTTGTTATGACTTATTATTAGTATGTGTGTGATATGTGAACATATTCATGAATTTGTATAGTCATATGAATATCTAGGTGAGACCACCATGGACTACAAATCATAGAAAAAATTATTCCCATTATAAAGAATCTCCTTATTTTCAAGCCTAAAATGAACACAAAAGAAACAATCAATCCTTATCACATTTATTGTTTCCAAACACATAAGAGCAGAGGGACCCTTGATGTTATTTTGTCACCCACTACTAACACTTGTTTGCCATTTCCTAAAACCAGTGGTAGGCCTTCAAAAACATCAAAGAATGGGCGGCCCATAATTTCTTAGCTAAAAATTCATCCGCTCCCCACACAATGTATGGGTATTGTCATCTTCCACCATACCTTCGGAATCTCTATGTGGAATCCCACTTACAAATAATGCATTTATTCCATAGTTAGTTTGTCGTTTATATGAATAAATTGTTGTGAATATGTCGACAAGCATGGCCGGCATTTAAATGATATTGGATCATGATGTTATCACGTGGGCATCGAGTCCACTCTCATGGCTTTTTAGGTAAGATGACGTGGAATAAAATACCTTACCCTTTTTATACCTATCAAATTATAATTTTATATCCATCAAATGAAATAATAAAATATTCAAAACATACATGAAAAGTGGCTTTATACTAATAACCCACTACACTAATCACAACAAATGCAAGCTTAGATATTAAAGTGTTTTATGAATCTTAATATAATTGCTAGTTGATTACAATCGGGAATATTTTTAAATAATAAGATAAATCAAATTTGGAAAAATTGAATTCTGCGGCCACTCTGACCATTTCCATAATAAGTATGAAAATGTCAACCCTTGGTGCAATGTAAAAATTAGTCAAACAAATGCAATAAGTTAGTTTTAATTTTCAAAACGCTCATTCATTTTTCTTTGATTCTTTGCCGATCATTGTAACCGTTCTCCTTGTTCTAAGCCCTAATATGACCACAACATTCTAAAAAACGATAAAAAAAAACAAGTTTTGGATTTGACAGTTTGACTCAATCAAACTCGCTTTGAGTATAAGTCTTGAAAACAATACTCGATGTATGTCAACATGTAATTTGGAGTATGCAAGTATCCCTAATCTTAGATTTTCAAATGGATGTGACAAGTAGTAACTATTGGATGCTCTCTAAATGATTGAATTCTTCATTTGGCATGATGGTGCTTCAAAATATATTAAGTCCTCTTCTCTGACAACATCAATATAATTCTTTTGTGTGTCTGAATTCATTAATGCACCTATGAATTTATAGATTTTTAAAATTTAAATTACGAACATATTGACACACAAGTTGACACGTAACATGTGGGCAAAGCTAACAACAAGCATGCAAAACTCAATGAACCAACATCTAGGGTTAAAAGGGCCCACAAAACGATTACCTTTTTCGTAAAGAGTGTGGAAATGACATGACCTTTCTATACCATATAAAATTGGTATCATGACATGACTAGTGAAAAATAGTGTTTTTGACATTTTGGGAGCAAATATAATCTAAAAGGGATTAAAAAGGTATTTTATACTTCGTTTTAACTTGATTGGTGATATTTTTAGGGGTCTAGGATAAGGAAAAAGTGAGGTTCCAAAAATGATCAAGGGGGACAGAGAAATAGGGTGAAATGGAAGTAGAAGGTTGAATAGAAAAGAACATGGCATTGATAAGATTTTGAAGATGGTGGAAACACAATGAATGATACAAAGTAGAAAGTGCCTAAAGTCATACACAACATAAGGAGAACATGTCAAAAATCGAGCAACACAAGTAGCATGTGCCCACAACAGTCTATTTTAGACTAGCAATTAATAAACATGTAAATATACTAGCAGGTCATAGAAATTAACTAGTCCTACACTAAATTTAGACATGTGTCTATGTAATGCCCCACTTTGATGTATGTGCATGCATACATATCAAAGTACAAAAAGTAATCACTTGATAATTTTTTTATTGTTGAGATTCCTAAAGTTTTTTGAAAGAACAATAACTATTTGAAAATCAAAAGGAAAGAGATATCACTTGATCTTCATGGTAGATGTTTGCAAAGATCTAGTTGTTTACATTCATGCTGAGATTTCTAGACACAAGTGTTGTTGTAGACATATAGAAACATATGCAAGTGAATCATTATCTACATGTATAAATCCATAATTAATTAACGACTGAAATATAGGAAAGACAAGATAAAGAAAATGGATACAAATGCTCATACTGCAGAATATAAAAATGCCCATGTGAAATTATGTCTCAAAATATGTATTTTACCTAAAACTTATCTGAGTGTATCTTACAATGAGACCAAACAAAGTGTGGTGTGTACCATCATGTGGCTAATTTCATATATGGAAATGAGATAATTTTCTAGATACTTTATATAAATAAAGTGAGATACATTCTCCTCTTTTCAAATGCGATATGAACATGTGAATTGTGTTGGTACCCAATCTTACACCTCCTCGGGGCCAGGAAACATCATTGAGTGAAATGATATGCTTCGAGGATGAAAAAAGTTTTTTATGTCGTTTTATAGTCGGGGAAGATGTTTGACAAACTCATTTGAACCTAGCTTTGGAGGGGCTGAGTGACACGTACAAAGGGGATGGCCTTCTCTACTACTTTAGGCCTTTCCTTTGACCTGGATGAGAAAACCTGTTGTGTAACCTAAAAATATAAGGGGATGATTGAAATCTTCAGCCTCTTAGTTTCCTTTTGAAAGCAAGTAAGTTAGTCATGAATGATCATGGACAATAAATGCACTATTTAACTCTCACAAGTTGTCACACTAAATGGTGCATATGTCACTCCAACTGGACTCAGATTACTATAGACAACATGAAATTCCATCTACTTTTGCATATTTATGGAAAGGGAAATAAAACATGCAAAGTCCCTTAACAAATGTTTATAGGTAAAGCAAACAGAGGTGAATTGTAGGATTTAAGCAAGGGTAGGTTTATATTTTGAGTGAATAGGAGATTAAAACAAGATGGGATCGACTATGACAAGTTTCTCAGAACTCCAACAGTGCCAAAAATCATTCTAGGTATAAAGGAAACTCAATTAATCAAGAACACTCCCTTGGAGATAAGGTATGTATTCATGGAAGCCCAAGAATACATGATTTCATACAATATTCAAGAAATTACACATGAAAGCTCATATAAATGTCTTGACAAAATATTCACAATTCCCTACTTATTACACCCAAGATACACTTGAAGTCTTACAAAAATATTAGCTATAGAATGCATGTATTATGAATCTAAAACCTGGCATAGTACTGTGAAAATAAGCCTCTGATTATAGTAAAAAAATTCAATTACCAAAATACCACCATTAAGACCAGATCTAGTGTAATCCAGAGGAGCCATAAACACAAGATTGTAATAGGAAAACTAGCTGACAGGATTTAAGTATACTGCCTAAGAACAAAACATGAAAAATCTTAAGGAGCATGCACAAAGTTCATTTTCAGATTTTCAATTTCCTTAACAAAGGAACATAAAGCCTATGATCTCAATGTTTATCAATGGTTGTACACTTGCAACCATCTTGACATAGGAAAACTTGAAGAATTAAAACAACTCACAGGCATCTCATTAAAATTTAGGATTCAAGAAAGCACATCAATTATCTATGTCTCTTCTAAAGATTAGAAAATTAACCCCCCTTCATGTGTGAGGACATACCGTCATACTTATACAATTCTAACGAGTCTCATTAATTCACTTTCCCCCAAAAAATCTAACAAACAATTCCCCCCTTTTTACAATGAGAGAAATTTTTGAAGAATATACTTTCAATCGGATGAAAATATATGGTTTTTCAGTTGTTGATTTAGGAATATTTTAAATCCTATTATGTCATGTGGAATAACTGCTAGTAACTACTGCCAGGTGTGAGTTGTGATAACTGAGGCTTCACGTCATCACTTTTTCATTTATTTAACAGTCATTTCATACCTTAAATCATTTTTTCCATTTCGAGAAAGTTGAAAAACTTTTTAATGATTTTGGGATATGCAAAAGTGACCTAATTTTATATTAATCATTCTCTCTTCTTGGGAATCTTTTTTAAAACTTCACATAATAATTATTTCTCCTATTTGCAATGAATGTCCCTCCTTTTGATTTGCTACATCAATCTAGATAATCATTTTTAATTGACGTCAGTCTATTTCACATTTACCAGTCTCGTGTGAACATAAAAATAAAATCTATCATTTACTCATGCAGGATTCTGTTCACAACAACTCCCAAGCTTCATTTTTTCTATAAATTTACACTAGTCTCTTCATAATTTTGCATCTTTTCTTCAAATTTTACCGTGTGAAACTTAGTGCAATTTATTTCAGTAGGATGGAGGGAATAACATTAGCACCTAGCTTACAAGAACTTTCATTAGAAGCTTTGCATCAAATTTTTGACCTGTTTGGTCCAGACGAGGCATTCATGAGAATGCTATTTGATGTTATGGATCAAGAAGAATGTGACGGGCCACTGACGGCTCAGATTTTCAGGGTAGCTTTGATTAGGATGCTAGTCAAAATAAATCCATTTTTTTTTGCTTTCCAGACCATGTATTTTCACTTGTTCAAGTGGGAACATCAGGAAAAATCCTGAAGGATTGAAGAAATTCTTGCTTAAGTATCGGCCCGCTATGAAGAGTTATTCCACCACCACTTGTTCTTTTATTTGCAATGAAGAATTTGTTGGGAAATAGATCTCAACGGAGGTATACATTCCTCATGAAGAAGCGTTTGTGGATGACCTACCTTCCCTCTCCCACAAGATGGATGATTTTGAACAACACCTTTCTCACTTGGAGAAGAGGCCATCACATTCCCTGCCCATACAGAATCCTGGAGCATCACCATTTTCTAGAAGAAATGTAGAGGAGGAGAATCCAGTTCCATGAACCCACGTTAGTCATCTCTAGAACTTACCCAAGTTTTACCTTCAACTCCTATAAACATTTCTCCACCACCTTTTGTTTCAAAGGCTATAGGAAAGAAATCCTATCTCAAAGGTGTTGTAAGTCTTAAGGAATGGGTGTCTTCTTATGAGAAGAAGTTGGAATTAATTCAAATTTTGGATGGCCCTAAGTCCGATATCAATAAACTCATGGAATTAAACATGTCTTGAGACCTTTTAGGAGACATTGTATTTGTTCAAGGTGTTGACGAGTTTGGGGAATTTGTTTATAGGAAGAATAGGATTTTGGATAAGTTTCCTCCTTTCAAGGAGGACTTCTTAGGATTAGAATAATAATGTGTAGTCATTTTTATACCCTTCATAGAAAAGGAAAATCCCATGCGCATCAGCCTATCACCCAGCGGGTGTTGGGCGCTCACCCGAGGCATGCTTGAGTGCAAAGTATCTCCTTTATGTGAGTTTTGTGAGAATGCATCATCTTAGAATAGATAATCAAATGTAGGACATAAAATAACTAAACCACATTATCATGAACTTAGGAATATTTACCATCTCATTGTATGCAAGTAAGAGAAATAACAAGCCACACATTCAGATGAGTCATATAGAAAGGAAATGCATAAGTATTGAACACAACTGATCTATAACAGAGCATTATATTCATACTGTCAAAGTTAATAACCCACATTACATCCCTTGAGGTCATAACAGATCCTCATATAATTATGTAGATCCAAGTCATGCATTAGAACTATACTAGGTTCATCATATTATAAAGAAAAATGAGAACCCGTCCCCTTCTATGTGTTATTGCTTGCAAAGCTCTCCTAATACCTAACCATAATGCCCTCCATTCTATTTTCTGTAGAGTTTCACCTCTCTTCAACTATCTACACTATATCTATCCTCCCTATCTTCTATCTCTCTCTTTTCTTCTACTGGGTGCTCATATATATAGCCTTAACACACACTATCATGCCTTCCAGAAGTTGCAGATCGATTGCCAAGTGTCAAAGTGGTCCTCCATGGAAGTATGCCTTTCCAAATCCGAGCTCTCCATTATTTGCAGTGATGTCTTCTGGAAACTTCCATCGCATGCCTAGAATATTCCCTTTTTGATCCATAGTCACCATGCTGACACTTATCCATAAGGGTCATGATTTTCTCGTGTGCTTCCTAGACTGCCGAATGCGGCTAAGCACAAAACCCATTTTTTCCTATGCGTGCCCACCGTGTGTTCCGAAAAACCCTACTAGAACCCTTTCCCTATGCACCGTAAACCCACGCGACCTTCTTTAGCTAGGTCCCACGTACCCACGTGCCTTATTGTACTTAGCCAATATTTTGGGGCCCAACATCACCCCATACTACACCTATTCTCCCTCCCCAGAAACACTTTTCAATAAATAATTAAAGAATGGTGGATCCTTACAAATGGTTGGAATGGAAGAATGAATGAGTGACGAAATTTGGAAAAGAATGAAAGAATGAGGAACTTTATTTACTTCTAGAGGAGGAGATGGAAATCCTTTCTTAAATCAGTTTCTAATTTCCCCCATGTGTTGACCTCATTCTGCGCTTGTTGACAGAGGTCACCCACCAGGGTAGTCACTTCTTCAAAATTAAGCTCTTCTCCCTTAACACTCATTGTCTCCACAATCTCCTCCAATTGTTTTCCCAAATCCTCGAGTGCATCCATCCTTCAAGTGATTTGAGGGTACAATTCCTTTAGCCGGTTCTTGATTGAGCCCCACAAGGTCTCAATGGCCTCTGACTTATTTTATACTTCAGATAGGATCTTATCTCGCTCAGTGTTATTCCCCTTATTCTTTTCCTGGAACTCCTTGAGCTCAGCTTCAAAGGTGGAAACTAGGATATTTTCCACTTTATCTCTATCCGCGTAGTTATCATAGGCAGCCTCAACAGTTTGCGTGGTAGATTTTACATCGTCGAGGATTTAGTTGTACTGAGAAAAAATCTCCACCACCTTCATCTTATTTTATTTCTCTTGGCGTGCCAAAGCCTCCTGTTATCCAATTTTACGCACATGGAAAAATTGGAAAAAAAGGCCTTATTACTATCAAATCACGACATTGGTCCCAGGGACCCACTTCTGGTCATCAGGTGAGATCGCTCATTTTTTCCAAGAATGCGAGCCATCGAGGAGTTCGATAATCTTATCTCGCTCGGTCGAGCTAAAACAGTGTCAAATCGGGAATAAAGAGACGAGTCATCAGAGGAGTTCGTGCCTTGTCCTAACTCGGTCATAACTCAGATCACAAGCCTTAGACGAGTTCATGAGTAGGAAATGTAAGTTCAGTAACCGAGTTTGGCTTGTCATAAAAGAGTCTCGATAGGAGTGGAGGATGTTTCGATGGTTGGCTCATTGAGGCAGAGAAATGATGAGTTCGATCCGTTTTAATTCAACATGGAGAGATTGATGCTTCCTTGTTGGAATATGAATTCAGTTTTAATGACTCGACGGAGACAATAGCTGCCTCAAGATTCGGTCGAGCTTCTTCCATGGAAGAGACTTTCCAAAGTGAAAGGGTGAGACAACTCAACTAAAACTTTATCTCGTTCTTCTATTACAGCGGCAAGATTTTACAACAACTGATAACGACTGTGGTCGCATGCAACCAGAACATTAGGATCAACACCAACGGTTCCTTGGGATCACCCTGCGGCAGCTGTTGCCATCGACTCTCTCCGGAGGCCACTCATTTTCTGAGATAAGTTTACTTCTCTACCCTGTAGCTGCTGCGTATAGCCAATTACTTCCTCATGGCACTTTCTTAGGAGAATTTCAGTTCTACGCTCAAAGCGGCCGAACATTCGATGCATAGGCATGTTGCGGTATAGTAGAAGCCTGTTTGAGCAAGTAAGTTGTCCAATGTTGTTATCTGATCAGCATCGAATGCATCCTCAAATTTGGGATTTTCCTTCAAGTTATTTTTATGAAAATTGATTAAGTGACAGTGAGAGTGTTACCGGGAGACCTGATGAAAATTATTACAAAGATTCTCTATCGAGACCTTACTGGTTTTACGGTGTAACTCATGGAAGCGAATCTCATAGAGGTGGAACTGTTTCATATCAGAATATTCATGGAGCATAATTTGCTTTGCAATTATATGAGCATCTTCAACGAGTCACTCAGAAAGTTGAGCATGTTTCTTGGGAGAAAGGAAATAGCTCATGTTGAAACATTTGAGCTCATTGAGAGATCAAGCTTATAGCTCAGACTGAAGTTCAGTTAAAATATTGATCCTAGTTAGACCCAAAGGAATTGATGGTCGAGTTTACTGATATCTTGAGTGAAATCACTTACGGCATAGCGGTTCTTAGAGACATGTTGTAGATATGATAAGATGACATGAGAAAAAAGGATATGGCTGAACTCAGCCCGACAGATAAAATGATATTTTTATAGCCATGAGTTCAAGGGATCACTTAGATGGATTCTATCCTGCAATATCCATGTTTGCAGAAGCTTGAAGCTCGAATGGGTCATGTAAAATCTTTGGGAAACATTTCACTATCTTGCCAAGTTTGCGCGGCAAAGTTGAGGCCGGGGCCCGTGATTTAATTTGTCCAAGCCGTTACGCGGGGATTTGGAGCTAGTATGCCAAGTGTGGAACTATTACGATGGCAGGCCAAGCTGTTAATCCCGCGCTGAGGTATGAACGCGGGGGAGATTCGGAGCAGCACCGCCAAGTGGAAGTTTCGGGATGGAAAACCATGTTGTTCACTCCACGTAGGGGAGAAATCTGATCAAACTGCCAAGCGTGGAGATTTGACGATGGCAATCCAACATCAAACTTCCGCACCGGCCATTTAAAGTGTTTAATAGGATCCGAGTCTTTGTGCGAGTCACTTGGAAGGTAAGTCGGGGAACTTGGGAATGAGACAGTTGAAGTTTCAGGCTCCACACATTCTGCTTACCACGCATAGCATATCCCTGTAAACCCGTCTACATATCTTCAACTATTGCGGACCTGCATTTCCAGGAATATGCTTTCACATGAAAGAGACACCTTCTCATGGAATACCATAATTACAGCTTACAAAAGACACGCGTTTCCTCACGAAGCGTTGATACTATTTCACCGAATGCAACAAACAGATGTCTGACCTGATCAGTTCACCTATGCTAGCATACTTCTCCTAGATGTCACGACCTTCTCCTCGTCCTCTACACAGTTCTGAGCATTCGGTGGTCGCGGAAAAATCCCACGCACAGGCACAGACATGTTGCAGTATAGTAGAAGCCGTTTTGAACTCAGTATCAAATAGCAGCTGCAGGAAACAAATATTCACTACCGTATACGATGGATTGGAGTCACACTATTCAAGGCTTCATAAAATTTTCCTGAGTCAGGAGATGGAGGTTTGAAACGGTGCAGAATGAAACGATTCATATTGCTCAGCATGTTTTCTCCTAGAAACGAATTGAATGTGAAGGTCAACTCTGAAATACCTCGGCCGTTTTGTATGCCACATCTTTGTCAGTGTAAATGGTCTCTTTGAAAAACTATGTGGGCAGTAAGCAATATTTATACCCTTCCATTATTTACGTCTAATCAGACAATAACAGTATTCTTTTACCAGGTTCAGAGAAACCTGTTTTTAACAATGAACGATTATACTATAGTTTCAAGCTGTTTTTATCTAGCTCATTTCTATCAGCATTTATCCACGACTAAGGAAGAATTCATATGGTTGTTACTGTACATTTTTTCCAAGGTCCTCTTGGCTGCCCCAGTTGTTCAATGTATTCTTTTTGAAGGGCTTATTTTACGTGTTGCAGATTGTAACATAAAGGATCTTTTTGGCAGCCCGGTGGGAGATCACAGTATAGTTAGAGTTCCATCTTTCAGAGGTGATCTCATTATCATAACAGGAAATCTTAAGCCACTGTGCGACCACACACAACAGTTTTTGGCACGCCCGGTGGGACAATCATTCAAAATCTATAAGCCACCGTGCGACCACACACAACAGTTTTTGGCATGGCCCGGTGGGACAGAGTTGGTACTTCTCTTCTCACTTACATGCAAGTCAAAGTAAGGCGACTCTATATCTCTAGATTCCAAATCTCAGTGCAGTAACTTATGTGAAGAATTCAGACAAGAGCTTCTTCAAAGAAAGGAAAGTATCAGCATATCAAACTTTCCTTGTCTCCTCCAAAGAGAAGCAGAAGAGGCATTTCCACATCCCCAGTTGCAGATTTACCTAGTAGGGGTCATTCAACTCCTTACGGAAGATTTCCTCCACCCAGGAACAATCAACCTTTCATTGCTATGGCGAGGAACCAAGTTTTTCCCCCTTTCAATGCAAGCAGTCCTCTCATGTTGGCTCAACGTGACCTGATACCTGTGGCGGCACTCAAAAGTTTACCCTTCTACATGGGGGAAACTCACGTTACTCCAGTGGAGCATATCTTTGATGTAGCCAACATCTGTGCAGTACATAATATCACTGAAGACAATGTTGCAATTAGACTTCTTGCTACCTCTTTCAAGGGAAAAGCAAATGGTTTTGCGGGTTAGGTGTTGGCACTATAACCACTTGGGACGAGTTGAGAGAAAAGCTATGTAAACAATTTGAAGACAAAAGTGATCACCTATCACTTTTGGAACAACTTACTACCATAAAGAGAGCTTCCCAAGAATACATGAGTGATTTCAACTTCCGATTCCATAGGACTTGGAATAGGATTCCAGTGCTCGTAAAGCCTTCCGCACATAATGCATTCTTGTACTATTTGCGAGCCTTGAATAGCAATGTAGCAATTATGATCTAGTCCATGGGAGGGACTACACTTCCTGATGCTTATGAAGTTGCCATAAGTGCAGAGAATTCTTTGATTCAGGCTGGAAAGATAGCTCCACGACCACCAATGCCCTTTTCTCCAGATCTTACGAATCATCAGCCTATCATTGCTCCTATTCCAGTAGACTCCAGGAAACCATATCAATCTCCCCCTGCCTCTTCAAATGACCTATTTGAAGTCAAGTCACTACTGCAAAATTTTGGAAATGAGCTCGTTGCACTCAAAAGGCAACAATTTCAATACAATCGTCCGTATCAGCCACAAAATCAGCAGTATCAAGCTAACCGTTCTCCTTTTCAAGGGAACAATCAGCCTCGAAATCAAACTACAAGTCAAGTTACAAATGTCAGGCCCTTGAACTTTCAGAACCCTCTTGCAGCTAGCTCATCTAGAGCTATAGTACCTGTTCAAAATAATCTAGTTCAAGACTACGAATGGTGTTATCCTTGCTCTCAACCTCACAATCAAAATATTTGTCCCAATGGAGTTCTTAGCCAGGCCCTTATGGTTCAAAGTGTATCTGCCCCTTCAGAGTTAACAAACAATTCATCTACGCAAGAAGCAGCAGATCAACCGCAGGCACCTGAAGAATCCACGTTGCTAAACTGGCAAGAAGAAGATTTTTGCGGATTGAATATAGATTCTTCATCAGTGGCAGCAAACACTCGTTCCAAAAAGAGAGCAATGGAGCCTCAACCTCTCGAAGCTGATCTAGCATCCACTTCTCAACCTGGGTTTCAAATGGCAGTTGATAAAAATGCGGGAAAGAAATCACTAGAAACACCGGCTAGCCACACCGCAGGGAAAGATGGTTCTCCAGGCATCACGGTACCCAACAAACATTTTCCAAAGGAGGACCCCAATGCCCAAAAAAGTGTCATCAAAGTTGGAGCAATTCCCTTCAGCATAGTAGAACAAATGAAGAAAACCAATCTGAGCGTTACCATGTGGGACGCACTCTCGATCCCTTCCCAAAGAAACCTGTTGCGAGAAGCTCTGAACAGTTTTAGTACAACCAGCGGATCACCAAGCCATGGAGTGACAAATGCTACAAATTTGTGTCAACCGGAAGGGAAAATCATTCCTACGGCAAACAAACCACCACCATTCTACATTTCCCTGATCATTGGCGACCACCTGGTACATAATTGCATGATCGATTCTGGTGCCAGTAGCTCTGTCATGCCGAAACAAATTGCAGATGTACTAGGCATACAATATGCGCCAGTTACAAGAGGGGTTGTTCAACTGGATGGCACAACTGTTAAGACTGTTGGGGTTATCAAAGGACTTCAACTTACCATTCATGCATGCCCAAGTTTGTCATTCACCCAAGACATATCGGTCATTGATCTCCCTCCCCTCTTTGCCATCTGCCTATCACGGGATTTCACTGCCAAGATGGGCAGTTACCTATCAGCCGATTGGTCGCATATGATTCTCAGGACTCGATACGGAACCAAAGTAACTATAAGGGCAGAACCAATCTGCCATAATCATGTAGAACCCTACACTGCTAGTCCCATAAATGGAAATTACACCATCGGCGATCCCGAAGAGGAAGATGCCGATCATGAACCAACCACCCTTGTTGAAGAAGTCCCTGATACTTTGCTAGATGAAGTATGTAGAGATCATCAGTACGATCCCTACACTGATGTATTGGCAGAAGAAGAAGCTGGTTTGCTGGTCTTGGAAGAAACAGGATTAGGTACTTACTGTATCCATGAAGAAGATACGATCATACCACAACTTGTCAAAACACCAAGTGATTCTAAAGGACTGTGGCAATTGTTCTTCGATGGCTCAAGAAGTAAGAATGGATCCAGTGCTGGTGTTATGTTAATTTCTCCAGAGGGAGATAAGTACTTCTCATCTTTCCGGTTGCAGTTCAGTTGCACTAACAATGTTGCTGAATACGAGGCTCTTGTGCAAGGAATTCAGCTAGCCCAAAGGAAGGGAATCAAGGCCCTGACTGTTTTTGGAGATAGTGAGTTAGTTGTTCATCAAGTTTCGGCACGTAGTGCATCCAAAAATGATCTTTTAAGATCATATAAGAACCGAGTCTGGGACCTGATTGAAGATTTTGAAGCTTTTGGAATCCATGCAATCCCTAGAAATCAAAATCAAGATGCAGATAGGCTTGCTACAATTGGTTCACAATACAACATACCAGTTGATATCATGAAAGAAGGGCAGAAATTTGTTAAAATGGTGGTTCGACCAGCAGTCCCTGATAATGTGAGTAGTTGGCAAGTGTTTGATAGTGACAAACAAATTGTCCTCTTCCTACAAGAAGAGGCGGAGTTTGCTACAAAGAATCAAGATAAGTTGCAGGAGTCATATGGTGAGAAAATTATTCAATTGAAAAGCAACAAGTTACCAAAAGGTTTAGTCACTTTGGAATCCATTTTCAATTCAGATGACCAAGCCACAAGACAAAGCCCTAACATGGTGGTCAGAGAAGAATATTTTGAGGAAGTTGAAGTATCAAATGAAAAATTTCTTAAGATCGGAAAAGTGTGTACTTCTGAAGAGAAAGAAGCTTTCATCAAACTTTGTCAAGAGTATCATGACATCTTTGCATGGAGCTATAAAGATCTGCGTGGTTTTGATCCAGGTCTAGCACAACATACCATCGAACTGGATCCTAATGCTAAGCCAGTTCGTCAGAAACAGAGACCAATTAATCCCAAAATTGAGCCACTAATGAGAAAGGAGCTAACCAAGCTCATCGAGGCCTGTATAATTTTTCCCATCAAGCATTCCTCATGGGTAGCCAATTTGGTGCCCGTGAGGAAGAAGAACGGAGAGATCCGGTTATGCGTAGATTTCAGGGATTTGAATCGTGCATCATTAAAAGACCATTATCCTCTTCCATCGATGGAGCAGATCCTTCAAACGGTGGCAGGAGCTCAAATATTTTCTTTGCTCGATGGATATTCAGGTTACAATCAAATCCTAGTCCAAGAATCTGACCAATTCAAAACGGCTTTCACTACCAAGTGGGGCACGTATGCCTACAATAAAATGCCATTCGGATTGTCCAATGCCGGGGCTACTTTCCAAAGAGCCATGGACATGGCATTTAAGGGACTAATCAACGATATTATTTTAGTTTACCTTGATGATATAACTGTATACTCTAAGCATGCAGAAGATCACATCACGCATCTAAGGAAAGTTTTCCAAAGGTGTAGGGAATTTGGGGTTTCACTTAACCCCAAGAAATGTATTTTCGCAGTGCACGAGGGAAAATTGTTGGGGCATGTGGTTTCAGCAGAAGGATTATCAATCGATCCAGCCAGGATTCATTCAATTATGTCCTTATCTCTCCCAAGTCACAAGAAGGGCCTCCAGAGTTTTCTGGGAACCATAAATTTCGTGCGGAGATTCATCCCTCAATTCGCGACATTGGCTAAACCACTGACAGCCATGCTAAAGAAAAACATGCCATTCTCATGGACAAAGGAAGGACGAGAAAGCTTTGAAGCCATCAAAACAGCCATTTCTCAAGCTCCCATGCTTGTGAACCCCAGGTTTGACAAAGATTTTATCCTTTATGCTTTTGCAGGTCAAGAGAGCATTTCAGGGATCCTCACCCAACAAAACAACAACCTGATGGAGCAACCAATCACTTTCTTCAGTCAATCCCTCAAAGACTACGAGTTCAAATACTCATTCATTGAAAAGCAAGTCTTTGCGGTTATTCGAGCTTTGAAGAAATTCAAGCACATGTTGTCCAACAACAAGATTCATCTGATGGTGTCTCATCCAGGTGTCAAGGAGTTTTTGCTGAACAAAGAAATGAACGAAAAGCGTGCTGGATGGATCACGAAGGTAATGGAGTATGACGTGCACATCAAAGTCACTAAACTTGTCAGAGGTAAGGGTTTATGTCAGCAACTTGCAACAGACATGGAATCAAAAAGTAATGAGGACGTGACACTCCTAAATACTGATGAGGATGTTGATCAAGCTGACTGGTTATCCAAAATGAAGAATTTCATCTTCTCAGGAGCATACCCGACAAACATGGATAAAAACCAAAGACGAACTTTCCGTCTTCAATCTATCCCATATGTTTTGGTAGATAGCGTTCTCTTTCGAAAAGATTTGAACGGCGTCCTCCTTCGGTGCATAGGACCAGAACAGGTCAGTAAGATACTAGAAGAATTTCATAATGGCCTATCTGGAGGACATTATTCCGCACGAACAACAGCTACCAAGATCATGCGAGCTGGCTACTATTGGCCAGATTTATTCAAGGATGCCCATCTCTGGGTAAGGAAATGCAAGGAATGTGCCTTTTTCACAGGTAAGCAGAAGCTGGCAGCTCTTCCATTGCATCCAATTCAAGTGGATCAACCCTTTGTTCAATGGGGGTTGGACTTCATCGGAATGATTAATCCTCCATCCAGTGACGGACATAAGTGGGTCCTTACCGCAACAGACTATTTTACTCGATGGACAGAGGCGGTAGCATTAAAAGAGAGCAATGAAAAGGCAGTTCTAGATTTTTTGGAGGGTATAATGACGAGGTTCGGTGTTCCGTTTACAGTCATTTCAGACAATGCGCTGGCTTTTCTTGGTATGAAATTGAGTGAATGGGCTGTTAAAAATGGGGTATACCTCAAAACTTCATCCAATTACTATCCTCAAGGAAACGGATTGGCTGAGTCTAGCAACAAAAACCTCATAAGGATTATTAAGCGCACAATGGAGACTAACAAGAGGACTTGGCATACACAGCTTAAGACTGCCTTATGGGCAGATCGGATCACACCTAAAAGGGCCATCGGAAATTCTCCTTTCGTTCTTGTATATGGAAGAGAGGCAAAACTCCCACTCTCATTGGAGTTACCTTCTTTGGAGTTAGCTCATCAACTTGAAGTTATAGAGAGTGATCCTCTGACAGTAAGGTTTGCTGAACTCATGGAGTTAGAGGAAGTACGAGACAAGGCTATGAAAACTTTGGAGCAGCATCAGGCTCAAGTTAAGAAATATTTTGACAAGAAGGCGTCCGACAGGCATTTTCAAGAGGGAGATTTAGTTCTCAAATGGGATGAAGACAGGGCCAAACCAGGAAAGCATGCCAAGTTTGACGCTCTCTGGAGTGGGCCATACATCATCACAAGTTGCAAAGAGGCAAATTCATTTCGTCTATCTAGGCTCAATGGAGAAGAACTGCCCATTCACGTGAATGGGATACATCTCAAAGCTTGTTTTTGAGAAGCGTTCCACCCCCTGTACAGTTAAATTAGGTGTTTTCCTCCAAGTGCTTATGCACATTGTTGTGTGTTGTTGTTTTGCTTTCCTTGTTGTTGTGTTTTGTGTTGTTCTGCACATTGTTTCATCATTGGAAGGTGTCAAGGAGAAGAAGGTTCAAGGTTTCCATAAGAGTTTCAAAATCTGCTTCATTCAAAATTTTGCAGTGTTCCATGGATGTCAAGCATTCAACAGATTCAGTATACTTCATGCTTAGCATTCCAGGGAGGTCCAGGATATCAGCAATGTTCAAGGAGATTCTGGGATGTGTCAAAGAAAATCATACTACTTTCAGGATTCCAACACAGACTCCATGCCCAATGGATGACTTAAGGCTACTGGAATCATGCTTAGCAGGCAATCATCCCCGAGAGGTCGCCAAAAATGTTATCCAATTTTACGCACATGGAAAAATTGGAAAACAAGGGCCTTATTACTATCAAATCACGACATTGGTCCCAGGGACCCACTTCTGGTCATCAGGTGAGATCGCTCATTTTTTCCAAGAATGCGAGCCATCGAGGAGTTCGATAAGCTTATCTCGCTCGGTCGAGCTAAAACAGTGTCAAATCGGGAATAAAGAGACGAGTCATCAGAGGAGTTCGTGCCTTGTCCTAACTCGGTCATAACTCAGATCACAAGCCTTAGACGAGTTCATGAGTAGGAAATGTAAGTTCAGTAACCGAGTTTGGCTTGTCATAAAAGAGTCTCGATAGGAGCGGAGGATGTTTCGATGGTTGGCTCATTGAGGCAGAGAAATGATGAGTTCGACCCGGTTTAATTCAACATGGAGAGATTGATGCTTCCTTGTTGGAATATGAATTCAGTTTTAATGACTCGACGGAGACAATAGCTGCCTCAAGATTTGGTCGAGCTTCTTCCATGGAAGAGAATTTCCAAAATGAAAAGGGAGACAACTCAACTAAAACTTTATCGAGTTCTTCTACTACAGCGGCAAGATTTTACAACAACTGATCATGACTGTGGTCGCATGCAACCAGAACATCAGGATCAACACCAACGGTTCCTTGGGATCACCCTGCGGCAGCTGTCGCAATCGACTCTCTCTGGAGGCCACTCATTTTCTGAGATAAGTTTACTTCTCTACCCTGTAGCTGCTGCGTATAGCCAATTACTTCCTCACGGCACTTTCCTAGGAGAATTTCAGTTCTACGCTCAAAGCGGCCAAGCATTCGATGCACAGGCATGTTGCGGTATAGTAGAAGCCTGTTTGAGCAAGTAAGTTGTCCAATGTTGTTATCTGATCAGCATCGAATGCATCCTCAAATTCGGGATTTTCCTTCAAGATATTTTTATGAAAATCGATTAAGTGACAGTGAGAGTGTTACCGGGAGACCTGATGAAAATTATTACAAAGATTCTCTATCGAGACCTTACTGGTTTTAAGATGTAACTCATGGAAGTGAATCTCATAGAGGTGGAACTGTTTCATATCAGAATATTCATGGAGCATAATTTGCTTTGCAATTATATGAGCATCTTCAACGAGTCACTCAGAAATTGAGCATGTTTCTTGGGCAGAAAGGATTCTGTCAGAATTAAACACCTTAGCTCAAGATCAAGCTGAAATGTTTGCACTGAAGTTCAGTTAAAATATTGATCCTAGTTAGACCTAAAGGAATTGATGGTCGAGTTTACTGATATCTTGAGTGAAATCACTTATGGCATATGGTTCTTAGAGACATGTTGTAGATATGATAAGATGACATGAGAAAATAGGATATGGCTGAACTCAGCCCGACAGATAAAATGATATTTTTATAGCCATGAGTTCAAGGGAACTTAGATGGACTCTATCCTGCAATATCCATGTTTGCAGAAGCTTGAAGCTCGAATGGGTCATGTAAAATCTTTGGGAAACATTTCACTATCTTGCCAAGTTTGCGCGGAAAAGTTGAGGCCGGGGCCCGTGATTTAATTTGTCCAAGCCGTTACGCGGGGATTTGGAGCTAGTATGCCAAGCGTGGAAATATTAGATGGCAGGCCAAGCTGTTGAAAACCCGCTGAGGTATGAACGTAGGGGAGATTCGGAGCACTGCCAAGTGGAAAGTTTCGGGATGGAAAACCATGTTGTTCACTCTGCGTAGGGGAGAAATCCGATCAAACTGCCAAGCATGGAGATTTGATGATGGCAATCCAACATCAAACTTCCGCACTGGCCGTTTAAACAGGATCCGAGTCTTTGTGCGAGTCACTCGGAAGGTAAGTCGGGGAACGTGGGAATGAGACAGTTGAAGTTTCAAGCTCCACACATTCTGCTTACCACGCATAGCATATCCCTGTAAACCCGTCTACATATCTTCAACTATTGCGGACCTGCATTTCCAGGAATACGCTTTCACATGAAAGAGATGCCTTCTCATGGAATACCATAATTGCAGCTTACAGAAGACACAGCGTTTCCTCACGAAGCGTTGATACTGTTTCACCGAATGCAACAAACAGATGTCTGACCTGATCAGTTCGCCTATGCCAACATACTTCTCCCAGCTGCCACGACCTTCTCCTCGTCCTCTGCACAGTTCTGAGCATTCGGTGGTACAGAGAAAATCCCACGCACAGGCACAGACATGTTGCAGTATAGTAGAAGCCGTTTTGAACTCAGTATCAAATAGCAGCTGCAGGAAACAAATATTCACTGCCGTATACAATGGATTGGAGTCACGCCATTCAAGGCTTCATAAAATTTTCCCGAACCAGGAGATGAAGGTTTGAAACGGTGCAGAATGAAACGATTCATATTGCTCAGCATGTTTTCTCCTAGAAACGAATTGAATGTGAAGGTCAACTCTGAAATACCTGGTCGGCCGTTTTGTATGCCACATCTTTGTCAGTGTAAATGGTCTCTTTGAAAAACTCTGTGGGACAGTACGCAATATTTATACCCTTCCATTATGTACGTCCAATCAGACAATAAAAGTATTCTTTTACCAGGTTCAGAGAAGCTTGTTTTTAACAATGGACGATTATACTGTAGTTTCAAGCTAATTTTATCTAGCTTTATTTCTATTAGCTTTGATCCACGACTAAGGAAGAATTCATATGGTTGTTACCTGTACATTTTTCCAAGGTCCTCTTGGTTGCCCCAGTTGTTCAATGTATTTTTTGAAGGGCTTATTTTATGTGTTGCAAATTGTAACATAAAGGATCTTCTTAGTTTCTGGAAAAATGAGTATATGGTGTAGCTCACAGCTACCCATTCCATACTAAGATCCCAATAGTGGCATAATTGTTGGTTGGAGCCTAGATTGCAGAGTGCACTGCCAAAATACCGAAGGTCTCTTTGTCCAAGAATCAGTCTTAAGGGTGTCTATCGACATGTTATGGGCATGAGCCTGGGTCATCATCATGGCAGCATTAGGTCTTTATTGATAATGGCATTTTCTCATCGTTTGGAAGGTACAATTGTGCTTATTATGGCCAAGCTAAAACATTCTTACTACAAGTGTTATATGATAAGGAAGAACCGTGAACATTGTGGTAAAACCATTCTTTTTAGAAATGTTGGGTTAAGCACGACATTCAAGTGAGTTTGAGCCAACCGGGTGCTCGGGTTGATATGCAAAACAAAGCCAGGTCGAATCAGTTGAAGAGCTCGTGGTGTTGTTTCATGGAGTTTGAACGTGGAATGCATGTGAATATGTGGTCCAAAACAAGAAGAAATAACTCTATCTGTCAAGACTAGAGCTATCACAGAGAAATCAATCGATTCAGTGTTGACAGGGCCACGTAACGTGATCCCTAACAATTTTCATAGCTCGAAAATCATTTCTAAATGGCGCAACATGCAGGAGTGAAATAATTTAAATTCATTGAATTGTTTAACCTCTGTGGGTACAACCAATGTATTATGGATCAAATCCACTAAGTATGATTTAGAGTCAAACTTTTCATATTGTGGAAACATTGGTACCAAGTCGAGATAAAGAATAAGCTCGCGGGTGTTGAAGTTTAATGTATTTGTAGAGGCTTTCAATTTCGGGCTTAAAGCTTCATGTTCACAATGCATATAGGTGGCTTGGTAATTCAGAATGGCTCGATTTGGAGTTTGAAGCAAGACCGTAGCAGTGGCATTCGTGAGGCGAGTCTTAATTTGCGTCAGGCCAGGTTCACAGGATCTACATGCATTTTAGGAAAATGATAAGAATCAAGTTTGATAGCTCACCATTCGAAGGACTCAATGCAAAAGAGCCCGATTACCAAGGCAAGGAAAGAGTTAGTGTGGGGTTCAAAATCGAGTGCAACACCGAGTTAGAGGATTCGAAGCTCATCGAGTTTGGCTATGTGCAGACTCTATCCACATGGACCCCCCTCCTCTTCAAGTCAAACGGGTCAACGGGGGGGTCCCAACATTATGTTAATTAAATTAATATTTTTATTTAAATATTTTAATAATAATATTTATTATTATTATTTAAATATTTTATTTAAATATTCTTTTAATTAATTGAGAAGACTAGGTCATCAGGCAATTAATGACCCATGATGGAACCTTCTCAGGTAGTTCAACTAACTGCAATAAATACATCATGGGCCTTCATTTTAGGAATGCAATTATGACCATTTCCTCTTCTTTCTCACATATTCTTCTATAAATGTAAGTTGGAAGCTCATTTCAAAGGGTTCCAACAGTTCAGACAAGTTGGACAGTTAGATATCTCAGGCGAGTGTATACTTTTCAAGAATCCTCTCTCTTCTGCAAGTTGTTCTTGTGTGTTGAGAGAACTTTCAAGCCTCCTCTTCAAGACTGTAATGGCAACTATTGCCTCTTCTGAATGTATGATGCATTGTGCATGTTATTGAAGCAATAAAAGTGTGTGTTTTGTGACTAATCTCGGTCCTTTCATCCTTCTGTGCTTCTTTGTGCCTTTCTCATACTTGCAGGTACACTGTGCAAGTTTAAGTTCTATTGCAGGTTCTTGGAGTTCTGTGCTTATCGAGTGGTGGAGTATTGCATGCAGTTGAGTTGTGGTGTCTGTTCACCCTTCTTGAGTTCATCCTTCTTCACTGGGAAACTGGTATATTTCTCGGTCTGATAAAGTTTAACAAAGGGAACGCGTGTCTCTTAGTTTGTGGTATCCTGTACCCTCTCTAAGTTGCAGTAGGTGAAGTTGACCTGTGGTGCACACACCCTCTTCAAATTAACCCTTCCTGAATCTGAAGACACCCTTTATTTGGTGCATCACCATCCCTAGTATAGTTTCATTTCTGTAAATCTCTTTCCCTAAAACCCCATGAAAATGTTAGCGTAGGACTAGATAATCATTTTTGTTACACTAGGAGTAGTACAACACTTAGTTTAGGAAGAGGAAGCCGGCCTTCTCCGGAGGTTCACCTCGAGCCCAAGTCCCACAGCTTGAGAGGTGATCCCATGTGTCCCAATCACACCGAACGTCCTATTCACATCCTGGCCATTCGGATGTCATTTCTCCCGAAGAGCCTGGCTTCAACCTCAACTGAGGCTTTGTTGAGCATGTTACAGATCTTCTCATCTGATAACCATTGAGCATTCACCAAGGGGTTTATCCCTTTTATTTTTGGCACTTGCATAAATTCCCCTTGGCTTACTTCAATTTTTGGCTCATCAATATGGGACTCAAATGCCCATGACAACATTTTCCTTATCTAAGGGTATACACCTTCCTCATCAAATGAAGTCATGGCTAACAAGCTATTCCATTGGCATGGTGCTCTATAAGCACACACCCAACACCTTGTTTGGATCATTAATGTAGCCCATTCCTTGAACTTATGATGCTTCTTCACTCTTCCTCCCTATGCATGCGGCCTTTGACAAACTTACAACCAAATTGTGATATCCTCCCATGCTGCCATATTATTTCTCTCAGATATCCTCCTCAACTTCCTTCATCACCACATCTGCGTTGTATTCCACTTATTGTTCTACTAGGTCCTTGATGATTTTTGCTACTTCTTTCTCTGTGGTCTTGTCTACCTATTCCTTTGTGAGGCTGGGGGTCCTTTGTTCTTTTGTAACTTCTTCCCCACCCACCCCCTTTCCTTGGGTCTCAGCCTCTTCCTCGTCCTCCTTTTCCTCATCTCCTTCGTTATATTCTTCATCTCCCTCTTCTTCAGAATCATGTATCTCATAAATGGGATGGTATTTTCCTCTTGGGTCATCTTCATCATCATCTCTGTCTCTGAGATAGGCATATAGGTCCTCTATTTCCTCTTAATTAACCTCATATGTTACCTTTTGTTTCTTCCTTACTGGGGATTTTAGTACAAGGGATGCTTCTCTTTCTTTTTCTTCGACAGGTGATGTATTTCTTGGTGATTCCTCCTAAGTGAGGGGTTCTTTGTGCTCTGTCACTTCTTCTTTTGGAGTCTTTACTTTTACAAGGGAATTTTTCCTCCATGCATAAGTAATAGGCTTAGCACTTGTCTCAGTGTGCTTACCGCTTGTGTACTTTGAACACTTGGTGTCTTCTACACCTCTTCTCTTCTCTCTCTCTCTCTCTAGATGTAACCTTATTCCTTCCTGTAGGATATTTAGGAATAGAGACATCATTCTCCAAGTAAGCACCTTTTTCAAATTTTGGCCTTATGCATAGGTACACCCTTGGTGTGGTCCTTCCTACAATTGGCAACATCAAAGGTTTCATCATTTGGATCTCATGGGAGACATATCTCTCCACGTATGCATGCTTCTTGGGGTAGACTAGCTTTCAGAGAAGCTCACGGTGGTCTACATCTACCTCACTAAGGTCAAACCTTAGTCTCTTGGCCTCCTTGAACTGATTACATCTGGCTTGGAAATATAACATGGTGAAGGAGAAGGGTAGTTTGCACCACAGACTCATGTTTTCATTTTTCAACCTAAATCTGTGAATGCAAAAGTGTTGATATACTAAAAATTCTACTTCTCCAGTCATGAGCATGGGTTAGATGCTTTGGGATTCTCCACTCAGCCCCGAATGTGTCACGCATTTGCTTATACCACTTCTCCAGGAGTGCCTTGTGAGTGGTCGTCATGGTTTCACAAGTTGTATTTTTCAAACCTATATTTGAAGGAGGTGAGGGATCCTCTTCTAGATATTCCCAAAGAAATGTTTCTAGGCCTGTTCGGCACTCCAATCTCTGAGAAAAAAATAGTGAGGAGTACATTACCGAAGAGTATCTTTTCTCCCTCTTGTGCACTGCTTATAATTTCATCCATGATGAAAGTAGACAAGTTGTAGATGGTCCATTCCGATATCTTTCAGCACACATTCAGCCATGCCTTATTTACTCGCTTTTGTCCATTGTCCTTGTTATTGAGTTTGGTTACCAATCACGTGGCCATCCTCATCACTGGGTTTGGTATTTCTAAGATGTCAAAGTATCTCGAACCATTCTTGTAGTCATACGCGGTTACATTCTCCTTGATAGCTTCCTTATCACTCAGATCATCATCAATGTTATCTCCTTCAAAAATTGAGGCTCGTGAACTTAGATATCAGCTGTGGTGTAATGTGCATCTTTCGCCCCATGAAGTAAAAGTGATCTTTATGTACGTGTGACATCAGCCATTGATAAAGGTCTTTCTCAAGTTTGCCGAAGTAAGGAAACTCATAAAGCTGTAACAACCTTGCCTTCTCCAATTTGACTTTTTACTTCATCATTGTAAATGGGCATTCCATCTGGTGTCCTACTGTGTATTGGTAAAACCAACTCCAATGCCATTTCCTTCTCTGTTGCGCTTGTGTGATGATTATAATCTCTTATGGTCATCTTTCATATGTGTGACTCCCATTCTTTTCCTAGCAATACCCCATCTGGGTACTACATTTACATGTACCATTCTTCATTTGATCTCGCGACGATAGCTTTCTTATTTCCTTTTCCCTTTCCCTTTATTTTTATTTGGTGAAATAGTTGGTTTCCTTGGTGCCATTCTTCTAATCGGTGGTAACAATTAAATCTTATTGTTTCACCTAATTCTTAGATCGTTTCTTTGAAGTGTTGACGAAACAGATAGGGTAACTGGCATAGGAGGAATACCTATTCAAATGTTGGTTGATGGGTTGTTGCGTGTATATGACTTTCTGGATCCATAGCTGATCATGAGAGCTTCCTTTTGGCTAGGATGAACTACCTGTAAAGAAAAAAAAGACCACTAGAAGGGATTAAACAATATGGGTAGTGAACTGCCTAGCATATGCTAGATCCAAGAAGTGTGATACTTCCTAGATGGCTGTCAGTCCACTATTTTAAACAATTTAATGTTTTAAACAAAGTAAATCCTATTTTTATTTAAAATGATTTAGGTATCTCACTTAAAACACAATAAGAAATAGATCTAATCTAATAGGCTAAGCTAGAATAGAATCCAAAGGTCAAATGATTGGTTATGGGTCTCTGCAGGTCTAATAGAGGTCTCGAGTAGATCACAGGTGAATGAGGGTGAGGTGAAATTAGGTGGGTAGGTCTCTATTAAGGGCTGTATGGGAAAATATAGAGATCGATGTTGGTCAAGGGTGACCGATGGTGGTTAGATGTGACCAGTGCCGATTACTGTGAGATCTGGAAATATCACAAAACAAGCTTTTGGTCTCCTTTGTGATTACACAAAGGACTTTAGTTGGTCAAGATGAGGTATTAGGTGACTACAGTAGGCTTTGGCAAGGTTTTTAATGGGTATATGGAGGTGGAAGTGTTGGAGAAGGTCAATAAGGGGAAAGGTAAACAATGGATTATAAATGATGATGATATGAAATGCACCAGGAAAGTATGACATTATACTTACTTGGATTCCGATCCTGAATGCCTGTGTGTGAGGGATGGAGGTGCTGATGAGGGGTTTAAGGATGTAAGTGATCACCAACTGAAGAAAAGAATCTACATGGGATGCATGTACTCTCCTCTTTTCTTGGATAGATCAGATCATGGTTGAGCTGGCTGTGCAGGAGAAGATGCTTAATCTCCTTCCTTGCATGTGGGTTTTCACTGGAATTTACTCTCTGAAGATGTGATATCTCTCTGAGATGTGTTATTGCTCGTCAACCCTCTCCCAATGTTTGCAAACCTTGAGACTAAGGTTGTTTTGGGTTTAAAAGGGGTAATTGATGGTGGTCCGGCTTAACTGACGATGGTTAGGGGTAACTGGCATCGGTCAAGGTGGGATTTCCTAGGTTTACTAAACTAGGGTGATCCTCTTGATTTCCTTGGATCTTGTGTCGTTATCCCATGGATTAGACTGGGAGCTTCTTGTGAGCATGCGGGAATGTGGTTAGAGGGAATGTAGGCATTGATTTTTAGGGTTTGGGTAAGTCTTAGTTAGTTATGGCAACTTACTAAGAATAGGTCTTAGGTTGAGTTGGCTTGGTGAGTTGTCTAAGTGAACTGTATGTGTGGATATTATTTAAATAAGATATTTAAATAATAAATATAGTGAGGATAATCAATTAATTTAATTAAAGTAATTAAATTAATATTAGTGGGGTGAAGGGGGTTCTGGCTAGGTAAATGTAATAAAGGGTGTTTATTGGTCAAGGGACCAAAGGGTAGTGTGACCTAATTTTAGTGTCTACATTTTTCCCATTTTTGTTACGTAGCTTGTATTGGTAAGTGATGCTAACAAAAATAAGATGTGGTTGCCCCATGTGTGGGTGAAGGTGATCCCCCTCAAACCAGGAACTGACGAGGTAACAGGCTGAAGTGGTGAGTGGTTTGATAAAAGGAATATGTGAGGAAAAGGTAGGTGAGCATGGGGAAAAAAGGGTGAAAGGTCTACTCTGGAAATCTAGGTAATGGGTCAGGGTTAAAGGTAGCAACAGTAAAACATACGCACACGTATAAACTGCAGCACGCTACTGGGTTGAAGAGCAAGCAAACTCTACATCGTCTAAGGTCGATAGGTTTATCCAAACAAGGTTGAAGTGAATTTGGTATCCAAGGTATAGAATATGGTCAGGAAAACAAAACGTAGGTTAGGTGTAGGAATGTTTAGGAATGTTCCGGTACACCAAAGGTAGGGTAAGGATAAATGGTCACGGTAATAGGATAGGTAAGTGAATCAGGTCAATCAACACAGGTAACAGTGGCGCAAGGTATAACGAACACATGAGGTCAAGGGTCACTAGCGATAGTCCAGGTCCAAATATCTAGGTCATAGAACAGGTAAGGCCAAGGTAGGGGTAAAAGAAATAAGAAGTCCCCAAAGGAGGACAAATGGAGGTAGGAAGTGATGAGGTCAGGAAAGGTAAGGTAATGGGTTGGGTAAAGGTTGGATGGGTAAAGGATTAGGGTAAAGGGTGGGGTAAAAGGGAAAAGTAAGGGAAATGTGTAGGTGAGGGTGACCGATGGCGGTCATGGATAACTGATGTCAGTATAAGAAAATTGACAATGGTTAGGTAGGGCACGCGACCAATGCTGGTCAATGGTAACTGACATCGGTTAGGTCGAGTGGGTTATAAAAACAAAAAATCCAGTGTTTTTATTTTTCATTTGTTATTTGCAAAGTGAAGAAACGACAAAAAAGAGAGAAAAGAGGGAAAAGTTTCTAGAGGAAACAGGACAATGAGCTGACAGTGTGATTTGATGAGGGTTGGGTTGGTGAGCAGCGGGTGCACGAGATCAGGGAGAGAGATTTGATTGGTCAGAGGTTACGGGAGCTAGTCGGTGATGGTAGAGGCCGGAGAGGGATTGGGCAGACCACTAGCACAACGGCCAAACATGCCACTGAGATGCTGTTAGCATGACAAGGTAAGCGCCTAATTCTATATTGGTGATTAGATAGATGATAGGTTTTGGTTATTGTTATTGGTAGGTTTTTTTTTTTTGTTTTTGTGGGTAGGAAAATAAAATAAAATAAAATGTAGGTATGGGTGGAATAATGGGAAATAAGATGGGGGGGAGGGTAGTAAATTGTATAGGTGGGGTGGGTAGAGGTCCTAGGGTAGTGTAGGTCATTGTCAATGGCGTAAAAAGGGCAGGTGGGAGAGTTTTTTTTAAAAAAAGGGGGTTTTGGGAAGTCACAGGATTTACCGCGACAGTGACCAATGTCAGTTGGGTAGAACCGGTATCAGTCACCAAATAGGTGACTGATGTTGGTTAAGTGATAACCATTGTTGCTAAAGGTGAACTGGTAGTGGCCACCAAACAGGTGACCAATGTCAGTTTAAAGGTGACCAAAGTTGGTTAGAATAAACCGGTACTCGGTCAGGATTTTAGGCACAAGGGTGCAAAAGTGATGTAGGTTAGGTAGTTGAGATGGGTAGGGTGAAAATAGGGTGGAGGGTAATGATAATTTGTGAATATGGTCATGGTAAAATGTGGATCAATGTCATGCTTGGAGTAGATGCAGGGGAGAGTGCAGTTACACATGCGGGATAGAGTTCTACCTCTGCTGTTGACATTACACCGGCTTAGCGACCCCTTTGTAGCTACATCATGTGGAGGCAATGGGCTTGAGTGGTATTTGGCACTACTGACATGTTGTTTGATAGCCAAGCTTGATGGTCATGCTCATCTATAGATGGGACTCCACAACCAACACATTCCACCTTTCGACGGGTGAGATGAATATCACCCTAGAGGACATGTTACAGATTTTACGGTTACCCATATTGGGTGCCCAGGTTTACTCTATCTCCTCTGAGGCCTCAGAGGAGCTGATCGGGATAGTTTTTGGTGAGGGGGAAGTAGATCTGAGATTCCATAGCACCAGTTTGAGCTATGACGAGATGTACCTATCCCGTTCGGATGAGACGAGGCTAGTAGTTCTATTGATGGAGGTAATGTGCTACTATGCACTGCCAGAAGCAGAGGGTGGACAATTTCCCCGATCACTGATGGGGGTGCTCCATGATATGATGGTAGAGGAGACCTAGTTTTCCTGGGCACAATCATTCTTGGTGTAGCTATACCGAGAGCTGTGGGCATATGGGTGGTTGTGCAGGTTTAGCATGTGCTGTACATTTATACTGCATTGTTGGGCCTAGGAGCACATAGTCTGTGTTTAACCTATAGGGATGCCTCGAGCAGATGCATTCCCAGACGAGATCTGTGAAGGTGGGATACAAGAGATGGGTGCCAGGTGGTAGGAGAGTGGAGATCAAATAGGCCGACACATGATGTGGCCCATTTTCGACAATTGTTAGAGGGGTTGTCCAGAGTGGACATTATCTGGAGGCCTTATGTGGGATTCCCCTCATATAGGCACATGCATGAGGAGCTAGTTGAGCTCCAGCTAAAGAGGTGGATACAGGGTCACCGTGCCAGGAAGGATGAGATGATCCCTGTAGACAGGGTCTGATGGCAGATCGGGCTCATACATGACATTCCTCTATCCTTCCCATAGTATCGGAGAGATGACATGGAGAGGCCTCTACATCTACCACATCCTACAGTGCCTACAGGGGAGGAGGAGGAGTTATTGGATAGGTAGATAGATGATGCTAGATGTACAGACAGGTATAGGTAGTGGTGGGTGGCTCAATTATGAGCCATACCACCTAGACCGGGGCAGCCAGACTTAGCTAACATTACAATGCAGAGAGATGCCCTACAAGGGAAGGTAGTGACACTAATTACCCAAATAGGTATACTGTAGACATAGCTAGAGTGTTCGGAGGTAGAGGTAGTAGAGCTATGAGTACAGGTGGCCAGTTTGTAAGCCCAGATGGCGGAGAGAGAGGATGGAGGAGATGGAGGAGATGGAGGAGATAAAATAGATATGGTCAGGTGATAGCCTTACTAGCTCAGGTGGTAGGTTTACAGGGCCAGTTGGCCATAGGCCAGGCACAGAATGGGGCACAGGGGTAGGGGGCACCACCACAGGCACAGGGAAACAGGTCCCAGTGCACATGCCGGTGTAGGGAGGGTGCTGTAGGGTAGGTCGCTGCAGGGCAGGTATAGGGGCCGAGACCTATGGAACCACCACAGATTGTGCCTACATGTAGGTTACAGGATGCCCTAGGTGAGGTGAGATCTTATCAGGATCAGCTCATGGTGGCCAGGATAGACTTCCTATCTTACGGAGAGTACAAGGCACATCAGACATCTAATGAGAGGACAAGATCCTGCACGCATAGTGTGGAGAGCACAGGAGGTCAGCGAGCTCTGAGCCCACTCAGGGAGAGGCCACCAGCACATGAAAATTAGTGCTATGTGAGGTTCCAGTAGGGACATAGAAGGCCAAAGGTGCAGGTAACACAGAGATGGAGGACATCTGTCGAGATGCCTGATATGCAGTCACCTGATTTTTGATGTATACTAGTGATTTTTTTATATATATGCCGGCTTGCGTGCCGAAGAAATTGAGGATGTATGAGTGATTTTGTATATTTTGAGCATATACTGGCCTACGTGCCGAAGAGATTTTGTATTGATTCATTCTTTTTTATATATGAGACTGGCCTGCATGATGATGACATTTTGTATTATATATATATTGGCCTGTGTGCTGACATTTTTGAGATGATAGACATGATGAGATAGACATGTATATTGAGATACACATTTATTTATTTATATGATGAGAGACATGGTATTTTGTGATTTTTTGATGTGTTTATGAGACATTAGTTTATGGCTTGTGTTAGATGAGATATGGATTTGTTACTTTAATGTGGATTGAAATTAGGTGAGTTAGGCATGATGGAGTTAGGTTGGTTTAGGCATGGATCGAGTCAGGTTATAGGCATGGTTGAGTTAGGTTATAGGCATGGTTGAGTTGAAAGTAAATGAAGTTGTGATTCAGTATTTTTAGGAAATGAATGATAATATGGGTCATATATGAAATGTTGTATAATCTATGCATAACGATGATAGAGAGATGGTAGGTGTAATAAATGTATGCTATGGTAAGCAACTTGTTATGTATGTGGCTTAATTTCCAATTTTGTTAGAAAAGGGGAAGTAAGTGAAATGTGATGTAAATGGTGAGTTAGGCATGGTTGATGAATTATTTTTAGTGTAGAGAATGGCCGAGCTAACCTCCAAGGGCCCCCATTCCCTCGGAGTGCTACCTACATAGTCCTGGCAAAAAGGGACCTCAGGCTGATGCAGTTCTCCCATAAGCTAGGGAAGAATATGAAAATGAGTTAGTAGGTTTTTGGGTATGTTGTGGGTTTAGGTTTAATAGGTGTGGGTAGATTATAGGTAAAAGGACATAGGTGAAGGTGATTATGGTGAAAGAGGAGGATTACCCAGAAGGTAAGCATCGAGGACCAAGTCATGTATAAGGTAATCAAAATGTAAACAAAGATGGTTAAAAGATAAGAGGGGGCAATAAAGCCACCTGATTGGGTAGTATCATATTGAGTAGATCCTACCTCGGAAGAGGTGATGAACATAAGACCCTAAAGACATTGCACGATTGACTGTTCTACAATGAAAGTAGTCACAAGATCACCAAATGTGTAAATTCCAAGATGTCCCTTGAGGCAATTGAGGAAATGAGAGTGGAAATGGTAAGGAGGGTGAAAGGTAGTTAATTTTATATGTTGAAGTAACAAGGCCTTTGGACAAGGGGTCCTAGGTCACAATGGGCAAGTCCATGACTATAAGGTTTTTTGTTTTGATAGACTAATCGATGTGGGAAGTCTATATGGGATAAATAATATGGTACTCCTTGAGGTCTTCGTGAAGCTGATCGATGCGGGAAGCTTTGGTTTCTCTCTCTTTTTTTGTTAAACTTCACATATTTGTCCTTCAAGGGAGTAGTCTATTTATAACAACAATTTGTTGAGAGAAAGATGTCCTTTTGAGGGAATCATATTTTTATTAGAAGTTTGACTCAAGGAGTTTGGTCCCATGTGAGGTCTTTGATGTCATGGATAAGACCAAGATGGAGGATAGGACTCTTGTTCAAAAGGCAAGGTGGAATGACCATCGGGAAACTCATCTAAAGGTTGTAACATCCCCATTTAAGATACCAGAACAAGGGAAAAAAAATTTATTTATTTATTTATTTTTGATAACGTTCTCTGTTATGAATTATAAAAATTCAAACACACGTTCTAGTTTTAATAATTGTTCTCTGCCCAAACAACACAGTTTGGATCACACAATTTCTTTTAAAACGAATGTTCCCTGTTCACATATTTACAATATGGAACACACATTCAATGCCATTCAATCTTATAACAGATTTTATATGCTGCTATAAATGACTCGAGGAACTGCCGATCTTCCATTTTCATGGCTCGGAGTTTCAACGATCCTTCATTTCATGACTCGGCAACAACCGATCCTTCATGTTCTTTTATGCATAGTATATTATATATACCTGTTCTCATAATCTATTCCCGATTATCAAAGTGATCCATTTAAGAAGCCTATCTGAATATCTGTTACTGATATTCATCTGACATCCTGCATCTTAAATTAAGTGAAAAGGACAACGCAACCAGCAATTGCGATACTTTGGCCAAAGATTTTCACATGCTTTGCATTGATCATATTCCTGAATGTGATACACATCAACGGAATACGTCCTTCACCTCACTTCACCTGTTATCTAGAATGGTCTTTCCTGGTTCCTACCAGTCCTCTTCGTTTAAGGTCAGTTTTAAACTTCCAGTTCTAACTAGTAATATGAACGGGTATAGGAAGGCACTCTTGGTAACTAAAGATACGTAGACATACGGTGTCGTTTCCCCACGACTCCGTGTGTCTAGTTAACTTTAGTATTCCAGAGCCACTCCGTATACCTAATCACACCCTATCCCCTGCTAAGAGCTACACATTCAGCCTATGTATTCTTGATGTTTTAATTCGGGGAGGGCATTGCAATATGTCAGCTACAACATTGCATCGTCATGAAGACCCCGTCTTCATGGAGACACCTTTCTGTAGCTGGCGTATGCCAATGTCCTACAGAATTCTCCCATCGAGAATACACATCCTGCTCAAGTGATTTGGATACGATTTGATAATTAAAATCAACTTTCAGCATCCACGCTGATCCCCTTGATCCTCATTTCTGTTACAGTTGTATAGGGCTAAGAGGGACTAAATCCGTCCATTATCTTACTATGCATCTTCTCCTTCATGTCGAAGGGCTGCATTTCCCTACTTGGTTCTCTTCTTAATCATTGGATTAAGCGGTCCGTACCGACGGACGTGATAAGTTTAACCTATTAAACTTAGCCAAGATTTTCTCAACTGCAACTAAATTCAGAATACTAACTTATTAGACGTCATTCATACGAGGTCTAAATTCCGAGAAATGTATTCATTTGTTCCCCTTAACGTCATATAGTTAAGGTCCATTAGTTTTGGATATACTTATCCTATATCCTTTATTCTGAATTCAGCATATGAGATCATTAATGGAGTTCGAAAGTGAAGTTCGATTATTCCAAAGTTAATTGATATTCCTTAGCTCCCAAGCTAATCCTGAATACCTTTCGATTATGGAATCATATTCTTCCTAATCCTATTTAATGTCAATTAAAAATTCATCTTTACCCAAGTATGAACTAATTGCATTTTTCAACTTAAAAGTTGCATGTAGGTAAGAATAGAGATCAATTTCCATTTAACATCCATCCAAGGACAATGAAACAAATCCAAATTAAGAAATAAGATTATATTTCCAATTTAGTCAACAAATCAAACTGATATAATTATTAAAATAACACACATGTAATTGTATTCAACATTTCATGTCATAATCTGTACATTTGCCAATCCAATTGAATGGACAAGGTTTACATAAAACATCAATACAACTCGTAGATAGAAGAATATATTTTCTTCTTTTCACAATTCCTCAAAGAGGGAATAAAAGCAACAATTACAATTCATCTTTCAGCTAATCAAGAAGCATCAGAAAACAGGCCATGTCTTCATTCTAATCATATTCCATCTGCAAAATGATTTACACGGGTCAGTTCAATGAACTGAGCATATTAAGCACTTATCCTTAAAATAAGGTGCTTCAACTAACTGTCTCAATAAAAGAACCCTGCTTTTATGAAACGACAGTTAAACATCAATCACGAAATAGGTACAAAAGAAAGATCAACATAACAACTGAGCTATCAAAATATCATCACAATCAGCCAAGGAACTGCTGTCCCGTTTCCACATAATCGTTACAAGTATCAATTCACAATATTTGTAAAGTTAAGAATACAAGCAGCTTACTGCAGATATAACATACTGTTATCCTTTCCCACGCCTTTCATTAATAATAAATGCAAAGGATGAAACTAACTGAAATGTAAAACTCATTACTTTCCTTTCAGTTTATGTATCATATTAGATTCCAAGCAATCAAGTACAGACAAGAAAGCGAACAACAATGCATGTAGTTGCTCCTATCTAAGCACTACAAAATTCATTATTCACGAATTACAGCTTTCCAATTGAATGAAAGAAGAAAAGATTATTTTTCCAAGTCTTTCATCCATATCTCTATTTCTTTCCACATGACTGTCCTAATAATGGAATCCAAATGAAAGACAAATCAAGATAACAGTTCAGAGTGAAACTTACAAAATCCATTCGGAATTCACTTTCGGGGCAACAAGGAAATAATTTCATTCATAATCCATTTTAAACGAAAACAAGGAGGAAACTTATTGCCCTTACCAATACTTTCTTTAATTCCGGTTCATACGAATATCGAAACAGGTTAGTAAGACATCGCATTCATCATGGAACAAGAAAGTTCAAGATGCATACAGTTCATAATAACAAATTACACATTGCTGTTACCTACAGCAAAACCAAATTCTTATGCACAGTAAAGCTCCAATGTTTATTTTCAGAGTCAAAAATAGCAAAAAGAGAATAATTCATTTCCCTATAATTTCATTAAGAAACAATCATTTTGTTCAAAATGAAATCAAACACCCAAATCATGTTCATCTTAGCATGACAGCTCAACTTATAAAGATAACAGAACAATCGTTCTCATTGAAAAGCAAACTCACATAGCCTATACAGTTTCAATCCAATATACCACAAACAATGAATATCCAATTTGAGTTCTATCTCGATCAACCGTTAACTCCAAAAATAGCAATCTCCATTTTCTTAATGAGGTATAGAACTCAAAATATAATATTCATTTGTCAATACCTCTATAAAGGCAAACCCGCATAGGGTGTTAATTGCGTAAGTTTGGTACAGTCAGGACAAACTCAGAAAACAAGCTAATTCCCATATTTTCCATTTATTTATACAGAAATCCACGTCAAGTTCGCATTCACAAGACAGTTCAAATCAGAAGGTCAAACCACAACTACAAGACGCAATGGAATCAACCTTTCATCACAGCAAGAAGAAAGTATGATCATTTATTGCACAGAATACAAAGCCAATTTGTAATCGTGTCTACAATCCGAACAGGAAGACCGAACAACATCAATAAAACACAATAAAGCCATCCTATCCTCACAGAAAGGAGAAACACAATTCATTAATAACTTCAGAAGGAAAAACAATTAACTTTTTCCTACTTTCACGAATACCCAGTACGTATTCGTTCATTTCCTATACAAGAACAGGCACAACAAAGGAAATATTTCTATTACTTCATTCAAATCGAGTTCAATTACTCATAGAAAACCCGAATGCCACTTCCACCAAAATCCAAAATACTACAAGGGAAAGGATCTATTTCCTTAAAGAAAATTTCAATAAGAACTACTTCAACAACTATTATTTCCTTTCTTCCAGTTCGTTAGCAAATGAACGATTGTTTCAATAGTGAAAACAACTCATATTACGTGTATAGTCTCAAGATACACAGGACGAATTTCCCGTTACTGTCAAACGAACCAGTACAACAGGAAAGTATTTCATTCGAGAAATACAAGGATAGTTCAACTCAGCAGCCAAGGACAATGTTTCTTATTATTTCCAAAATGACAGCAATATTCAACGAAACCCAAATCATAGCAATATACACGGCTGTATTTCCACTTCCCTTTTTTTTTTTTACATACAAGGACAGTTCCCAACACAACAGCAAAGAAAACAATTTCACAATAAGGAAACGATTACACAGCCTGTTCCAATTCCACACAATACGAACAGAGAAAGAGAATATCTATTTCCAACGAGATTCGTGCAAAAACAAATCAAGACCGATCAACCAGAAGCGATGCTTCTTTACATTTTCCAAAAAAAAAAGAAGCAAGAACCAACAAAATCCAAATCATATCGACTTGACAACAATCACAGAATCAAAACCCAAGAGCAGGGTTGTTTTAATGAGACACTTAAACAAAGCAAGAATTTTTAAAGAGAAGGGCTTAACATGCCTGTAATCTCTTTTCCAGAACCCGAAGAAAGCTTCGTTTGCCACGTTATTTCCTTCCACAGTGACAGCACAAAACTTCCCAGCACTCATTTCTTCTTCAGGCTTAGCAACAACCTTAAAAATCTCCAAGAACAGTGTCAAATTCTAAGAGATGGTTCGATTGAATCAGGCCAGAAAAACCAAATGCAGAGAAACTTTGCAAAGGCTCGAATCGACCAAATGAAAAACAAAATTTCCTCATACACTTTCCAAGGCGAACTGGTCGCGAGGACCAAGAACAATCAATGCAATTAAGGCTCTGCCTTTTCCTAGCTTCCCACACCACCGCCACTTGAGTTAGCGAACTCTAAATTTCAAATTTCCCATGCAAAACTGAATTTGGCTCTATCTCCAAATAGATGCCTCCATTTCTTACCTGCCCCGCCAAAACTGGCGCTGTCCACGTATGGAATTTTTATTAAATGCCAATGAATGCCCTTCCCTCATCCTTATCCTCTCCTTCCAAGGGTCTGCGTGCCCCTTTTGATTAGGATTAGTTTAGGTTGCATATAGTGTTCAACCTAGGTCTTAGTTTAGCCTTAGGTTATTAGAACTTAGGTTTATTTTTCCCCTTTTTTTTTTGAATTTAAAAATCCACTTAGGATAGTACTGTAGGATGCATGTTAGGAATTAGGATTAGTTTAGGTGTTTAATTCCTACTGACCACTAACACCAAACAACCTCCATCCTACCTTCCTCCAGACATTCACATCAATGCAGAGCAGGACGTTCCGTCCTTTGGATCACATGTCTAGGCCACCCGTGTCCAGGCATTTCTTGCCTCACGAGGTTCCAAGTTCGACAATACAGGGCTCAAGAATCAAACCTCTATCATTGGCATTTACGTGCCAGCTGCTCATACCTGCGATCAGGCGCTGCATGTTCATGACAACCTCGGGTTCGGTTCAAGAGTAAATCAATACAGAAATCACCAGAAGCCCTCAGCATACTTGGATCAATGAAATTGATTCAAGTTGTGCTGTCAATTAGTAACGAGAGTATAGCAAGTATAAGACAATTTGTCATCACATTAACAAACACACAAGTACAATAACTGTTGTCCTATACAATAGATCACAGCATGCAAGAATCCAAGTTAGCAACACATTCTTTTAAGATTAGAGTTTATCTTAACATGTTTGCCTTCATTCCAGCAGTTATAACAGTATGTAAAACATTCACCAAGATAACATACAAAATCAGAGCGTTACAAAAGGTAGATGAAAAGTATCCATGAGAATCATGCTATGTGTAGCGTCGTGGTACACATATTCAAGAGGAGATAACAAGTGATAGGTACTCACATGATTCTTGTTTAATCGTTAGGGAGGTGTATAAAGTGGATAGCGCTCAAGGCGCGAGCCTGTAAAGAGACAAAGGGTGAGGTAGGACGACATGTCAACAATAGAATGGTCGAAGATGCAATGCGTTAAGGGGCTCAGGTTTGGGTTTACCATCAAGTGAATATAAACGATAGGCACTTGATCCATAGGTATGAGTTACGATGTATGGTCCAAGCCAATTAGGAGAAAATTTGCCCCTTTTACTTTTTTCTGCTTTGGTTACGTGTTGATTTTCTTTCAGGACAAGGTCACCGACTTGGAAGGTTTGTTCATGAACACATTTTTCATAACAACGTTTGATACGTTTTTGGTAAACTTGAAGGTGATCCAGAGCGTTAAGATGATGTTCATCTAATAACTCTAGCTATGCTAAGCGATCCTGATGAAAGTCATCATTAGTGAGCATTTCATGGAGAGAAATGTGGAGTGAGGGGATATAGACTTCAAAAGGCAGAATAGCGTCTGTACCATAGACCAGTGAAAAGGGTGTGGCTGTAGTGGAAGTGTGAATACTAGTGCGGTATGCCCACAGGGAAAAAGGAATGTGTGTATGCCAATCCTTCCCAGTATCATCAACAACTTTCATGAGAATTTTGTTGAGGGTATTGTTAGTGGATTCATCTTGGCCATTGGTTTGTGGGTAATAAGGTGATGAGAAACTAAGCTGAATGTCAAAGGGGTCACAACGTTTTTGTAATGTTCTATTTTTGAATTGTTTTCCAATATCAGCGATGAGGTGATGAGGGACACCAAAGTGAAAAATGATGTGATGGTTAATAAACTCACATATTTTCTTGGCTTTTGTGAAGATGAGTGGTATGGCTTCCACCCATTTTGTGTAGTATTCATTAGCAGTTATGATCCATTGATGGCATTGGGAAGAATGACGATTGATTTCTCTGACAAGATCCAAACCCCATTGAGAGAAGGGCCAAGGGTCACAAGTGACCTATAAGGCATGACTGGGTGTATGATGCAGGTTGGAATGTTGTTGGCATTTGACACAAGGTTTGACATAGTCGCAAAAATCATGGTTAAGGTTCGGCCAGTAATAGTCTAGGTGAAGAATACACTTAGCAATAGCAAGGCCACTAAAGTGACCTCCACATATGTCATCATGAACCTCCTTAATGGTATAAGGAATTTTAGAACTTGTGAGGCATCGTAAGAGAATACCATCAAATCCATGCTTATAGATTCCCCCCAGAATGATGTAATGAGAGACCTTTTTGAGGAAGGCACATTGTCCATTACGGGTGAGATCAAGAGGTAAGATGGAGAGAGAAAGGTAGTCAGAGTATTGTTTATACCAAAGGTCACTCAGGTCAGGGTTTTGGTTCTGATTGAGTAAACATCGTGAGGTAAATAAGAAGGTGAATAGAGGCATTGTACGGTGACAAATATTTTGGAATCGGAAAGGGATGTGGGTATTTGGGAAGCTAAGTAGGTCATGGTATCTATAAATTTGTTGGTTGAACAGGGATGGTTTGAAGGGTGTAACGATCAAAGGTGTTCAAAAGTATGTCGACATGTTGTTTATAATTTTGAAGTATCTCATTATGACATTGGTACATACCATTGACTTGGTTTATGACCAATTGTGAATCACCAAAGATGTTGATTGATTTGACATCTAGGGCATAGGTGACTTGGAGACCTAGTATGAGCACTTCATATTCGACAATATTGTTGGTTCATTAAAAGTTTAGTTTGAAAGACAAAGGCATGGGTTCTCCATCCAGAGGAATAAGGATAATACCAGCCCCACCCCCTCGCTGACACTTGGAACCATTGAAGAAAAGTGTCATTTGGTAAGGGGGTTCATCCAGGGAAAGGGTAGTAATTGACTCATCTGGAAAGTCAAAATTAGAGGGCTGATCCCCAGAAATAGGTGTGTCGGCTAGTTGCTCAGTGATAACTTGGCCCTTGATGGAATTTTGATGAATGAATTCAAGGTCAAGATCAGCTAAAAGCATAAGCCATCACGTGGCACGCTGATTTTGATAAGGTTTGGTGTACATGAAGTGTAATGGATCGGTTTTAGTCACAACATAGGTTTTGTGGTTGAGTAGGTAATGGCGGAGTTTGGTGGCAATGAAAACTAAGGCCAAGCAAAGTTTTTTTCAGAGATGGTTATATTGGGTTTCATAGTCTAAAAGAGTACAACTTATGTAATAAACCTCCTGCTCCCTGTGTTGTTCATCGAAATGAGCGAGCATGGCTCCCAAGGAATGCTCGGTAGAGGATATGTATAGGTAAAAAGGTTGATCATCTTTAGGTGGAATGAGTACAGGTGGTTGTAGAAGGTATTGTTTTAGGGCCTCAAAAGATTTTTGATAGTCATCATCCCAGTTAAAGGAGACATCCTTCCTGAGCAGATGATGGAATGGTTGAAATTGATCCGATAATTGTGAAATGAAATGGTGAATGGACTATAATTTACCTTGCAGGCTACAGAGTTGGTGAAGGTTAGTAGGTGGAGGAATTTCAAGGATGGCCTTGAATTTAATAGGGTCAAATTCTATACCATGGAGGGAAACAATAAATCCCAGGAGCTTTCCTAAGAGAACCATGAAAACAAACTTCTTAGGCTGAAGGCAAACACAATATTTAATGAGGTGGTCAAAGATGGTTTTGAGGATGGTCGAGGTGCTTTGAGCAACGTTTAGATTTGGCCAAGAGATCATCCACATAATCTTCCAATATGCGATGCATGATATCATGGAAGATGTAAGTCATATCACGCTGATATGTGGCACCAACATTTTTAAGGCCAAAAGGCATGACTCGATAGTAGAAGGTCCCCTAAGGGGAGATGAATGCTAGTCTTGTGTTGATCCTCTGGGGCAAGAAAAAATTGGTTATAACCTGAGAAGCCATCCATGAGTGATAGCATCTCATGACCAGTGTTGAGCTCAACTAATTGATCAATACCAGGCAAGGGAAAGTCTTCTTTCAGGTAGGCTAGGTTGAGGTCACAGAAGTTTGTGCAAATGCGAAGTCCCCCTATTGCTTTAGTAACAATGAAAATGTTAGAAATCCAACGAGGATAATAAATGGGTAAGATGAAGGACATAGAAATAAGGTGGTAAAGTTCTTCTTTGACGAGAAGAGCAATGTGAGGGTGAATTTTCCTCAACTTTTGTTTGATAGGTTTGGTATCCGGGAACAGTTATGGTATTGTGGACCACTATGGTGGGGTCAATACTGGGCATGTCTGCGTAAGACCAAGCGAAAGCCTAGTTATGATCTTAGAGAAAAGAAGTGATGGCTTCCTATTCAGTAGCATCTAAAGATTGTTTGATCTTTAGGATGTGTAGGTCGTATTGAGTATGAATATTGATCTCAATAGTTGATTCATTCAACATGGTTTGCGTCTCAGAGGGTAGTGACTGATGAATATATTATTCTTCTGCACCAAGGTAGGTGAGTATGGATTCATCATCCTGAGATTAAACGATGTTAATTATAGGTGTGTCGTCATCGATCATTTTAGGACACAGGAATGGAAGAGTGGAAGGGGCCTCACCTTCATGTTGATAAGTCAAAGGCCCTAAGGAAATGGTGTTTATGAAAAAACAATTTAGAAGGGATAGAATCAGGATCCATTGACTCCACCAGTGAGGGTGATGATAAAGGTGGAGTGGGTGAAGGTGGTGATGAAGATGAAGGTGAAGAAGGGCTAGTGTCCTCAATGAGTTCAATGCACGCCTATTTAGTAGGAGGTTCGGGGAAGCCGATACCACTTCATTCGTTATGCTTGCGGGTGGTACATGGAATAACGGTATGGAGGCCTTGCTTGTCAAATCCAAAACCAAAACCCTTCCATGCACATCGGTGCAGGAAGGTTTGGGAAAAATGGTGATTGGTAAGTGATTGGAAGTCACTAGAAAATGGACGGGTTTGTGATGGTGGTTCAGGTGTTTAAGTGGTAGTATCAAGTCCCCCATATGTGAGACTAGTACGAAGATGAGGAGGACAATAAAGGAGGAATTCTCCAATACGGTGATCATAGCAAGGGTGTTGGTGAAGGCTTCCATACTCCTGTGGAGTAATGAATGTGTTGATACTATATAGGCAGTACTCCCCTAGAGTGAGGCATTGAAAAACACCTTCCAAGGGATCAGTGGTTGGTATGTAGGTAGCTGGAATGGATGATGTGTTGGAGGTGGAGTTAATAGATTGGGAAGCTAATGGGTCAGCCGTGGAGGTTATGGTAGTGGTAGGAATGAAGGAGGTATGTGCAGTGAAAGTAGCAACTGTACTGGTAGGTGGAGGTATAGGTGAAGCGGTATTGGTTATGAAGGTAGACGGCTTGACAGGTATGAGCACATCATTGGGTCCGTAAAGCATATTGCATGTTTTGAAAGGTGATGGGTCAGCTGGAATGGTATAAGTGTGTCCTTCGTGTTCAAACTTTACACAATGATGCAAAGTGGAAGGAACACAACCCATGACATGGATCTAGGGTCTACCAAGTAACAATTTATATTTGAACTCCCCCTCTAAAACGTAAAACAATTCCGGAATAGTGTGGGGACCCATGTCAATGTGGAGGATGATAGTGCCTAGTGTGGAGGTGATAGCATCATTGAATGAACGAAACATGACCGGATGTTTATACATGTAATTGTCAGGTATGTGCATTTGAGAAAATGCATGGGATGATATGATGTAATGCTAGTGCCTCCATCAATCATTACATGGTGTACCCGTATGTCATCAATGTTGATGGAGATGAAGAGGGCTGGATCTGGGTCATCGTTTTGGTGTGGCGTGATCTCTTCCTTTAAGAAGCTAAGGGAGGCCACTTGGTGAACAAGGTGGGGTGAAGATGAAGGTGGTAATTTGATGAGAGAGGCTACAGGTGTAGGGTCATTGGGTAAAACCTCAATAGATTGAAGAACCTCCATGAGAGCTTGACAATGGGATTTCAAGGTTTGGATGAGGTCGTATAAGGACATTTTGAGGGGAGATTGGTGTAATTTTTTGAGCATGGTGCGATGTGTGAAACCATTAGAAATGGGGTACGTGGGGCCACAGATGGTTATTTTAGGTATGGGTGTAGATGGTATGTTGGGTATAGGATTGGTTGGTGGGTCAATTGCCTTTTCTTTTCCCTTCTATGCACGTGTAGTGACGTGTATCATGTTGATTTGAGGGGAATTGGAAAATGGAGAAGGTGTAGGATGAGTGGTATAATGACATGAAGGGAAAAAACCTACTGGAGGAGAAAATCCTTGTGAGGTGAGTTGGGCGCAATGACATTGGGGTAGTGGCATAACAAGTTCTTTGATATGAACCATGTTAATTTCAAATCTTCGGGGTGGATCTAGGATTTGTGAGGATGGAGGTTGTGGTTGTTGAGTGGGAAGTGTGGGAATGGGTGTCGGTGAAGCAGGATCCTCATCAAGAAGGTCGTTATCATCAAAGTTGGTTTCTGGTGGACACAATTAGATAAGGAAGGTTTTCAAGGCCTTACAGTTCTCCACATCGTGCCCTAGCACAAACGATGGTATGTGTAAATTTTATTATTATCAAATCCTTTTGGCTTGGGTTTGAGGGGTTTGTAATGTCAGAGTGGTGGTAATGTGATAAAATAAGTCTCGAGGAGGTTGGTTAAAATTTTGGCATAGGACCTTGCTCGTGGATCACAATGGGAAGTGAGTGTGGGTTTGGGTGTAGGTGTGGTTGATTCTTAAGGAACTATTTTTGGAAGAGTAGGAATGGGTCGAGCTGTGGGTTTTGGTGCCAGTGTGGTTTTAGGTATCGGTCGTGTTTGTTTGGGTGGGGGTATAGTAGATGGACAGGTAGGAGGGTGTGTGGTTGTTTTGACTACCTTATTGTGGGGTAGTGGGGTTTTTTTTTTGGGTTGCACCTTCTTGGGTGAAGGTGATGTGGGTGTATGAGGTCTAGAAGGAAAAGTAGAAGGAGGAAGAGGGCGAGTTACCCATGGGGATAACGAGGGTGCTGTGAAGATAGATGATGTGGGTCGTGCTTGGGGTGTGAGGGAAAATGACTGAAGTGTAGTGGGTAGTGAAGAAATAGCTGAGGGTATTGGAGGTATTGGTGCTAAAGAGACTGCAAGTGCGGGTGTAAGTCGTGTTATATGCCTGGGTAGGTTAGAAGTTTGTGAGTAAGGAATGGGTTGTTATGTTATTGGTTTATGGATGGGTGGAGGTTGCTTGACCATGTTGGGAAACTAAGGTCTTAAGACAGACAGGACACGCATAGGTGTAGTATGAGGTCGATGGGTTTGGTTCTTTGGTTTGGGTGTCAGAGTAGGTGTGGTATTGACATTGGAGGATGTAGCTAAATCTAGTTTAATAGGTGGATGAGTAAGGATGGTGGTCAGGGTGACCCCTAAAGTGGTAATAGGTTTAGTTGAGGAAGATATTATAGGTATGGATTTGGGTTTAGATGTAGGTTGGGTTATGGGTAAGGGTGTGGTTTGAGTTCTAATAGGTATCGTGGAAGGTGTTACTACAGAGGTGGTTGTGTTTGGTTTGATTGATTGAAATGTGTTTGGGTAGATAGTGGAGGTATCAGCGAGGGATCTCTGCATCTGTGTTGATACGGGGAGTAAGAGGCACCCCCATAGTAAAGCTCTATCCACATAATCTGAATGATTGGCCAAATTTGAGAACGAAACGTCTATAGGTGGAGTTGGTGAGGACCTAATGGAAATTCCTATAAAATGTGTATTATAGACGGGGAATTGGCTAGCTTCAACTTTTGTGGGTAAGAGAGCCAAAAGTAGGTCTGCGGGATTCTGGGTAGCTGATAGAGATTGCTTGACAAGAGGCAAAGGTTTCTCAACTGGGTCTATGATAGGTGGAGGAGATGATGAGAGCTCTTCTATAAGTGGAGGAATAGATGGGTGCTCCTCTGTGGGTGGAGGAGGAAATGGGTGCTCCTCTGTGGGTAGAGGAGATAATGGGTGCTCCTCTATGGGTGGAGGAGGTACTATAGGTAAAGGTTCTCTAAGTGGTGAAGCCAGGGGTGAGATGGGCTCAATGTTAGTGAAAGACCCCTCCATTGGTGATGAAAGAGATGAAAGGTGTTCCTTTATTGGTGAAGGAACAAGGGAGGTTGGTTCCAATGTGGAAGGAGGATTTTGGGCTAGGATCTCCTCTATGGATGGAATATAGGGTAATCGAGAGGTGACAGGTACCTCATTAAAGATAGCGTGAACCTCGCGGGTATGGGTGTCACGAGTTGATGTCTCACCTGTTTGATTGGATGAAGAGGCATGGTTGGGAAATGGTTTTTTGAAGATTTATAGATTTTGGTTGGGAGTGGCATTGGGATTATCCACAGTTAACTTGCCTTTCTCGAGCATTTATTAGACAATATTTTTGAAATTGATGCAGTTGCTATCACTATGACCCTTTATGTGATGATAGTTATAGAAATCATGTTCTTTTTACCATGTGGGCATGGGGCAAGCAGGGTCAAAACCAATGTGTGGTTTTATAGGTGGAAGGGTGATGGCTCTTGCTTTGATAAAATTTTCTAAGACAGAAGAGTAAGGTTCCCCAATTGGGGTATATTTTCGTTGCTCTCATCTAAATTGAAAAGTTTGGACATGTGAGAGATTAGATGAGGGTGTAGCCTGATTTGATAGATGAGTTGGGCCGGCCTTGAGGACCACTATGTCAGTAGTGCCCTTAGATTTTGGATAATTGGTTTGTGGTTTTGAAGAAGAAGAGGTATCATTCGACTTGAATGTCGAATTCTTATTGCATAATTGGATTTTCTTCTCTTTGATGGCCCGAATCTCTAACTTTCATGCAATAGTGAATGCCTCATAGAATGTTTGGAAGGTTTGGACCTGCAAGGTTAGTGAAATATGTCTAGCACAAGCCCATGTGAAGAGCTCGATGAGTTCAGTTTGTGGTATTTGTGAGGTAAGTTGATTTATTAGGTTACACCAACGAGTGACAAAATCTGCGATAGATTCATCCTCATACTAATGTGTGGAATATAGATCGGTAATGGTAACCTTCTTGATGATGTTGATAGAGAAATGATCCAAGAAGGCTTGGGCTACCTAATTGAATGAGAATATAGAGTGTTTAGGTAACCCACTATACCAATCTAATGCAGGTCCAGTGAGGGACATGGGAAAGGTTCTCAAAAGCAAGGCATCATCATGAGTGATCAGATAACACCTATGTTTGAACGATTGCAAATGCTGCTGTGGATCTTCTTTGCTATTGAAATGATTGAATTTAGGCATTTCCCAATCTACAGGGTATGAACGGATAGGAATGGATGGGTGAATAGGCTCGTTGCAAATATTGTCATAGGTGAGAGTGTTGTGGGAGCTGGAAACTAATGCCTCCAATGTCTGCATCTTATCCAACATCAATTTAATTAGGTCATTGGTGGGTTGTGATGATTGGATGCCTCCTATAGAGTGAGAAGGTTAGTTTTGGGCATATAACAAGGGTGGCACTCCAATGTATGGGGCTACCATGTAGGGTGGTGGAGAAGAGGGTAGTGAAACAGGGGGTACGTACCCAGAATGTATAATGGATGAAATGAGAGGTTGCTGATAGTATGTATATGGGGGTGGAAGGGTCATGGTAACCCTAGTGGCAATAGGGGCTAATGATTGTGGAATGGAAAGAACCATGTTCTAAAATGGGGTAGGGGTCACCGACACTAGAGGTGGTAATGTAGCTACATGTATATGTGAGACATTAGGGGCAGATGAGGTTGTGTTTGGGGTAGTTTTCGAGGGTACAATGGATGTAACGGGTGCCACAGAGGTAGCAAATGTGGCAGACATAGAGGGTATATGACATAACTATGAAACAACTAGGGGTAAGGTAGATGTGGGCAATACGGAGCTAGATGGGGCTAATGTTGGAGTGGGTGCGAGAGTCGTGGTGATAGATATGGGCATGTCATATATCAACTAACCCAAGGCATCTCGAGTGGATGAGTGAGAAAGGTAAAACTACAAGGCGGAAGGGTTCTAATCAAGGAGTCATGTAAACTCCTCATCTTTGGTAGCGATAGTAATAGGTTGGATGGGATCCATGGCTGGTGATAAAATGGAAGGTGGTGAAGGAATAGGTGGGAGTGGTTGAAAATTGGTGTGAAATATGAGTGCACTTTTTTGTCTTCGGGTCAGCACCATGTGAACCAGTATTGATCAGGTAGGGTTGCTTCTCTGTAAATGACACAGAGAATAGTAGGAACAGGTGAATCTGGTGACAAAAAGTGGATTAAGCACCAAATGGTGGTTGGAATGTGAAACAGGCTAACTGATGCCGGTTAGGGAAAACTAACACCAGTCAAGGGTAACTGCTGCCGGTTACTGTAGAAAATGGACAGTGAGTGAACAACAAGGCAGAAGGTAAAATCTGACAGGTATGCCAAATTTGAAGATGTTTAAAACGTCAATGGAAATAATGACAGTGACAGGGACTATGAAAAGTTGAAGAAAGTGAAGTAAAATGTCCTTTTGAGTAGGTTAGCAAAAGGACGTAGAACCGATGTTGGTTTGATATAACTGATGGCGGTCAGAGGTAACCGATGACGGTTACTATTTAATTGAAACAGTGATGAAATCAAGTGGCTGTGAATTAAAATCTGATGTAGAATCAGACCCAGAATTCTATGAATGATGATGATATGGCCTAGGCACACTCAGGTGAAACTAGAATACACCAGCTATGATGAGGAGCGTGTAAGGATGAACAAAAAAAAATGAAGAATGTGATCTCTCACCTCAAAACGTAAGCCAAGCAGAAACACTGAGAAAATGTGATCCTAGGAGTGCCTTTTCTATTATGTTTGTTTAACTTATGCTATTTAGGGACTGAGATGAATTGTGAAATAGATTTTTTGGTGAGGATGGCTTCCTGCAAAGAAGGAGATCTAAAAGGTGAGGTTTCAGATATGTTATGGTGGGGTCAGGCTTCGCTCTGAAGTATGAATCGATAGAGCAATGAGCTGGGTGCCCATTGTGTCGTGATCGTGTGATCACCTATAGCTTCTTCTAGGTAGGATGTTGTTTAAGAATGTATGTATTTTAATTTTTTGTGAGGTTTGGTAAGACTCAAAGAAAGAGAAAAGGACATAATTGTTTTTCTATGATTTGTTTGTCAGCCATAAGCTGGGAATGACTTCTAGCGTATAGGTTACCCTCAATTAAGATGAACTAATGCAATAAATCAGAATGTAATGCACTTATTTTTAAACCCAAATCAAAAATGTGAAATTTGATGACATAATTTGATAATAGGTTCTTTTTAATTACACTAAAAGAAAAGTTTCCTTTAGAGCAAATAGAAAGAAGAGGTGAGTTACCAAGTAAGAAAATTAGTGTGTACGCTTTTCAGAAGGAAAACAAACACACAATTTTTTCCTAGGAATGAATGAAATGCAAGGAACCCTGGATGGGTCCCACTAGGCATGCCAAAATGTGTCACCTGATTCTTAGATCATTTCTTTGAAGTGTTGATGAAACAGATAGGGTAACAGGCATAGGAGGAATACCTATTCAAATGTTGGTTGATGGGTTGTTGCGCGCATATGACTTATGGATCCACAATTGATCGTGAGAGCTTCCTTTTGGCTAAGAGGAACTACCTATAATGAAAACAAGACCAACAGAAGGGATTAAACAATATGGGAAGTGAACTACCTAGCATATGCTAAATCTGAGAAGTGTGATACTTCCTAGATGGTTGTCAGTTCACTGTTTTAAACAATTTAATGCCATAAACAAAGTAAATCCTTTTGTTATTTAAAATGATTTAGGTATCTCACTTAAAATACAATAAGAAATAGATCTAATCTAACAAGCTAAGCTAGAATAGAATCCAAAGGTCAAATGATTGGTTTTGGGTCTCTGCGGGTCTAATAGAGGTCTCGGGTAGATCATAGGTGAATGAGGGTGAGGTAACATTAGGTGGGTAGGTATCTGTTTAGGGCTGTATGGGTAAATACAGAGACCGATGTCAATCGGGGGTGACTGAAAATGGTTAAATGTGACCGGTGCCGGTTACTGTGAGATCTGGAAATGTCACAAAACAAGCTTTTGGTCTCCTTTGTGATTGCACAAAGGACTTTGGTTAGTTGAGATGAGGTATTAGGTGACTAGAGTAGGATTTGGTGAGGTTTTAATTGGTATATGGAGGTGGAAGTGTTGGAGAAGGTCAATAGGGGGCAAGGTAAACAATGGATGATAAAATGATGATGAAATGAAATACACCAGGAAAGTATGATGTTCTACTTACTTGGATTCCAATCCTGAATGCCTGTGTGTGAGGGATGGAGGTGCTGATGAGGAGTTTGAAGGTTGTAAGTGATCATCAACTAAAGAAAATATTCTACATGCGCTACATGTACTCTCCTCTTTGCTTGGATAGATTAGATCATGGCTAGGTTGGCTATGCAGGAGAAGATGCTCAATCTCCTTCCTTGCATGCGGGTTTTTGCTGGAATTTTCTCTCTGAAGATGCATTATCTCTTTAAGATGAGTTCTTTCTCATCAACTCTCTCCCAATGTTTTCCAACCTTGAGAATAAGGTAGTTTTGGGGTTAAAAGGGGTAACCGATGGTGGTCTGGCTTAACCGGCGATGGTTAGGGGTAACCAGTGTCGATTAAGGGGGGATTTCCTAGGTTTACTAAACTAGGGTGATCCTCTTGATTTCCTTGGATCTTGTGTCACTATCCCATGGATTATACTGGGAGCTTCTTGTGAGCATGTAGGAATGTGGTTAGAGGGAATGTAGGCATTGATTTTTAGGGTTTGGGTAAGTCTTAGTTAGGTATGACAACTTACTAAGAATAAGTATTAGGTTGAGTTGGCTTGGTGAGGTGTCTAAGTGAATTATATGTGTGGATATTATTTAAATAATAAATATAATGAGGATAATGAATTAATTTAATTAAATTAATTAAATTAATATTAGTGGGGTGAAGGGGGTTATGGCTAGGTAAATGTAATAACGGGTGTTTATTGGTTAAGGGACCAAAGTGTAGTGTGACCTAATTTTAGTGTCTACACTTATTCCCCTTGCTCTACTCTATCACTCTGTCCAATCCAAATGCTAAATCTTGCAAAGAAACCCTTCTAACTTCGTGCCCTATCCGTCAAACCTTAACTAGAAAAATCCTTCCACAAGACGATGCGTAAGTAACAAACTTCCCCATGCCCATGTACTCCTTCCACACTAGTTTACAGATCTAACCTAGTCACAAACTCTTAGATTTCTCTAGTTCTTCTTCACAAAAATCACTTTTGGATGCCCTAATTTCACAAGAGCTTCTTCTTTTTGTAAACACAAGGTAAAATAATGAAGTGTCTGACTTAATATTTATAGGTTTTCCTTCTTTTTAACATTAAATGTTATACCACCTACTAACTTACTTTAACATTAAATGTGGATTTTTCCACTAAGCCGTATTAAGCGCTTTTGTCCACGCACAACATCCTACATGAAAACCCCCGTTTTTCTTCAACCTTATGGAGCACAAAAATCCAACTTGACCGAAGACTCTTATGCACACGTCCATAGTGCCGAAGGAACTTCTTTTGTCCTTAACCTGATTTTTTCCCTCACCTACCTCATGTTGTTCATGCACTCTTCATTCTTTTTGTACATGGTTTCCGCAATGGATTTTTAACACCAACCATTCTTGTCCACATCTCTTCTACGTGCTTCTTAACCTTACACACTTTTTATCTTTCAACTAGGCCATTCACCAGAACTTCCACTGTCATCTCAAATTTGTATTTGTAGGCCTATACGTTGCATCACTCCACCCCACACTAAAACAAATTCATGGTTCTCTACGCATACACAACTTTTAGAAAATAATGTGGTTACCGGGACACAAGGCACAAAACGAGACAAAACGAAACAAACAAGCAACGAGAAAGGGAAACACAAGAAAAGAAAAATCATAAAGAGAAGTTTCTAAGCTAACTGGAAATAATGCCTTATTACAAACACCAAGAAGACTTATTTATAGTAGGGCTTCAGCCTACTCCCATTGAAGTGACCTGGTAACCTCGTCCCATCCAACGTTTATAACTAGAAAGCACCCAAATCAAGAATGTACGAGATGATGTAAGGTCCCAACCAATGGACTTTCAACTTCCCAGGATGGCATATATACTTGGAATCATATAACAACACCAACTTTCGAGCCTCAAAATTCTTATTCTTGATATGACGATCATGCCATGCTTTTTATCTTTCTTTTTCTATCTTCTGACTCCATCTAGCAAGTGATCACCTTTCATCTACATCAACTTATGATTTATTTCTTCCAGTGCTCGCTCAACAGCTAACCCTCTTACGTGTGCTATACATAGTGAAGGTAAAATGAATTCCATTGGTAAAAAAACCTCTACACCAAACACCAATTGAAACAGTGTGGCCTTGTTCAAACTTTTGTAGGTTGTCTTGTATGCCCATAGAATGGATGATACATTATCATCCCAATCATGTCTTCTAACGTCATAGATCTTAGTTAACGGGTGACTGAGTATTTATTTAAATGCCTCAGCAGTCCCATTTTCTTGAGTGTGATATGGGGTAGTCTTATGATGGGCCACCATAAATTATGCTAACAGAATCCTGACTATTTCATTGAGAAAGTGTGTACCCCTATCACTTGTTAAACTTAAAGGGAAACCATGCCTGCTGATTATGTTTTCCCATAAGAATCTAACAGATGTCACCATGGGTGTAATCCTTTGTAGGCACTGCCTCTTCCCACCATGTCGAGTAATCAATGCAAGTGATGATATACCACGAACCAGTCCTTTACGTGGCTGTCACAATTGGTCCTACAAATTCGATTGCCCATTTTTCAAATGGTTCAGCGTCGGACATTGGTCACAAAGGAATTTCATCTCTCTTTCCAGGTTTTCCAAGACATTGGTAATGGTCACAGACCTTTCAAAACTCAATGCAATCCTTGTAGATGGTTTCCCACCAAATCCCAGCTAATAAAATCTTCCGCATGGTAACATTCCCTGCATAGTGTCCTCCTGCAATCCCACCATGTTCTTCTTCCATAATGGTTATGCGCTCATGTTCCAATATGCATCCACATGTAAAACCTCATCATGAACTAACTTATCTAGGTCTCCACTAATCAATATGTAGGGTGCGGTGCATATTGCTAATTGCTTTCTCTCTAGGGCCTTCATTCCTTCTAGTGCCACACATGTTTTTAAGAACACTGTGATATCTTCCAAGTCTAAGGGTGTGCACCATAACCTAAATAGTTGCACGTATGGCATGGTATCCTCAATGCTTTGCATGTCCTCTCCTAAATCAATCCTTGACAAGTGATTAGGTCCTGAATTTATTTTTCCTGGTTTCATGACCATGGTGAACTCAAATTCTTGAACTAGTAGGACCCAACAACATATGTTCGACCTTGTAGAATAGGTTTGTTGACCAATTATTTCAATGCCATATGGTCCATGTAGAATATAAAGGGAATTTCACCAATAGATACTACCTAAACTTATGCATTGTGTAGATCATAGAAAATTCTTCACACTTAGTAGTTGTGTAATTCTGCTTTGCTGGTGTCAAATTTCTACTTGCAAAGCATAAGAGATGATCAAAAATTCCCTCTCTAGGTTGTGTTAGTAATGCTCCTGTAGTTTTCCCCTGAGGCATCAACATGCACATGGAAAGGCTTATCCCAAGAAGGAAAACATAAGATGGGTGTTGTGATAAGCCTATCCTTCATAGTGTCAAATGTCTTTTGTTGCGCCTCTCCCCAATGAAAGGCACACTTGTGTTTTAAACAATTCTTCTAAGGGAATAGAAATCTTGGCACATCCTTTGATGAAATTTCTGTAATACCCCATATGCCCAAGGAATCCATGCACAATGCTTTGAATAGTAGGTTCCCTTAATCCTCCAATAATTACAACTCTAGCAGGATCTACTAGCAAGCCTTCTTTGCATATAATGTGTCCTAACAGGGTCCCAAATGGAGTAGAAAAGACAACTTTCTTAATGTTGAGGGATATACTCAATTATTGACATTTCTCAAACATCAGGCTTAGGTTGTCACAATGGTCTTTCACCAATCCATATACAGTCCAGTCATCCAAGTAAACTTGAAGAAACTTATGGATGAAGTCCTGAAATGTTTTTTACCACAATACGCAAGAACACAGTCGGCACATTATTTAATCCAAAAGGCATAACCATGTAAGAAAAAATTCCCCATTTAGTGGAAGAAACTTGTCTTTCTCTGGTCTTCCTTTGCAATCCTGACTTGGTGGTACCCTGAGAACCCATCCGTGAAAGAGTAGACTTCGCGGCTGGCTACTCCTTCCAAAATTTCTTCAGTAAAGGGGGTTAGAAAGGGATCGATGACACATACTACATTCAGATCCCTGTAGTCAAGGAAAATTCTTATCCTTCCATCCTTCTTAATACTGATAACCATCAAGCTTATCCATTTTGATTCTTCCACTGCCTTAATGATACTAGATGCTATCATTTTGTCTATTTCTTCCTTAACCCGTAAGCATAAATTTGGATTCATCCAATAATTCCTCTTCCGAATCGGGCGTACACCTTATTTCAACTTGATCTTCATCTCCCCCAAGGAATGGTGAGTGCCTTTGAGTTCACGGTACTTGTGAGGAAACAAATCTTGGAACTCATGCAACTGATCAATGATCTATGAAACCTCCTTTTTCGACCAATATTCATTGATGATAGCTTCCTTAGGTTATGCCTCCATCCCAATGTTAATATTTTTTTTTTAAAGGGCTTATGGTAAGCATGTGCTCTCTCATCAGTGTTGTCTATGACCTCATGCATACACTCTGAATGGTTCACATCTAAAGTCTCCACCTCTTCTCCTTCTATCACATAGACCATTTTTCCCTTTTCTTTTTCAATGCACGTGTGCTTAATCTGTACCTCCTCTGATTCTTCTTCATTGAGGTGCATATCCAAAGAAGGATCTCCTAGAAATTCTAGTAGCCTATCATCTGCCATAGCACTATCTCCTATTATAAGGCACTTGATCATTTGTAACGCCTTATCCACTGATTGCTTGGTACTCCCATATTCAAAAGTTTTAATGAGATTAGTTGCCAACTCTTACTAATTACCCATCTGATGATGCATCTCCAAATGAATGTACCAAGTGCACGCATAACCTTGTAAGGTGGAATACAACTTATGCACCCATTACGAAGGTAAAAACATTTCTTTACATCCCATATAGGCCTTCTCACACACTGGGATATGAAATGAAGTGTTCTCTTTACCATGGTAGTCTTATATAGCCGTGGGGGCATTGCTCCTAGAAAACCTTATAGAGAACATGATTCTCACCTTGCACAATTCCAGGAGGTTTTCCTAATTTGTAGCCCACCGGTGGGATATAGTTCTGAGTAATTTATAGCTAAGCATTCCTCTTCTCTTGTCCTCATTTTTCCACTGAACTTCCATTTCCCATAGGAAAATTTCAGGTTATGCCCCTCTAGAATAACTTGGAAAATTCTTTCCTCCTAGGCACTTGACCGAGCATGCATTTTTCACCCTTGTTACAAATCCTCTTAACTATCATCCAATTAACTCATAAGTCCCATGCACCCAATTGTCACATGCCACACTAGTGGTATCACTCACAGACTAAGCATCTTCAAACTATATAACTCCCTCTGTGGGGTGAATTACCTCAGGATCTCTGATGGAGCACACGTAGATTCTATCAAGGACCTATTCTTCTAAGGGCTTAGTATAGGGTGTTGAATTTCCATTTGTTAAAGGAATAACCACCCTTTCCTCCTTGTTCTCAAAAATGATATATCCTCTGTTAAACCACATGTCAACATTGTTCTTATAACACCATGGGCACCCAAGAAACACTAGAAAGTTGTCTTCCTCGGCGAGCACCAAGACTTCAAAATATCCAGTGAACTTGGCTCCTTGAATGGTGATAACCGCATCCTTGAAGACTCCAATGGGAATTTTCCTAGTCTTGTTTGCCATATACAACACATTCAAAGATGGATGTAATGTGGGAATTCCCATTTGATGTTAGACATATAAAGTAAGAACATTGACCTCTACTCTTGTGTCGATGAGGATATTACTCAAAAGCCACCCATTAACAACTGCATTCAAAGTAATTTCCTTGTCATATTCAAGGCTGTGAGGAGGACGATTTTCATGCAAAACCTGCCTTTCATGCTCTACTCCGGCATGTGGTTCCTTCTCTCTCAGCCATTCTCCTCGTAAGGGAATTATATTCTCTTGCCTTAACATTTTGCATACTTCCTTGACTTCATCTAGGTCCTTCTACGGAGCCTCAACATTCCTTGTTTACTCCTACTGCTCGGACTGCTCCTTTAGACAATGGATCTCTAATTGTAAATTCCAATTGACATCCATAGTCTCTTGATATACTTCTTTCTGATGAGAAGGGTCCAGATACTTTCCATGTACTACTTCCTCTCTTGAAACTAGTGTCCTTGGTCTTAACATCTCCCTGGTGTGTGCTACCTCTGCTCACGTTGTCACTAGCATAGATTATATCCCTGACTCACGTGCCACTCATGGTATCCATTGTGAATCGACCTTCTTAATGCTTACCATACCAAAACCTTTTTCCTTCTAGTGTTTCTGGTTCATATTCTAATAAAGTTATAAACACTTTTCATACTTATGTTTCTTTCCACACCATGGGCATTGTAACAGGTCAATACACTCATATTTGTAATGCTCTATAGATCCATAATTATAATAAGTTCCTCATGAGAACTCACTTCATCCTCCACCATAGTTACTGCGACCATGAAATCCTTTACAAAAACCTCTTCCATGCGCCCCTCCATCTATGTGACCTTCATAACGACGATCATCATCCTTTGAACTATTTGCAAGGCTAGTTTGGTGCACACCCAGATCAATAACATCATTGATTTGATCAATCAGTCTATAATCCTTGATATCATGGTTTATAGAGGTACAAATATTGCAATAACAAGAAACATTCTTACGGATTGTGCACTAGAGTAAGGGGAATCTAATTGCATCATGCTCCCCATGGAAAATATCACAGTCCACTACCATAGCACACACCAGCTTCTAAGGGAAACTATCCTTGGCATGCCTCTCCACTTTAAAGTATCTATACTAAAGCCCACTACGAACTTCATGCACAGAGTTTACAGATAGCTTTTCCAACTGTTTGGCCATTGCAGAAATTTGAGCCTCCAAAAAAGGGCTAACACCAGTGTCAATGCTCCCAACATCTTGGGCATGCAGGGCATCTCACAATGCCTCGCACGGGTCTGTGAAAGTCTTGTGTGATAGAGCCCTTCTAAATGGTGTTATCAATCCTCTGAAAAACCATTTAGCATGTTGAGAAGGATGAATGTCATATGATAGATTTGATAAGAGAGTCTTGAAATGTGTGTCATACTCCCACACACTCTCTGCCATTCCCTATTAGATCTCCTTAAGAGAGTTGATGATATTTTTCTCACACTCAGGGATATGGAATTATTCTAGGAAGGTGTTCTTCAACACGGTGTATTCTACCACTGTCTAATGGGGGTCGTACTTCCTATACCAACTATGCATGCACACTTGTAACATTTTTACAAACTAACTTTCCTTCTGCTCTGGTATAGTGACCCCCTTCACACGCCATAGTAACTCACACTTGTGCACATGCTCTGTAGAATCTTCAATACCTCTATAGTCTGGTAAGTGCAAAGGCATCTAAAAAAATAGTTGGGGAGGTGGCTGGGGTCCTTTTCCTCCCGATCCAGAGCCTTGGTTCCCTCCAGTGTTTCCTCCTGACCCACCAAATCCACCAGGTCTTGTTCCTCCTGATGCACCAGATCCACCTCCTATGGTCAGCAAAGGACCAGAAGTGGTCGCGATTAGTGTTCCCAACATCCCATTGAAATGTGCACCGATGGTTTGTGATATTTTCCCACTACTAGTTGTATATCCCATGCCACTCCTAGATGTGATAGCCAAAGCTTGCATACTTACACCTTGTCTAAAGATTCCCCTGAATATAGGAATGGCTTGCGCAGCCATGGATGTTCCAAAAAAAAATTATATCTCCTTGGCACCAATCGGTCACTTGCACAATACCAACTAGGTTAATAATACTTCTCCCTTGAGTTGGAAAACCAAGTGCCAGGGTTTGGTTGCTAGGTAGGCGCAAATGTGCACCGATGGCTCTTCTTTCTCCATGTGAAGAACTCTCATCAGAAGCTAAAGGGGCCTCACTCTTACACTTTCCAAGATGGGGTAGCACAGATTTCTCAGGCTCCATGTCCTCCACGTGAACCTCAACTCCTTCCCGCAACATCTGCCTCAATAGATTCATAACACTTGCAACCTCACGTTGTCTAGTCATCTTCTTCATGAGCTTCACTATACTTGAGTCATCTCTCCTCCCTTTCCTTTTCAGCTGAAATTTCTACCATCTTCCTCCACCCTAGATTACTCTCCCATTTCTCAGAGAAGCTTTATCCATCCATGGGAAATGATTCTAAACTCAAATTAATGACCAAGATCTTCATAGCCAAAGGAATAACACACAAAAATGATCCTCTAGGCTCCCTCAAAAGCTTGAACTCAAAAACTTTTTGGAAATAATACGTCAAAATGGTGTATTCTAAAGTGTAACTAGCCAAAAATCCCTTCCATCAATGATCAATAGCATGCGTCCAAGTTAGATATGCACCCTGCAGCCTCTGATAGTCATCTTGGGTCTATACACATGATCAATAACACCAAATTGATCTAGATGCATATGCTAAAATCCATTCATATAATTCTATTGGGTAGAAAGCAAAAGAATTTTTTCATACAACTCATGATATAGGTTCTCTTTTACCCATCTACATGCATTGAACTCAAATATAGTGTTGAATCTTTGAGAAAACTCATCCTCCATGCTATTGAACCATTTTTCAACACTTTATAAGGTCACGCACTCTGTCATCATGCATCACAGGGACAAAGATGCATGTCATTTCTCACAACAACTTAGAAAAGAGGTCTTTGCAACGGAACCAGGATGTAGTCTGTAATGCCCATTTCAACTACCACTTGAGACCAAGAATCAAACTAGGAAAAATTATGGAATAATTTTTTTGATTAGAAGTGTCTATAACTAAGTTTACAAGGATTCAGTTTGAAAAACAGTCTCTGGGAAAAAACCTAATTTCCAAAACACAAGACCTATCATGGTTTAACCTAACACAAGTGCACTAGGTTTTTACATTTTAGGGTTACATGTTTTCTTTAGGTTCAGAGAGCAATTTATCCCCATGCCTGCTCTCAAACAGGCCCAGAAGTTCAAATAATTTTTTCTCACATTTAAATCCATCAAAACTTTCCTAAATTAGGCTCATTGGATAGGAAATTTCCTCACCTTTCTAACCATATAAATAATTCCTCCTAACTCCTTGTAGATCTCAAGATATGGCCAGGCGGAGTTTTAGGGGAAAATTTTCCCTTAGAAGTTTGCGGGCTTAGGGGAAGAAATTTTCCCTTTGCACGGGTCCGTTGGGGAGGGACACGTGGCATCCTGTGATTGGACGTGGGTTGGCAGGGTGGGGGAGAAGGTTAGAATTTTTTTCCAAAAGGGTTTTAAAAACCAAATTGGCTTGCGCGGCCCGCGTGCCCACGGGGACACGTGTTAGCACCCCATTGGCTGCGGGTGTGTGGAGACACGTAGGAAAAGTGGGATTTTTTCCCAAGGGTACTAAAATTTTAGTTTTCCATATTAAGCCATGGGCCCTCCCTGCCACGTGTCAGGCCGTGATTGGCGTGGGTCGTGGGGTTGTGGGAAAATTTTAGGAAATTTTCCAAAAGTGAAAATTTCCAAAAGAAAGGTTTTCCAAGGGGATCCGCCCCTCCATAGTAACACGTGGCAGCTTCTAGTTGGATGAAAGGGTAGCGGGGTAGCGGAATTTTCTAAGAAATTTTTACAACACATTTAAAAAAAAAAATTCTAAGGTTAGATTTAATTCTTTTTTGGTTTTGAATGGCCATTTTGAAGTAAAACGTCAAATCACCATAACTTTTGATAGGGAACTCCATTTTGGGAAAACGAGGACTTTTTGAAAATATTTCGGAGTCCTTGTTGCATAAGAATCATCAATTTTGGTTTTTGATGAAGTTTTTATGGTCAATTTTGAAGAAACAATCTGCAGGGTTTATAATTTTAAAACTGGCAAATTTCAACTTAAAAGATTTAATCTCCAAACAACACCATGCTGATTTCTTCATATTTCATATTTTGATCACAAGGAAGGGGAAAAGGCAACACTCTCCACCCAACCAAGATACCCAATGGGAAAAGAGAAGCCATCTTTCCCCATTGGCCCCCGAGCCCCAACCATATTGAAATGGAGCATGATAATTCAACTCATGACAACATGGACTTCTTTCACATGCAAGCAACACTCATATATCACAAAAATAAATGAAGGCACAAATCAAAAACAAGAAAATTTTTATCAACTACATTTGAAAACAATCATACAACACAAAGGCTTGAGCAAGTAAGCCAAACAAGAGCAAGAACTATGGAGGTCTCCTTATGCCTCCCATGTTGAAATCGGGCATCCACCTAAAACAAACCACCAAGAAACATAACCATCCCATAAAACTTATCCCTCCTCAACCCCTCCTTATCACTCCTCCAAATTTATCCCTTATACCTCCCCCAAAGTAAGAAATGCATGCATATTATTTTCCTAGGTGGATGCCAAACCAACACTCCCTCCTCAAGACAAGTTCCAATGGAAAATCCCTTATCCCTCCTCTGATATAACCTCATAATATTCTCTCTACACCATGCCCTAAGCATTCTACCCATCTAGAACAAGAATGCAACACAACATCATTCAACAATGCATGCAAGAAGGAGGAAAAAACAGCAAATTAAAAATAAAAGAGCCTACCTCTCCATAATGGAGACTTGTTTTCGAAAATAGAAGTTCTTTGATGCTCCAAATGCAGTCCTTAAAACAGAAATAATAATGCATGCACAAGAAATCCAAGTTCCTTCTACAAAGCAAGCTCCAAACCAAGAAAAAATCGACCCAAGGAAGGAAAGCAAACTTTTCAACAACCTCCAAATGAGAGGGGATTTTTATTTTTAAAGGAGAGGGAGGGAAGGGATGATGTGGATTCCAAGTGGGATGCCACATCATTTTTCCTCATCCCAAAATAAATCAACATCAATTACAATAAAATCACAATAAATGTGAATGAAAAAATTACTTTCATACACAAACTCAACCCATACTTAAAAAAAGGAATGCATTAAAATTTAGAAGACAAGTGCAATCAATTCTTACACAATGATCATTTCAGAACTAAATACGAAAGGCTAAAATCTACTCCCAAGCCATAGGCATGGTTGGTGGAGGATTTTGGGAGGTGTGGGAAAAGTTTAACTTTACCCACAAGCCTCCAATTTAGGCTCCCAAGACCGAATCCGAGTTTAAAAGAGGATGGAGTATTCTACACTCCAAAATCTGCTATATACAATCAATCATTTCACTTACACAACTCTTACATCCTCTTACACATGCATTAAAGTTTATGAATCCATTTACTACAAGTTTTGACATAAGATTTATTTATTTATCCTATGGTTGCACATAATATAAATCAAGACAACAATATTATTTCCTTACATTCCACTCCCCAATTAATTTGATTAAAATTTAACTATATGACTCCTGCATTATACTATCACATTTGAATACTTAAAATAAGAAGCACATTACAAATAAAACACATACAAAAATAAGAAAAGAAACACATAATTAAAACACATATATGCCCCATGGTCACAATAATGGAAATCCCCCCATGGGAAATCCTAACATAAGTCAACACACAAATCAAACACAGTTGCCATGGTGACCTTGTTGATCTCACACTGGATTTCAATATGGCTAGTCTCTAGTCCCTCGACATTGTTGTGATATTTACCTGCAAAATAACAATACCTCCTTCAGCCTCGTGGCCATATCAGAACATCCAAGAAGATATAAAATCAACGTATGTGTAAATATAAAATCTAAATCACAACAATATCAAGAATTTAACATTATCACTTTGAATTCAATTTGTAACTATGTCATCATCCAATAGATTTCTATGCTAGAACTATTCATAATATCAAGGTTAGATGTCTAAAATCAACATCAATAACCTATCCATGTCAACTAGTATAGCATCATCCACAATAATAATAATGATGTCTCAAATATCATCAAGCATAATGACTGAATCCAAATCAATACTAATCCAAAATCTAGTATCTAACCACATACTAAATAAAACATAGTCTTGTCCATAATAACCAATGAGCTAGCATATACACATCCTGCTATATCAAAATACGATAATGTCCAAAATATGATCAGTAGTGTCAAAATCAGCATCTAAACAGTGTCAAAGGAGAGTTGGCACTACATAGTCATTTTTATACCCTTAATAGAATAGGAAAATCCCATGCACATCGGCCTATCACCCATTGGGTGTTAGGTGCTCACTCAAGGCACACGCGGGCACCGAGTCTCTCCTTTATGTGAGTTTTGTGAGAATGCATCATCTTAGAAAAGATAATCAAATGGAGGATAGAAAATAACTAAACCACATTCTCATGAACTTAGGAAGAGTTATCATCTCATTGTATGCAGGTAAGAGAAATAACAAGCCACACATGTAGATGAGTCATATATAAAGGAAATGGATAAGTATTGAACACACATGATCTATAACAAAGCATTATATTCATACTATCAAAGTTAATAACCCACATTAAATCCCTTGAGGTCATAACAGATCCTCATATAATTATGCAGAGCCAAGTCATGCATTAGAACTATACTAGGTTCATCATATTACAAAGAAAAATGAGAACCCATCCCTTTCTATGTGTTATTTCACGCATATCTCTCCTAATCCCTAACCACAATTCCCTCCATTTTGTTTTCTGTAGAGCTTCGCCTCTCTTCAACTATCTCCACTATATCTATCCTCCCTATCTTCTATCTCCCTATCTCTTTTCTTGTACCGGGTGCTCGTATATATAGCCTTAGCACCCACCACCATGCCTTCCAAAAGTTATAGATTGGTTTCCAAGTATTGAAGTGGTCCTCCATGGAAGCATGCCTTTCCAAATCCAAGCTCTCCATTCTTTGCAATGATGTCTTTCGGAAACTTCCATCGCATGCCTAAAATATTCCCTTTTTTATCCATAGTTGTCAGGCTAACACCTTATCCATAAGGGTCATGTTTTCCTTGTGTGCTTCATGGAATGCCGAATGTGGCTAAGTAAAATACTCTTCTTGTCCTATGCATGCACGCCGCGTGTTCTGTAAAACCCTCCCAGAACCCTTTGCCTGCACACCTTCAACCCACGTGCCCTTCTTCAACTAGGTTCCATGTGCCCACGCACCTTCTTATACTTAGCTGATATTTTGGGGCCCAACACAATGTATCTTTTATTTTTTATCTTTTGGTATTATATCAAAAATGTATAAATATATATCTTAGGTTGGGGCCCCTATAGAACCCCATTTTTCTATTCTTACAAATACAAATGATTCACAATATTACAATTCATTTCATGTTTATAATAGATTTAAATTTCAATTAAAAAAATGAAATCACATTGCATTACATTATACAACATACATAATTGAAATGTTCATATTAAAAAAATATATGATTGTCATGAATGAAAATAGTCATAATGAAGAATAATATAGTTTTGAGGGAGTGATGTAGCCTAGAATTAAGTGATGCAAATCCAATAAGACCCTAGACATGTTGGCACATCACTCATCCTAGACTGAGTGCTCACCTGAAGCATGCAAAGGTACCAGGTCCCTCTTTAGGGTTTTTGTTGCAGGATTTTAGTATGATGAATATTTAACATATATAGTTCCATTACTAACACATCATTCTACATAGCATACCAGATCTATCTCTAAGGAAGAACATAACTAAATACTAACCATGATGATATCAAAGACATACTAGATTCAGATACACACAGAAATAACACTTAGATTCAGCCAATATACTCCATAATATTAAATGCAATAAGTATACAGAAGCTTCATTACAATAATAGTAGTATGCACGTAACAGGTTTAGCAGCATAATCTCACTATGTATGCATATCTTCATATATGTCTCTGTCTGTGTATTCACCATTATACATATCTCTCTACTACACAATTCACTACATATATATAAGGGTGGGGACTTTCCCTTCACCACTTATCTATTCCCAAAATACGTCGCATGCTACTAATAGCCACACACCATTACAAAACTAGCCACACATGCAAGTGTGCTAACAATAGACTACTGGTAGTTAACTAAAAGTAGTAGATCTATTTCCATCCCGTGTCCATGTAAAGTGATTTGTATTCAATCCTCCAAAAATAGCCAATGTATGGCATGAATTTATTTGCCTATTTTTGTGCTCTGCACACCATCTCTAAAAATATACCTTCATGAGTGAAAATGGCTAAGTCCCAAAAAGTTGAACTTCTGCTCCGCACGCGTGTTCTCCCTATCAGTTTGCGCCTTTGAATATGACCGCTTTCTCGGGAAAAATTCTTGTGTGCTTTCTTTCAAGTGTTCTCTGATCAACATTACCCCACACTAATTTTTTTCTCATCTCGACAATGGTCATCTCCAAAACTGAAGTAAAGAATTTGAATGGAAATAATAAGAATAATTTCTTTACAAATAAAGAATAATGTCTATATGGAAGCTTCATGTGCTTTAACTTGAAGGACCAAATCTGGATATTGCTCCTTTATTTCTACCTCCAAGGCCTACCTCTCAGTGAGAACTTCCTCAGCTTATCTTGGAATGTCCACAACAATGGACTCTAGTTCATCCTTCACAATATCTCCTTTCTCATTCTATAAGACCAACATAATGTTGGACATTACAGTCATCCTTCCCTCTAACAAATCCATCTTCTGTGCAATGAGCTTCCCAAGCTCCTCTAGATGATTCTTGTGTGGTTCTTGGGTTACTGCCAGGGCCTTGCACTTCTATTTAACCATTGCCAACCTTTCTGCATGGCCCAATGTTTCATCCTTCATTAATTTCTAGACCTCATTGTTCTCCTCCATGTTTTTTATGTTGATTAGCACCTCTGGAGCTGTATAGATGTTCAAGGCTTGGTCTGCCTTCGCTAGTTCTTCCCGCAACACTTACAATAGTCCTTCATATGATGTAATATTTTTCATCACTGAAGCCTTTTCTTGCTCTTTCTCTTGTGCTGGATCCTTTGGCACTGACATGTGTAGAGGTTCATCTTTCAGCACTAGGTCCACCAATGTATCTACATATTGTATTGTCGAAGGAAACATCTTTGGTACCTTTGACTCTAAGTGTGGCCTAGCCGATACAACATTATCACAAATTTCCTCTACGATGCTGATAAATATAGCATTCTTCTTCTACACTAAGTCTCTATCTTGTTTTAGGCACGCTATTTCCGCACCCTTAGTTTTAATCTCTTCCCTTAGTGCCCTAATTGTGGTATCCTTTTCCATATTCCGCTTCACCACCTTTGTTGAGACTTTCACCAATGCATTGCTCACCTATTCATCTAACATGATAGTAGGCTTTACCATCATGTGTCTAGCTTGAGGTGTCTTTTTCAACCTCCTCGATATGCATGACTCCTCACACACATAAAATTTGAGTTCATCCATGTGTGTGTGCATGCACCATGATAATTGATATCTTGTGCACAATGCAGCCATATCTTCATTCATTAATTTCCATCCATATAATTCCTTTTGCGTTAGTGTGCTCTAGCAATGGGTGTGAACAATTTTACATGTGTCCTTAGCATAACCCATGACTAGTGAAATGTGTTCCCCACTTGTTCTTCTTGACCTTAGTTTCTTACGAACTTGAGCTTCCAGATTTGGGACTTGTGTTTCAATGTCCTAAGTAGGCTCAGTAGCTACCTTATATGTTCCATTTTCCTCATCTTCTCCTTCCTTTTCTTCTTCATCCTTTTATTCCTCTAAATTCTTTGGAGGTGTAGGAGAATTAGGCACGCTTTCCTCTGAATCTTCTGCCTCCTCATTCAATTTTAGTTTCCTTATCCTTTTCACAGTTGTCTCCTTCTGTGGAGAGAGTCTGGGTAATTTTCACACTATTTTCAGAGTATCACTTTGGGTCCTTGTTCTCCTGAACACTCTCTTAAATCTATGCTCTCCTTGGACTACATCCAAGTCCTCATCATCCCCCTCTTGTGGCTAAGGTGGTGTAGTGTCACGCTCAGCTTCATCCTTATTTGTAGGATGTATTCTATGTTCCAAACCACCACTATCCTTGTGCTCATCCTCCTCATCCTCTACTTCAATTAGCTTTGTGGCCTTAGGCATTGGAATGTTCTCCATGGTATGCTTACCCTTTGGTGGTGCTGGAAGTGCAAACTCATCTTCCACATACTTGTTATTATTTAACTTGGGCTTTAGTTGGAGGTACACCAGTGCTGATCCAATATCTCCCAAAACCAAACTTACTGGTTTAATGCTCAATACATCTAAAATGAGCCTTTCAATATATGCGCCCCATTCTAGATACACATATTTCTTCCTTAGCGTGTGGTAGTCACAATCTACCTTGTCCGCATTGAACATTAGGTGTCATGTGTTTGAGAACTTGTGTACTGACACTTGGAAGTACCTTGTTGTGAAGGCATATGGTAACTTACACAAAGGTCTCCATGCTCCATCCTTCATGGAAAACCACACTATGCAAAAGTGCTGGTATATAGCGAACTAAACTGCCTTTCCAACCACCAAAGGAAAGTCCTTGGGGATGCGCCATTCTTATTCAAAGGCCGCGCAGAGCCTATCATACCACTTCTCAGCCCTTTTATTGACCTGTTATGTCATGGATCCTTCACACAAGTACTTTTTGAAGTACTCTGCAGGTGACTTGTGCTCCATGGGATACTCCCATATCTTCTCTTTTAGTCCATCAGGTACTATGATCTCCATGAAAACTAGTGATAACAGAATAACTCCAAAGTTTATCTTTCCTCCTATGCATTATTCCTCAATGATAATTTCTACAATGTAACGTGAAATGTTGTAGACTACCCCCTGGGACATCTTTTTAGCAACATGCATCCACATGGTGTTAACTTGTGACCACCTTTCCTAGTCATTTAGATTCATAACAAGATGTGTGGCTACTTGTACAAATGGATAATTATTTCTAGTTTATCTATGTCCATGCCATGCAGACCCTTTGTGCACCCCAGCTCCTTTTTGGTCTCTAATATTGCAGCCTTATCTGGTAAATCATCCTTCAAATCTTCTCCTGTACCTTTCAATCATGTTACTCGTGGAGATAGCAAAAAATATGGCTCTGCATTGTAAAGTAGATCTTTGTGCCTCTGATCATGAGCCACTGGTACAAGGGATCATATTTCTTGAAGTAAGGGATCTCATATAGTTGGGAAAATCCAATCTTCTTCAAGATCTTCTCGCCAACATCGTCATACACTGGCATGTCTTCCACCATGCATTTATTTATCTTTGTGCTCAGCAAGGCATCAAGATCCTTCTTATTCTCTATGGTATGGTGATTGTAATCACTCACCTTGCTTCTTCTTATGTGATAATCCCACTCCTGACCTAGGATGACCCCCTCTGGATATTGCATTTCAGAAAAATTACTTTCGGGAGCCATCTCCTCTTCTTCTACAACCACCTTCTTCTTTCCCTTCACTCATGCTGCAACTACTTTCTTGGCTACCATTTCTACCTTGTAATACTTTGTAAATACTCACCTCTTGAATTCTACAATCTACGAATCAAACCCTAGCTTGATTCACTATGACCTAGGTGAAATTATGTGCCCTCACTCCTCTCTGTCGCCTTGCTTCGCTCAAACCCTTCACCACCGGGGGTGTGCAATATCTTTTTGTGCATATATTTCTTCGTCACGATTGGTTACACACCTCTCGCACCTCAATTCAATCACTCGGCTCTTCATCACTTGACTCGATCTTCACACTTGATGCATTTATTGATCCTTCACCTACCAAATATCATCTCATTAATTGACCAATTCCATTTTTCTATGAATTACATCTTCGCGCCCCAACTATAACCTTTTAACTGACCCTCCTACCCTCTGGTCACACACTTCTCTTTGCACTCGAGTACCTCATCACTTTACCTTATACTGGTAGTTGTTATGGCCTCTGCTTATCCTCCTGTTATACTGTCCCTTCATTCATCTCCATCTTTGGTCACTTTTTAGAAGCAATCCTTTGACTTGAAGAGCACACTTGAACAACACCCGTAGTAGCTTATTCCTTTCACCTTTCAATTCCCATGATTTTGTTCCTTGATATCAACAACCACCCCACACTAAAAGTATGTGTAGTCCTATGCACATAAAAATGCTTCATATAGTAATTAGATTTATGCGCGCAAGTGTGCTTATTACACAAGAACAATAACTAAATTGACAAAGCATAGCAACATAGTGACTAGGAAGGAAATACATAATTGAAAACCTAATCTAAATGAAAATACTTCCTTAAATTACAAACACAAGAAGAATTATTTATAGTATGGATTTAGCCTACTCCCGTTAAAGTAACAAGGTAGCTGTGTTCCATCAAGTGCTTCTAACTGGAAAGCATCTGTTTCAAGGATGTAAGTGATAACATACAACCCAACCAATGTACTTTTAGTTTTCCTAGACAGTGCAAGAACTTAGAGTCATAGAGAAGCACCATTTGTCCAATATCAATCTTCTTATCCCTTATGTTTTTGTCATGCCATGCTTTCTTCTTGGCCTTTTCTTGCTTCTGACTCCAATGTGCTATGGCTCGTCGCTCATCCAACTTAATTATATTTTCAATCCATTCTTCTAAATATTTCTCATTAGCTAGACCTCCAATGCGTGTAATACGAAAAGAAGGTAAAATAAATTCTATAGGAAGAACTAATTTTGTACCAAACACTAACTGAAATGTTGTGGCTTTGTTAAATATCTTATAAGTTATTTTATACGCCCAAATAACAACAGATACTTTATCATCCCAATCCTTTCTTCCAACATCACAAATTTTTGTCAATGTCTGGCTCAAAATCTTGTGGAAAGCCTCAGCAGTTCCATTTTCCTAAGGATGATAGGGTGCAGTCTTATGGTGTGCAATCATGAACTAATCTAATAGAAGTTTGATTGTATCATTAAGAAAATGTGTGCCCCTATCATTGGTCAAACTCAAAGGACATCCATACCTTGTAATAATATTTTCCCATAGAAATCAGGTTGTTGTAGCCACTGTATAGTCCTTTGTAGGTGCTACTTCTGCCCACCTTGTTAGATAGTCTGTACAAGTTATGATGTAGCATGATCCGGTTTTTTGTGCAGCTAGTGAAATATGACCCAAAACGTCTATAGCTTATTTCTCAATTGGGTTTGTGCTAGTAACAGGTCTCAGAGGCATTTCATCTCATTGACCTAGTTTTCCAAGATGTTGACAATGATCACATGCCTTATAAAATTTCTTACAATATTTATATAGGGTATCCCACCATAATCTAATGAGTAGAATCTTGTGTGTTGTGACATCACTAGCATAGTGGCCACCTGTAATTCCACTATAAGCTTCTTCCATAATACCCATGCACTCATGTTCCAATACACAATGGTGCAATAATTCATCTTGTCCCAATTTGAACAAGCCACCACTGATTAACATATAAGGTGCAGTGCATATAATAAGTTGTTTCTTCTCCAAGGATTTCATTCTTTCTGGTGCCATCCCTATTCGTAGAAAGAAAACAATGTCCTCTAGTTCTGATGGTGCGTTGCAACCTGTATAACTATGCATCTGGCAAGGTATCCTCAATTACCTGTGCTTCTTCTCCTGACTGTATTCTTGATATATGGTTTGTTCCAGAATTAATTTTTCCTAGTTTGACCATAACTGTGAAATCAAATTCTTGAAATAAGAGCACCCATCGGCATATGTGCCCTTGTAAAATAGGTTTATTTACCAAATACTTAAATGCCATGTGATTTGTATAAAATACGAATGGCGTAGCTTGTAGGTACTGGTAGAATTTATGTAGCACATGGATCCTTGAAAAATCTTCTTGTAGTTTTGTAATTCTATTTGGCACTATCCCCCATAGTTAAGCACTTGATAACTTTCAATGCTTCTTCTACCAGAGGCTTTGTAGAGAAGAATTCAAATGTTTAGGCCATTACTATAATTAAATTTTCCAATTTCCAGTTTCTCTATGGAGTTTTGCATATACATACCAAGCACGCACGCAACCTTGTAAAGTGGAATAAAACCAGTGCACCCATAGAAAAGGTAGAAAAGCTTCCTACCCTTATGTCCAAAGTCTCTCACACTTCTGAACGTGGTGCTAAATAGGATGATTACCATGATAAGTATAGATTTGAGTAGGTACATTTCCTGAAGAACCTAGTAGTAAGAGCAATCCCAACTTCATTTATCTGACATGATTATCCTTGTGGACCACCCAACAATGTTTTGTTGTCCCACATAGTGTATATGCTAGCATATTTCTTCTTTCCAGTGGGTCTATCAATTTTTCTTCCATGGCACACAACAATACCATGGGATCCCCTTCTCCTATGTAACAAGGTACCGAGTTGTTACCTATCCTCCTAACATAACGTGGTTTTGTGCCTAAAGGAAATATGCTCTTTACTTCACACCCTACCAACTCATAAGTGTTGTGCAGCCCAATTATCACAAGCAACACTTATAGTATCGCTAATAGACTGTGCATCCTCCCACTGAATTAGTCCTTCTTTGGTTGGTTCAATCATCTCTGGATCTCAGATGGCAGTACATAAATCCTATTCAGATCTTCTTCACTTAAGGGCTCAACATAGGGAACAGACTTTCCATCTGTTAAAGGGATAATAACTCTTTCCTCTTTATTTTTAAAACTAATATAGCCCTTGTTGAACCAAAGATCAACATTATTTGCATAGCACCAAGGATGCCCCAATAGAGCTGGGAAGCTATCTGACTCTGTCCAACGCTAAAACTTCAAAGTCTCTAGTGAACTTGGCTCCTTATATGGTAATGGATGCATCCTTCAAAACTCCTATGGGAGTGGCCTTAGTCTGATTAGCCATGAATAATACATTAGAGGATGACTGCAATGGGGGTCTTCCCATTTGTACCCATGCATCCAAGGTAAGAAAATTGACTTTCGTACATGCCTGTATCAATCAGTATATTACTCAATAGCCACCCATCCAAAACAACATTCAGAGTGATTTCCTTGTCATAATCTAGGCTATGAGGAGGAAGATTTGCATGTAGGATCTGCCATCTAGTCTCAGTACTTGCACGTGGAGTGTTTCCTTTTAACCAACTCCCTAATAGGGGAATGATGTTTTCCTTACGTAATATTTTGACACACTTCTCTCAAGTCATCTATATCAGTTTGGACCGTCTCTGATGCTTTATTTTATCTCCTTTAAGTATTGTATCTCACCCTAAAGATTCCTTAGAACTTCCATGGTTTCCTAATAAACCTCCTTCTGATAGGTAGGATCTGGGTACTGTGCATGAAGAACCTCCTCTTTAGTGATGGTAGGTTTCTATTGTAATGCTTCCCTAACACGTGCTACCTTAGCATAGGGTCATGATCTTCACTTGTAGTGCCTCGGATTCTACTTCCATCTTGGGCATCCATTGATTTTCAACAACGTGTTGTATCCTAACCATCCTCTGCACCTTTGTTTTCTTGTTTATGTTGCTTACTTAGATGCTCATATAAGTCTGGGAACTCTTCATAGCTATGGTTCTTTCCGCATAGAAAGAACATGTAATATTTTGGAGGACATTCACACCTGTAGTGGTTAGGAAGATCCACATGTATAACATGTTCCATGAGGAAAACTCACTCTTCCACCACCACGGCCTCGTCCTCTGAATCCACCATGGTATCCTCAACCTCTACCATGACCTGCCTTCAAAATTCCCTTCATTCTGATCATACATGCACCTGATTGTGCTCCCAGTCCTGATGCTCATTCTTTCCCTTAGAGTTATCTAAAACTCATGTCTGTCATACACCAATATCTATAGCATCATGGATCTGTCCAATCAGTTGGTAGTCTTCTGTGTCATGAGTCGTGGACCTGCATAGATTTTACAATAGCTTGAAACGTTCTTCCTTATCACGCGTTGTAATAATGGGAAGTGGCTAACATCATGGTTTAAGTGGCATATTTCACAATCCATCAGCAATGAGCGTACTATTATATGAGGAAAATATCCTTTGTGTGACCTTATACTTCACAATCTGTGCACCAATTCCTATGTGTGTCTCGTGTGCTGAATTTGCTGATAGTTTCTCCAACTATTTTGCCATTGCTACTATTTGTTCTTCTAAAAATAGGCTCACCCCAGTATCTATGCTTCCAACTTCCTCAAGCATGTGCAAGGATGCTTCAAGTGCTTCATACAGATCAGTGTATGTCTTATGTGATAATGCCCTCCTAAAAGGGGTAATCAAGCCCCCAACGAACCATTGTGCATATTGGCTTGCATGTATGTCATAAGAAAGATTTGATAACAACATTTTAAATTGTGCATCATACTCTCTAACACTTTCAGTAGTGCCTTGCTTAATATCCTTGAGAACACTTATACTCTTCTGCTCAAACTCAGGGATATGAAACTCTTTAAGGAATGCATCGTTTAAAGCTGTATAATCTACGCAAGTCTGATCAGGGTCAAACTTTCTGTACCATCTGTGTGCATGCCCTTGTAATGTAGTAGAAAATTGGACTTTCCCTACACTTCAAAAGTTGTGATTCATTTTTTGCGCCACAATATTTCACACATATGCACATGTTTAACAACATCTTCTATGCCCCTATACTCTAGAAGATGAAGAGACATTTCCATGTAAATATTATGGGGTTGGTGCGGACCTTGCCCACCTGATCCAGAACCTCCTATGTTTCCCCTGCCTCTAGAACCTCCAAATCCACCTGAAACCAGAGCTACCTATGACCTCCTGATCCAAAACCTATAGTTAGGGTCAGACTTGAAGATGTACTTCCCTATGCCCAATAGTAGAGCTAAACTGTACCCCGACAGTCTGTGAAGTAGTTACTACTCCCAGAAGTTAATCCAAAAATTAGTGTTCAGCACGTATTCTATGTTGATGATACACCTGAAAAGGTACCTCCCATATAACAATGAAGTTATTTGTGTTGCCATCATTGATGTACTTATAATCTCTCTCCTACTCTCCCAAACTCACTTTGCTAACTGCTTGTTGTACTAGATGCTAAAAAACCAAACACAAGGGTAAGGTTATCAGGTGGATTCAGATGTGTTGCCCATGGCCTAGGTAGTCTCTATTGGCACTTCCTTGTGAGGACAAGGGGGGATCCCTGTTATGCTTTCCCAAGATGGGGAGTTCCTGATGCTCTAGCTCCACGTCTTCTACGTGAGCTTCAAATCCTTCATGAGCCATCTCTCTCCTCAATGCCATACTTTCTGCAATGTTACGTTGCTTCTCTATCTCCCTCTCTTGCATGCCTCATTATACTTAAGTTACCTTTCCTCTCTATTCCTTTTTGCCACTAGGTCCACCATCTTTCACCAATCCTATCTCCTGCCCCCCCGCATAGTGGTGGGGTTTAGTTAGCCATTGGTTTACTCTCCAGATTCAAATTTACCATCAAGATCTTGATTGCTAGTGGAATGCCTTGCAGGTAAGCTCCCCTTGGATATAGTAAAAAACTGGAATTTAGCTACCTCTAGACAGGAATAAGTGGAAATTGAGTATTCCAAGATATAACTGTTTAAGACACCACAAAACCACGTATCCATAGCTTGAGTCCAAATCAGATCAACATCATAAAGGGCCTAGAATTCTTCCTGTACATCCAGACAAGTGTGCGATACCTCCAATTCCACTTAGATGCATAAGCAATCAGCCACTCATATAATTCTACTAGAAAGATAGTGAAAAATCTCTCATATAAACTGTCATACAGATTCTATTCCACCCACAGTGTGTGCATTAAATTCAGATCCAGTGCTAAACTGAGTCACCGTGTATTCTTCTTCCAGATTCACGTATCCATTCTTCAACACTTGTTAAGGTCAACTGGTATGTCTTCATCATGAACCATCCTGAAAACAACTGAAAAAGAGGTCCCAGAAATAGAACCAATGATGCAGCCTAGAATTCAGTAATGCAAATCCAATAAGACCCTAGATGCGCTGGCACATCACTCAACCTAGACTGAGAGCTCACCTGAAGCACACAAAGGTATCAGGTCCCTCTTTAGGGTTGTTGTTGCAGGATGTTAGCATGATGAAGACTTAACATATATATTTCCATTACTAACACATCATTCTACAGAGCATACCAGATCTATATCTAAGGAGAACAGAATTAAATATTAACCATGATGAGATCAAAGAACATACTAGATTTAGATACAACACAGAACTAACACTTAGATTCAGCCTAATATCCTCTATTATATTAAATAATAAGTATATAGAAGCTTCATTACAATAACAATAGTATGCGAGTAATAGATTTAGCAACATAATCTCACTATGTATGCATATCTCTGTATATGTACTCACCATCATACATCTCTATCTACTACGCAATTCACTACATATATATAAGGGTGGGGGACTTTCCCTTCACCACTTATCTATTCCTAAGATAGGTCATATGCTACTAATAGCCACACGCCATTACAAAACTAGCCACACATGTAAGTACGCTTACAATAGACTACTGGTAGTTAACTAACAGTAGTAGATCTATTTCCGGCCTGTGTCCATGCAAAGTGATTTGTAATTTAATCCTATAAAAATATCCAATGTGTGGAATGCACTTGTTCTTCCCTATCTGTTCATAGCCCTTTGAATATGACCCCACTTTCCCACGTGGACTTCTTGTGTGCTTTCTTTTAAGTGTTCTCTAATCAATAGGGAGAAACACTTAAAATTTTTCTGGCATGCTAGGCCAACTTCAAGTTTCTTAACATCATCTTACTGTTCTTATAACACTCTTTCATTATATGCATTGAATAGAGATGAAATATTTGAGTAATATATTCTTCATTTGGCCCAACATGGAACATCACTATCGTACCTTGTCTTATCATCATTTGATTCAAATTATTTTATTGCACTCTTACCTTCCTCAATCCTTTTGATAATTTGGTCATCTAGTATTCCATGGTAACAAACCTATTAATAATATTGTAGTTAAAAGGCACTTAAGAGATGCTTTGATCAAAATCCTATGTTAGGGAAATTTTTCCCTAAGTTTCGATAAGTAATTCTATTTTCATCATGTAAGATTTTTTCAAATCCACAATCTAGATAGTCAATGCACTCTACAATTGAGACCCTTCATGTACACAATTTTTCTTTGACTTATTTCAGAATCTCAATTCTTAGTCGAATTACATCTAGCTAGGTATGTTGCATTCCACTTTATTCAGGTGAAATAATATCTTCTTCTTCTAACAATTGATCATCCAACTCAGCTGGTGCCTCAAACTTGGGTAAGACACCTTCCTAGTAATATAGTTCATCATTACATTTTTTATATCTAGTCTTAGACATCATTGATTCTTTTTGTTAATTGATCACAACATCTTATTGTGTCCTCTATAATTTTATTTCCTCTTTCAGATAGATTCTCTTCCATTTTTCCTCAACATCAACCTTTTCCTTGGATTTCTCAACCTCATTTAAGGCCTCTGGGGTTATGGGAAACTATTATTTATTTCCCTTTCATCTAGAGGTTATATCCATTTTCTGTACATATGAGGACAACATTTTGATTTTTTCCTTCAATTGTTTCTTAGTTTCTTTATCTTCATACATTTTTTTGTAATAGACCCCCAACATCCACCGTAGCATCCTTCTTTAAGCTTTCTTTGGTAGGTTTTCCAAGTGGGATATGTGTTCACATCAATGTGATTTCACCTTTTATCTTGTCACCCCTATGGGGTGACTAATTTCTAAAGTTCTGAATCCTTGCTGATCTATATGAGTTTTACTCAAGATTATGGCCTTATTAGGAGCTCTTGTGGGTTTCAGGAATACAATATTTCTTATATCCCCCATATCCTCTCTAATTGTTTCCTTCTCTCTGGCTTGGAAGGAGTGTTCCTAACCACTCAGTTGTGAGATTATTTCCCACACTTGATCCTTGTGATGTGGGTTGTGAAATTTCAAAGAAAAATACCAATTGTTTGGATTCACCTTGAGGATATTTTAATAATGGGTACCTTATTCATGTGGCTCTTCCACTTTTACTATTGGGATCCCTTAGATTCATCATGCAATATTTCACATCCTCCAACCTATCCATTCTCTTGTCCCTGAGTTTTGGATTGGCTATATGTTTCTTGAATATTATTATCAGTATTTTTGTGTTTCTACTTGGATCCTTTCCCTCTATTAAGAGTAACAATTGTGTCTACAAGTACTTTTAGAGCACTCCTTAACGGGACTTGAAACTTTGAGTGGGCTCTTTATTCTCCAAATCGTTTACCCTCTTTTAGAGGGTTATCATTTTGTAGACATAGTTTCATGGAGTTTTTTACACAATATCCTTCTGTCCTGCCAGGATTCTTCATCTTGTTGCTCTACGGGTTGGGATCTAGTGACCATCCTTCTGATCCCTTGTCATTAATTAGTATGTTATTCTCAACATTAGATTCATTAAGTTTTGTGACCTCTTCTATAGGTTTCCATCATGATACCCTTTACAAAGTCTACACTTTGAGGGACTTTACCTTACCTTCTTCTGCTTCTTAATTCTTTTGGAACACCGATCCTTAGTGGAGACATCATCTACTGCAAGAGGTTCATTTAATATTTTTTGAGTCACTGTTTATTTTTCTTGCAAAAGTGTTTTAGTCTCAACTTGATTACTTTGATATCCCACTTCCAATTCAACACTTGATGCCTGACAAGTATCTTTCATTTGTACTTCTACTTGGGGAATATTTTCATATTTCACAACATATGTTTTAACATCTACATCTATCATTTCAAGTATATGAACTTCCTAAAATGTATCTACATCAACTATTTTGATTGGGTTTCTTCATTTCTTCATGTGGTTGACTAAAATGAGGCACATTTTGATCTTTATACTACATTACACTTGATTCCCCTTACCGCTATCCTGTCACAATGCTACTGGAATGACTAGACATGGGGATAGTATGCGTTATCTACTCATGAGCCAATTTTACCACTATTCTAGTTGGAAATAAGACTAAAGTTACAATTTCTTGTAGTACAAGTGGAGTACCATGAATTTTTTCCTAAACTTGTGGTGGTATTGCTTGCTTTGCTAATGTGGCAACCAATTTTCTCTGAGCCTCGGTGAGTGGTACTGTATCAATGAATTTAGGCTCTTTACTTTTATGTTTATTTGATACATTACCACCTTCTTTTATTGGACTACCAATATCCATTAATAGTATCACATTGTCTTTCTTTGTATCTCTTTCAAAATATTTGAGGTCAGGTTCCTCTCTCTCCTTAGCACTTCACACTTTGAGTTTTGGGTCAAGACTTGCCAAGTATCCTCTCATCATTTTTCCTTTGCTATATGATCCTAGAAATGTTACTAAGGGAGTCATTGGTTTAGTTATACCTAGTCCTTTAGTTTGTATGGGAACTTCTTGGGTGATAGGGGAATTTTGCATAGATTTCAAGAGCATTTCTTCTGTCTTCTATTTCAAAACACATATAAATGTTCTAGTATCACTAGCAACAATAGTCCATTAATCAATAATACCTAAAGTAGGTCTCTTGGTAAGAAATTGAGGATATTTTCCTCCTAATGGGTCAATTTTATCAGTTCCCTCCTTCAAAAGAGGGATATATTCCTTCAAGATTCCCAAATATCTGAATTCATTCAACACTTTTATATTTTGGATGGTCAGGTCCATACCTCTCCCTTGCAACCAAGTTAGGGTCCTTATTATTACATTAGCTATTCTCATGTGGATTTTATGACTCTTCATGACCCCAAACTATAGGATTAATTGGTTATGAATCAATTTTATGGTCAATATAATATTGACTCATTGTTTGTTGATAAGTTATAATTCCTTGAGGCACCACAACAATCTTAAAATCAATTACCTGCGTAAGGGTCATTTTGGAAAAATCCGTGAGACAAAATTCTTCCTCATCCTTATAGTTCATCTAATAATTCTCAAAATTAGGCTCACACTCATATGAACTAATAACCCATCGGATATCATGCTTGGATCTAGGTTCAAATCTATCCCTCTCAAACCTTTCCATATCCTCTTCCATCAACATGGCCTTTGCAATGGTGGGGAAAGAATACCTCCCAATCTTGATAGAAACTTAATGTTGGTCTTGTGCTTCCCTATAATTAGTTTGTGCACTGGTGCCAAATGACTTAAAAGTTCACAAAAGGCCAATTTGTAATCTACATATTTAGGAAATTTGTATGGGTTTCCATCAAATTCACTAGCTCTGATATAAATAAAACACCTATGTTGAATTAAAAAGCAACCATATTCTAATATTGCATTTCAGGCCTCTTTAAATATCCTATATTCCTCCTATTTTTGTTTTAAAATACATATTATAGGTGGAAAAAATGCATCATTTACCTATCTGGCATTTCCTTTCCACTTGTTGATATTTAGTTGGGGATAAATATCATATACTCTATGATCCTTGAAATTTTCCCTTTGTGGGAGGCCAAGAAATTTTTTGTGACTTGGAACATTGTAAATCAAGTATGACATCATATAAAAATCAAGATTGAAAGTGATTCCCATGCTTATTTTTGTGGCTAACTCAAGGAGCTGTGTGTGGAATGATGTGGCTATGAATGTTGGCCAACAAATGTTTCCTATATTTTCCAATATAACTACTATATATGGACACATCCATTCTTTAAATTCACAAGCCATATCCAAAACAACCATTTTACTCAAAAGAAAAATTATGTCTTTAACCTCTTACAAAAAAGTGATTTGAGTAACTTCTTGGGGATTCTTTTAGTAGACTTTCTATCTGTTAGCAACCATTTAGTATTCATGAGCCTGGTATAATCACTCTTCTTGGCCTCATAATCAGCTAAGGTTGATTCTATACTTATTTTTACTGGTTTCTCAATCTTTGGTATCCCTATAATTAGTCTAAATACTCTTGGTGTTAAGGTCAATAATATATCTCTGCTTCTATCTATAACTTACCTTTTTTCCTAATCATAATTTTAAACCTAGGTCCTTACTAGTTCTTGAAAATGTATAGATGGAGGGAAAGCAATGGATAGGGAAATGTGGATGGTATCAATGGCCATCTTAAATTAAATTTTATTGGGGGCATGAATTCTTTGTATAAATTCATTCAAGTTGATGTTTATCATATTTATATCTATGATTGTGTCTAAATTATTGGTGATACTAGAGGCAACATGAAATCCTGACACCATAGTTTTCATTTTGTGTGTTTTAAACCTTTTTTCTCGACCCTTCACAAATTGTAGATTTGGTAAAGCACAAAAAACAAAAGTAGTTCACGATAAATTACTTGTTTTCCATAAAATTGGATATATTATTCTTCGCACCCACATTTATTGATCCCCTTGAATCGAATGTACCTTCCACGATTGATCATATTACTTTACAATGTGAATTTGTAGATCTATGGATTCTAGATTTTTTGTGTGCACAAGTGAGGATTCAAAATGATCGAAGAAACTTATAAAATTAGTACCTTGATCCACACAACATGAATTAATGGTAGAAGGCATAAATACTTCAAATCATGATCATTCGATGTGTTTCTCCCTTTTGAATATATGTTATCCACATGTGTCTATTTGAAAAATGATAGGGTTGGGGACTTTTCTTGCATTTTTGTTTATTTTTCGAAGGGGTGTAAAACCGTACACTTGACCCGATCACCCACTGTTTAATTTGATTACAAGTTTGACATGTGTCCCCTTTTGGGATTTGGACTTATAACTACACTTTTCACTTTATAGGGTGTAAAATGCAAAGGTGAATAAAAGGCCCATTTCCCCGCTCCATTGAGATCTTCACACGTATTTCCCTTCGTGGAGTGGGGCTATGTTTGAATTTTGCAATATGCTCTTGTGAATATTCCCTAGAATATTCCACAGGGCCTTGGGGATTATTTTACACATTGCACATTTATATCATTTCTATAAACATTCAATCCATGGTCTGATACTGCGAAGTGAACCAAAACACGCCACGTGTTTTTGGGCATCGGGGAATAAAATGAAATTTACACCAAAGCTTAAAATGAATGACATATAGAGTATTTTGTAGGGATTTTTACATGGTTCATTGGAAAATTTTAGAAGGATCTTTCTATGAAAAAACATGGGCATGGCTACTTAAATTTAACAGAATAAGTTTACACACAGATTCAATACCTTTCTTAGTTCAACATTGATTTGTTTTTCAAAGGTATGCAAATTTTCATGTGTTAAAGACCTTAGTAAGCATGGTAAACAATTTTTGTTGAGGTCACATTTCAAAACATGGTGTGATCTCAAAATGAACACCAACATCAACTCTGACTCGAGGATGGGTACCCCTTACTGGTACCACAAGATCCAAATAGACAACTCAATACAAAAACCAAGTTCCTTAATCCATTGGGCAAAAAAGTCATTCACAACAACACATGTGGCTTCATAAGTAGATACACACAACATAATACCAAGATAATATATCAAGAAAACTGGTCACTATAGACCAAAACAAACAAAAAAGGGAAACGAAAACAACAAACAAAAAAAATTATACACTGTACAAAATCATACCTGACCATATGGGCTTAGTCCAGAAAGTGTTTGAGATGCCTACCATTGACAGGACATTCCAATAAGTTTCCCTCCAGATATTTTAAGAATAAAGTGTGTTCACCAATCCTGATGTTAATGGAGTATGGTCTCATCCATAGGGCATCAAAATTTTACCATGTTTTCCCTTGTCTTCATGTTCTTCTATCCCATAACAAAACCAAATCTCCCACATTGAATGCCCTAGGAGTTAATTTCTTGTCAAATATATTTTTGAGTCTCTCCCTAAAATTCAGATGTCTTTGGTGAGATTCTCTTCTTTCTTCATCTAACTCCAAGATTTGGTTTATTCTTTCCTCATAGGGACTTACTTCTCCTTCACTCTCAAGTTGTTGCATGAATTGATAAGAATGACAACTGCATGTGCAAAGGAAAAAGATCTTCAAAGCCATAAAATAGTTCAAAAGGAATTTTTCCAGTAGCTCTCTTTGTAGTAACTCTATCTTCCCATAAGGAAAACTTAAGTTGTTCACCCCATTTATTTTTATTAGTTTCCAATGTCCTTTGGAGTATCTTAAGAATATTTTTGTTACTTGAATCGGATTGACCATTTCCTTGAGGATTGTAGTTTGATGCATATGCCAAGTTGATACCATATTTCTTACACATAGTTGCTAATGGTTTAGCCCTAAAGCTCATAACATTATCAAAAAATATTTTGGTCAGGTACTCTAAATCTACAAATTATATTATTCAAAATAAAATCCATGACCACTTGGTGAGTTTCCTTCTTAGTGGGAATGGCCTCAACATTTAGTAGAATAGTCAGTAGCAACCAAGATCCACTTGTGTCCAACACTTGAAGAATATGATATTTCTCTCAATGAAATCCATTCCCCATTGTTTAAAAGGGATTCAATTGACATTCGGTTGCAAAGGAAAGGAACATGTAGCTTTCAACCTTCCAAAGAAGCATTGGAAACTTTCACATTTTCTTATCAATATTGTAGTGTCCTTGAATAATGATGGCCACCAATATCATACCCTCAAGATCTTGTGAGCAGTAACTCTTCCAACAAAATGGCCTCCACACACTCCCCCATGGAACTCTACAATTATTTTGGGAGCTTCTTCTTCAGTGATACATCTAAGTACTACCCCTTTTGGATTCTTCCATGCTAAACCAAAGTCAATTATAACATATTTATGGGATTCCCATTTGAGTGTCCTTCTCCAGTTCTTGTCTAGATGTCCAGGACACTCCAAATTATTCAAGTAATAGATTATATCCTTATACCAAACCGAATTACTCACTTTTTCATGGGGTTCCATACTACCTTATTCAATGACATTTATCTCCATCACTTGTAAATTGCTTTCAGCCATCAATTTTCTAATCCCAAAACTCTATGACCAAATTAGTAGTTTATATTTCCATATCATATTCCTGCAACTTGTTCACCCAATGACATCTCTTGCTAGATATTTCCATTTCTGAAATATTGTCTTTAACCATTATATGGGGACATAAGCTATAATCTTGGAACTTAAGATGTAAGGTCTAAATATTTTGGTATCCCTTACGAAAGTAAAATCCTTCTTTTCCATGATAGTATACTTTAACTTAGCACCTTGTAGGGCTTTGCTGAAGAAAGAAATAGGCCTCTCATTTCCTTCTTCATCCTTTTGCAACAATACTGATGCAATGGTATTCTCGGAGGTAAAAGAAAAAATTTGAAATGATTTCTTGTAGTCAGGACTTGCTAGGATTGGGGCATTTTTCAAGTGCTTCCTTTTATTCCAATGAAATCTTGAACAACTCCTTCTTCCCACTTGATGAATTGGTCTTTCTTCAACATATTTTTTATAGGAATAGTTATCTCAGCAAATTTTTAAATGAACCTCCTAATAAAATTTATTTTCCCAAAGAAATATTGAATACATTTTTTAGATTTGGGAATGGAACTTTACCAATTTCCTCCACTCTCTCAGGATCTATCATGACCCCTTCCTTTGATACAATATGCCCCAATAGTTTTTCTTTTTGGACTCCAAAATGACACTTCTTGGGATTCAATGAAATCCCATAATCCCTGCACTTGAGAAACATTCTTTCTAGGTGTCCCAAATGGTCACCTCTTTTCTTGAGAAAATCTATTATATCATCTTGATATACAACTATGAAGTCATTTATAAGTCCTGAGAAAGCCACATCCATAACTCTCTAGAAATTTTCTCCTGCATTCATGAGTCCAAAGGGCATCCTAACATAAACATATGTTCCCTAGGGAGTAGTAAAGGTAGTTTTAAACTATTCATATTTCTTCACAACCACCTGATTATACCCTCGAGAAACCATCCAGTGTTGAAAATAATTCAGATCTTGTAACCAATTCTAGCATGTTATCCATATTTGGAAATGGGTAATTATATTTGATTGATTCCTTGTTGATATTTATGAAATACACACAAATCCTTATATCCCCATTATTTTTTCTAACCGGTATAAGGTTTTCCACCCATGAAGAATACCTGACACACTGTATGATTCCACCATCCCTTAGCTTTACTAATTCTTCTTGCATTTTGAATGAGAGAAGGGGATTGATAGGCCTCTTGCTTCTTCTTGAAAGGTTTGGAATGAGGTTCTAAAGGTATTTCATGTTGAAATAAATCTTCTCTATAAGCTTTCAGTTCATATTATGACCAAACTAAGCAATATTGATATTATCTTAGCAGCTTAGTGTAAGCCTGATTTTCTTATTTGTCAAAATTACATCCTAGCCATACCTTCCTGGGGTTTTATTGAGTCCCCAAGTTACATTATTCAACATCTCTAGAAGTAAAAATTGGTCTATTGATTACTCTATCAGCATTATCAAAGTTGGACTCAAGGGAAACTAATCCTCTTGGAATTGTGTTTGTTTTTAGTTAGATCACCTCTTTCCCAAAGAGAGTCTCTTTCCCATCACAACACTCAACCATTGGCTCTAAGTCAATATGTTGATTAGAAAATTCATCTTTTCTCTTCATAAACCTCTATATCTGAGCATCATCCTCAAATACTTGCCAGATGTTTAACATTTTTAGGTACAAGATGGTCTAGCCAATACTTCAACATAATAATTACAATATGGAGATACTGTACAATGAAAAATGTGATGCAATGACATCCAATCTATCAGCTATTGCTACATTTATGGGTCCTTTCATGATACAGGATATTAAATGAATCAAACATTTCAATAAGGTCCCAGACTACATGCTTGTACTATTTCATTCATTGATTTTTGGTTGCATACAATTTTCTCACTTTTTTCACAATCAAATTCAAAATATCCCTTAACAATAATATCCTTGATTCCATATTTCCATGCAACTCTTAAACCTTGGAGAAATGCCTCATATTTTGCAATATTATTAGTGCATTCAAAATTTAATTTGAATGAAAAATTAAAAGATTCTTGTTCTAGGGACATGAGGACTATTCCAGCTCCACTCCCCACAACAGAGCATGCTCCATCAAATATCATAGTCCAAGGAATACCAAAATCTTGTAAATGAGTAGCAATATTTATACATTGATCTTCAAAATTAGCATATCCTATGAAATTTTCCAAATCAGTATCAAAAAATAATACCTCATAAGAGGCATTCATGGGATCTTCAATAATGTGGAGCATCTTCTTCTCCCCATGAAGTTTCACCAACTTTCCTTCCACAGGTATAATGGCATAATACATGTCCATTTGGACACTACCTCCCACACTTACAACCCATTTTCTAGATAACAACATACCCCATTTAGCATGCAATCAACAATAACCACATTCATGGTCAAAGGTTTACTAGGGTAAGAAACAAGATGAAAAACTAGTCCTTTCACATACCCAATAATTGGTACCTCCCTTGAATCCATGACATGAAATTTTCCAAAATATTTTTATTATCTTTATATTCAACGCATTCATCACCTCCGAGGGCATTATATTATAGGAGGCTCCCAATTCAAACATACAATCATGAACAAGTTTGTCACTAATAATTAGGGAGGTAAAAAATGGATCTACATCCAATTGAGTACTTCAACCAAGGAAGTGCCTAAATATATCTCTGAGGATTCCCCCATGCTTTCTTGTTCCCGAGGAACTTCTACTTCATCTATAGTAGGTGAGACATCCACATTATTTACATCTTTACTTATGACAATTATTTCCTCTTTGAATCCCAAATATTCAAATGCTCTTTTTCTATGCTCAAGGATTCTGGGAAACTCAAAACTGGGTCCAATAACTTTAATTTGACTTAAAATTTGAGCCATATCACACATGACATACTTGGCCAGAGATGTGTTGGGAGACAAAGTAATTACTTTTTCTAGTGGGACAAGATCTTTTACTGCTTGAGAATCATCAGAGGAACTTGGCTTAGTAGCAATAATAATGCCTTTGTTTGGCATGTCTTTATTGGAAATATTCTTGGGAATATTGGTCAAGAGAGGTGTTTTTGGCTTAGAAGATGGGGCATAGATCATTTAACCACTCTTGCTAGGTAGGTTATAATATTTTTCTTGAGAAAACACAACATTCATCAAAAGTCTACCTATCTTCCTCAGAAGGAATGCCCCTTTCATAATTTTTAATCATTAAAGCCCTCAGATATTCAAAATCATGGTTAGGTAATTTGAAAGAAGATTGAACCATATCTATATCAACATTAGTGGTAGGATGAAAAAAAGATATACATGTTCTAGACAGTTCTAAAAAGACTCAACAGTTCTAGCACCCAACAATTCAGTAGAAGTAGCCCCTTAGTGGTGTAGCATTAAAACATTCCAACATACAAACATCACCAAAATTGGCTTCATTAGTGGCATCATTATCATCACACATTTGGGTTATAAGGAGAATGTGGAAAAATCCTTTTATCACACCATTTAATGATATGATCTATCTTCAACCAAAGATACCCTAGAAGTGAGTGGATCATGCACTACCTTGTTTTCCCTAGGGTTTGGTTACTTGTTTCTTGACCCCATAGGTTCCATTTCCTCTATCATATGCTCTATGATCACCTTTGGTATGATTTCTAAATGTATGTTTTCCTTGAAGTTGATGTTGATCTTGAGGATTTTCCCCTAGGCCTTTATCAAATCTAGAAAGTTTGTATGAAATCTCCTTAACTACCCCTACTATGGTTTTGAATACCTCCTCCAGATCTACTGACTTAATTTTCTGAGGTTTCTCTGGGTTAATTAACTTGACACCCTCTCTCTTTGGAGGTTTTCTATGTTTCCTTGATATTATTCTTGAATTTTTAAGAGCCATAGAAAAAGCCTACCTCAAGGTTCAAGGATTTTTATCTCTCATGTAATAGGATTATTTTTTTTTCAAAAGCATCTAAATATTTGATCAGGAAAGATTCATCACTAGGTCTCATATTTATAGGTAGTCTTGTCAAGGTTTTATTAAATCTGGTATTGAAATCCTGAACATAGGTTCATTTAGAATTTTTCTTTATATTTTAAAATTCAGTAAGAAGGAACCTAGGGCCATTCTTATCACCATAATGTAACTTGAAGGCATTCTTCATTACCACCCAAGAATCAATTAAATTATTAGGTAGTGACTTGTACCATTCCCTGACATATTTCATCTCGAGTATGTATAAACAATTTTACATATACATCCTCATGTTCTATTTCAAAATATTCCATAGTATTTAGGAAGAGTCTAAGATGTTGATCTCCACTTACTTCATTATTCCCCTGAAAATATGGATAATATATTTTTAGACTTCATATGAGAATTCATTTGGGTAACCTAACCATTCCCAAGAAAATTTATAGGTTTATAACGTATTTACTATAAAAGGAGGTCTTGGTGGAGATTGTGTCATATTGTTTACAGGATGTGTTTCAATAGGAGGGTTAAAATGGTGGGGAACTAGAGGTATTTGAGGTAATGGAGTGTGATCTTCAAAGTATTGATCCTTTAATGACTTTTTTTCACAAAATAATCTATTATTTCTAATCAACAAAGGAAGGAAATGAGGAATACCTTGATCACTTGTAAATGAAGGACCCTCCTAAACTAGAGTGTATAAATTGAGCAGATAGGACTACTTGATCCAGAATTGTCTGAAATGTTGGAATAATCTTCCACTAAAGGTTGATCAAATTCAACAAAAGGTACAATTTTTTCTTCTAACCTCTGATCACGCAAGGCTTTCCACACTTGTTTTCTCCTTGGATTTGTCTTTCCTAACTTTGGAAACAAATTTCTGACAGGGTATGATTTGAATAAATATCACCTTCCTTCCAACTTTACAAAATTGAAAAGTTAATAAAAAATAATTAGGGTTTTGTGTATTGGTATATGCCAGAGTTTTTTTATAAAGGATCATTGGAGTCACCACTAAGATTTTACACCTTAGATATGTTGATCATCTTAAACAACTCAGAAGATGATATTTTATATGTAAATGAACAAAGATTTACAAATTTTACCATTATTTTGTCAGGATTCTCCCAGTGGAGTCAAATTTAATGGAAATATTACTTATACTGGAAAAATATAAAGCAAATTAATTCAGATCGGGCTCTATTTTAGGAAATATCAACGAAGGACTGGGTTCTAAACATGAATTTATATCAGATACACTAAAAATGTTACCAGAGACATATATTTCTTAATTCTAAGGAAATAGTCCCTGGAAATGGTGCATTAGGGAAGCATGTTGGTACCCAATCTTAAACCTCCTCAGGGCCAGACAACATTAGTGAGTGAAAGGGGATGTGCTTCAGAGGATGAAACATACTTTGTTTATGTAATTGCCTTAGATAGGGAAGATGTCTAGAAAAACTCATTTGAACCTAAATTTGAAGGGAATGAGTGACACATAAAAAGGGGATAGGCTTCCCTATTTCTTTTAGGCCCTGAATTTGAATTTGGTAAGAGAACCTGTTGTGTAACCTAAAAATGTAAGGGGATGATTGAAATATTTAGTCTCTTAGTTTCCTTTTGAAAATAAATTAATTCAGTCATGGATGATCATGACCAATCAATGCACTATTTAACTCTCACAAGTTTTCACACTAAATGGTGCATATGTCACTGCAATTAGAGTCACATTATTCTAGATAACATGAAATTCTATCTACTTTTGCATATTTATGGAAAGGGGAGTAAAAATTGTAAAGTCCCTTGGCAAATGTTTACAAGAAAAGAAAACAAAGGTGAATTATAGTATTTAAGAAATGGTACATTTATATTTTGAGTGAATGGGAGATTAAAACAAGATGGGATTGACTATGGAAAGTTTCTCATAAATCCAATAGTGTCAGAAATCATTCTAGGTATAAAGGACACTCAATTAATCAGAAATAATCTCTTAGAGAGAAGATATGCATTCATGGAGGCCCAAAAATACATGATTTCATACAATATTTAATAATTACACATTAAAACTCATATGAATGCGTTGAAAAAATATTCACAACTCACTACTTATTATGTCTAAGATACAATCAAAGGATTAAAAAAATATTAGCAACAGAATGGATGTATTATGAATTTAAAATTATGCATAGTACTGTGAAAAAAAGGATCTGATTATAATACAAACTCAATTACCAAGATACCACCATTAAGACAAGATCTAGTGTAATTTAGAGGAGTCATAAACACAAGATTCCAACAAGAAAAAATAGCTGAGTGGATTTTAAGTATACTGCCTAAGAACAAAACATGACAAAGCTTAATGAGCATGCACATAATTCATTTTTAGATTTTCAATTTCCTTAACAATGGAACATAAAGCCCATGATCTCAATGTTTATCAATGGATCTACACTTGAAACCATCTTGACAAAGGAAAATTTGAAGAAGTAAAACAACTCACATGCATCTCATTAAAATTTAGGATTCAAGAAAGTACATCAATTATCTTTGTCTCTTCTAAAGCTTAGAAAAATTAACCCCCCTCGATATGACAACATGCCTCTCATATTTTTACAATCATGATATCATGTTTCAATTTCCCCCCATTTTTCAAAATAAGAATGAATCGTTTTTACTGAATATTCCTTTCTCAAGTATCAATATGTGATTCATAGTTATTGATTTAGGAATATTTTAAATCCTATTGTGTCATGTGGAATAACTGCTAGTAACTACTTGCTAGGTGTGAATTGTGATAACTGAGGCTTCATGTCATCACTTTTTCATTTATTTAGTACTCATTTCATACCTTAAATCATTTTTTCCATTTATGGAAAGTTGAAAAACTTTTTAATGATTTTTGGATATGCCAAAGTGACCTGATTTTATATTAATCATTCTCTCTTCTTGGGAATTTTTTTAAAACTCACACAATAATTATTTTTCCTTTTTGCAATGAATGTCCCTCCAAGTGATTTTCTATATACATCAAATGATGCTTTTTAATTGATGTCAATCTTATTTCACATTTACCAGTCTCATGTGAACATGAAAGAAAATCTATCATTTATTCATGCAGGATTTTGTTCACAACAACTCCCGAGCTTCATTTTTTCTATAAATTCACACTAATTTCTTCATAATTTTGCATCTTTTCTTCAATTTTTAGTGTGAGAAACTTAATTCAATTTATTTTGGTAGGATGGAGGGAATAACCATTAACACCTATCTTAAAAGAAATTTCATTTGAAAATCTGCATCAAATTTTTGACCTGTCTTTGTCTAGTGAAGGCATTTGTGAGAATGCTCTTTGATGTTGTGGATCAAGAAGAATGTGATGGGCCACTAACGGCTCAGGTTATTAGGCTAAATTTGATGATGGAGGCTACTCAAAATAAATCTAGTTCTTTTCTTGCTTTCCATGTCATATATTTCCACTTGTTTAGGTGGGAACATCATAGAAAACTCCTGCAAGGATTAAATAAATTATGGCTTAAGTGTCGGCCAGCTATGAATAATAATTCCATCACAAGTTTTCCTTTTATTTGCAATGAATATTTTTTTTTTTTAAAGATATCCCAGTGGAGGTGTATGTTCCTCATGAAGAAGCCTTTATGGAATACTTGCCTTCCCTCTCCCCCAGGATGGATGATTTCTAACAACACCTTTCTCACTTGGAGAAGAGGCAATTAGAGTCCATTCCCATATAGAATGCCTGGAGCACCACCATTTTATATGAATAAATGCAAAGGAGGATAATCTAGCTCCAAACACCCTCGTCAATCATCTCTAGAACTTGCTTGAGTTTTACCTCCAACTCCTAAAAACATTTTTCTCCACCCTTTTGTTTCAATACAAGAAATCCTATCTCAAGGGTGGTCTAAGTCTTAAGGAATGGGTTTCTTCTTATGAGAAGAAGTTGGAATTAATTCAAATTATGGATGACCCTAAGGCTGATATAAATGAACTCGTGGATTTAAACATGTCTCAAGACTTTGTAGGAGAAATTGTATTTATTCAAGGTGCTAACGAGTTTGAAGAATTTGTTTCTAGGAAGAATAGGATTTTAGACAGGATCCCTCCTTTCAAGGAGGATTTCTTGGGATAAGAATGAAAATATATCTTTCCTTTTATTATTATTTGGTATGATATCAAGAATGTATACAGATATTTCCTGGGTTGGCTCCCATATAGAACCCCATTTTTATTTTCTTACAAATACAAATGATTCACAATATTACAATGTATTTTATGTTTATTATATATCTAAAGTTTCTATCAAAAAAATTGAAATCATATTTCATTACATTAAACCACATACATAATTCAAATTTTTGAATTGATAAAGTATGCAATTGTCATGAATGAGAATAAAAAAAATGAAGAAGGAAAATTTTAAGGGAGCAAGCCTAAACTTTTCCATGGTACATTTTGGATCAACCTCAAGTTCATTGACATCATTTTCCTATGCTTTTGATATTATTTCATTGTATGCATCAATTCTATGAAATATCCTAGAAATTTCTTCTTTATGTGGCCCAACATGGAACATGAGTATTGTATATTAGTCTTTTCATCATTTTATCAAATTATTAAACTGCACTCTTCCTTGCTCCCTTTTGATAATTTGGTCATTTTGTGCTCCATGGTAACAAACCTTTGAATAATATTGTAGCTGAAAGGGACTTCATATATGCTCTAATCAAAAGTCCTGTGTTAAGGAAATTGTTCCTAAGTTTTTATAAGTAATTCTATTTTCATCAGATATCATTTTTTTCAAAACTACAATCCATATAGTCAATGCACTCTACAATTGAGACCCTTCATGTACACAATTTTTCTTTGACTTGTCTCAAAATATCAATTCTTAGTCAAATTACATTCAGGTAAGTATGTTGTATTCCACTTTCTTCTAGTGAAATAATATATTCTTATTCTAAAAATTTATCATCCAACTCAGTTACTACGTCAAACTTGGGCAAGACACCCTCCTAGTAATATAGTTCATCATTATATTTTTCTATCTAGTCTTTGACATCATTGATTCTTTCTGTTAATTAATCATAACATCTTATTGTGTCCTCTATAATTTTGTTTCCTCTTTCAAATAGATTCTCCTTATATCTATCCACAACACTAACCTTTTCCTTGGAATTCTCAACCTCATTTAAGTCTTATATGGTTGTGCAAGTTTTCATTTCCTGCCATTCATCCATAGGTTGTATCCATTTCTGTACATATGAGGACAGTGTTTTGAACTTTTCCTTCATATTTTTCTTAGTTTCTTTATCGTCATCCATTTTTTACAATAAAACCCCAACATTCACAATAACATCCTACTTTAAGCTTTCTCTAGTAGGTTTTCCTAGTGGGATACTTGTAACATTATATTCACTCAATGTGATTTCACCTTTTATCTTTTCACCTTGTGGTGTGGATATTTCTAAAGTCCCGAATCCTTACTAATCTATATGAGTTTTAGTCAAGATTGTGTCCTTCTTAGGAGTTATTCTGGGTTTTACGAATACAATATTTCTTATATCCATTATCTATTCTTAAATTGTCTCCTTCTCTCTGGTTGGAAGGAGTGCTCCTAACCATCCAGTTGTTAGAGTATTTCACACAGTTGGTCCTTGTGATGTGGGTCATGCAATTTTAAAGAAAACTACTAATGGTTTGGATGCATCTTTAGGATATTGTAATAATGGTACCTCTTCATGTGGATTTTCCACTTTTACTATTTGGCTCCTTAGATTCATCATCCAATGTCATTTTCTATAGTTTTCCTTTATCCTCTCCCTTAGTTTGGGATTGGATATTTGTTTCTTAAATATTATTATTAGGTGGTGTTTCACCGTGATCCTTTTTCTCTATTGGAGTAACAATTATGTCTACAAGTTATTTTGGAGCCTCCTTAATTGGACTTAAAAATTTGAGTGGATCTTTATTCTCTAAATTTTTTACATCCTTTAAAGTCTGTCGCTATATAGACATAGTTTTATGGAGTTGTCCACCAATATCCTTCTATCCTACTGATTCTTCATATTTTTTCTATAATCATTGGGATATAGTGACCAACTTCTGATCATTTTTATCAATTGGTATGTTATTCTCAACATTGGCTTCAGCTAGTTTCATGACCTCTTCTTTAGTTTCCATCATGATCCCCTTGAAATATTCTACAGTTTGAGGGACTTTACTATCCTTTGATTTTTCTGATTCTTTTAGATATTGATCCTTAGTGGAGACATCATCTACTGCAAGAGGTTAATTTATAATTGTTTGAGTCACTATTTATTTTTCTTGTAAAATTCTTGTAGTCTCAACTTGAGTACTTTGAGATCCTACTTCCAATTCGACACTTTATTATTGAGAAGTTTCCTTCATTTTTACTTCTCATGTTGGGGGATAATTTCATCTTTCACTGCATAAATTTCAACCTCTACATTATTCATTTCAAGCATAGGAACTTCTTCAAATGTATCTACATCAACTATTTCATTTGCTTTCTTCATTTCTTCATGTGGTTGAATGAAATGAGCTACAATGATCTTTAGACTATACTACACACTTAATTCCCCTTGCCCATGTACTATCAAAATGTTACCAAGATGATTAGAAATACAGATAGTATGAGTTATTTTCTCATGGGATAACTTTTCCACTATAGCTGTTGGAAATAAGATTGAATTTGTAACTTCTAGTGGTACATGTGGAGTAACATGAATTTTTTCTTGAACCTATGGTGGCAATATTTTCTCTGCTAATGCGGAAACCAATTTTCTCTTAACCTCGATGAGTGGAGCTAGATAAATGACTTCAAATATTTACTTTTATGTTTCTTTGATACATGAACACATTACCTTATTTTACTACTAGTATCCCATACCAATGGTGGTATCACCTTGGATTTCTTTGTAACTATTTCAAAATATTTGAGGTCAGGTGCCTCTATTTATCTTTAGCACTTTACACTTTGAGTTTTGGGTAACCACTTGCTAAGGATCCTCTCATATTTTTATCTATGCTAAATGATCCTAGAAATGTTGCTAAGATATTCCTTCGTTTAGTTATACCTAACCCTGTAGTCTGTATGGGAAATGCTTGGGTGATAGGGGAACTTCAAATAGATTTCAAGAGCACATCTTATATTTTTTTGTTTGCAAAAAAAATATAGAAGTTGCAGTATCACTAGCAGTAGTACCATTCCATTCATCAATAATTCTAGAAGTAGGTATTTTGCTGGGAAATTGGGGAGATTTCCCATTTAAAGGATCCATCTTGTCAACTCGTTCTTTAGGAGGAGGTATATATTCCCCCAAAATCTTCAAGTCTCTGAACTCATTTAACAATTTAGTGTTTTGAAGTGATAAATCCATACCTTATCCCTTGATGCCAAGTTAAATTCCTTCCCATTACATTGGCTATTATTTTATGTGGGTCATCTCACTGTTATTCATCCAAGACTATAGGAGTAATTAGTTGTGCCTCAATTTTATGGTCAATATAATATCAAATCACTATTTATTGATAATATATTATTCCTTGAGGTACTACAACAATATTAAAATCAATGATTTTGCCTAAGGGTCATCATAGAGAAATCTCTAGTCCTAACGTCTTCTTCATCCTTGTAGGTCATCCAATAGTACTGAAAAATGAGGCTCATGCTCATATGAAATTCCCAAAACTAAATTAACAACCCATATAATATCATACTTGGATTTGGGATCAAATTTATCCATCTCAAACCTTTCCATTTCCTCTTCCATCAACCTAGCCTTTGCAATTTTGGGGATAGAATACCTCCCAATCTCGATAGGAAACTTAATATTGGTCTTGTGCTTCCTTGAAATTAATTTGTGCACTGGTGCCAACTGTCTTGAAAGTTAACACAAGGCCCATTTGGAATCTACATATCTAGGCTATTTGTTTGGGTGTGCATCAAATCCTCTAGATCTGATATAGGTAAAAAACCTGTGTTGAATGAAAAATAAACCATATTCTAATATTCCATTCCTGGCCTCTTCAGATATCTTGTACTTCTCACATTCTAGTTTAAGAAGACATATTATAGGTGTAAAACATGCATCATTTACTTGTCTGAAATTTACTTTCCACTTGTCTAGATTTAGCTAGGGATAAAAAATCATATAGTTTATGATCCTTGAAGTTTTCCCTTTGTGGGAGGTGAGGAAAAATCTTGTGACTTACAATATTGTAAATCAAGTATGACATCATATAAAAATCAAGATTGGAAGTGATGCCCATGCTGATTTTTTGTGCCTAAATCAAAGAGTTGTGTGTGGATTGATGTGGCTATGAATGTTTCCTAGTAAATGTTTCCTTAATTTTCCAAGATAACCCGTATATACGAACACATCCATTCTTTAAATTCATAATCCATATCCAGACCTACTCAAAAACACAATTATGTCTTCAACCTCTTCCAAAAAATGTGATTTGAGTAATTTCTTAGGGATTATTTTTGTAGACTTTGTGTCTAATACCAACCATTTAGTATTCATGAGCTTGGCATAATCACTCTTCTTCTCCTCATAATCAGCTAGGGCTGATTTTATGCTTATGGTTACTATTTTCCCAATTTGCAGTAGCCCTAACATTATTCTAAATGCTCTGTATGTTAAGGTCAGTACTATATCACCACTTCCATCTAAGACTTCCTTTTTTCCAGATCATAATTTTTAGCACAAATCCTTACTATTTATAGATAATGCACAGAGGGAGGGAAGGTAGTAGCTAGGTAAATGTGGCTTTTGGACACCATGAATTCACTTTTATTTGAAGCACAAAGTCTTCGTAGAAAGTCATTCAAGTTAGAGTTTATAAAATTTGTATTTGTGACTGTATCCAAATTATTGGTGATACTAGAGGAAACATGAAACCCTAATTCCATAGGCTTTATCTTATGTATTTTAGCTTTCTTTCTCGACCCTTTACAAATTACAAATTTGTAAAATAGGGAAAACACAAATGGTACACAAGCAATTATCCATTTTCTATAGATTCTCAAAAATTATCCTTTACACCCACTTTTCTTAAGCTCATTGACTTGAATATACACAACCATGATTTATCTTTTCTCTTTACACTGTGAATTTGCAGAGCTAGGGCTTGTAGATTTTCTATGTGAACAAGTGAAGATTCAAAATGATTAAAGAAACTTTTTATATGTATCTCCTTGATCCACACAACATGCATTAATGGCAGAAATAATAAATGCTTCAAATAATTATCATTCAATGTGCTTATACCTTTTGAATTTCAGCCATTTATGTGTTTCTATCTAAATAAAAATGAGGTTGGGGATTTTTCTTGCATTTTTGTTCATTTGTCAAAGGGGTGAAAAACTATAGATTTTACCCAATCTCCCGCTGTTGACTTTGATTATAGGTTTGACATGTGTCCCCTTCATGATTCATACTTAGAACTGCACTTTACACATTACCGTGTGTAAAATGTAAAGGTGAATAAAAGGCCCGTTTTCCTACTATAATGATATCTTTAAACATATTTCCCTTAAGAGAGCATGGATATGCTTACATTGTGTATTATGCTCTTGTGAATATTCGCTAGAATATTCCACCGAGCCTTGGGGATTATTTTACACATTCGACATTTATATCATTTCTACAAACATTCAAACATGGCTCGATACTGCGAAGTGAACCAAAACATGTCATGTGTTTCTAGGCGTCAGGGAATAAAATGCAATTTTCACCAAAGCTTAGATTGAACCACATTTAGAGTATTTTGTAGGGATTTTTAAATGGTTCATTGGAAACTTTTAGAAGGATCTTTCTATGAAGAAACATGGGCACGACCACTTGAATTTAGCACAACAATTTTACACACAAATTTAATACCTTTCTTAGTTAAACATCGATTTATTTTTCAAAGGTCTGTGGGTTTTCATGCATTACATACCTTGATAAGGATGGAAAAAAAATATTTTGACATCACATTTCAAAACATGGTGTGAGCTCAAAATGAACACCAAAAAATTGGATGTATAAATAACAAATAGATTATGCACACCTTATGTATGATAGGTGTAGTCACATTTTTAATAAAATTTTATGTATTATTCTTATAACTACTTGATACAAACCCTAACACATAATACCTACTAAATAAATCTATTTATGTTGACATTTTCACTCACACGTTTTCATAAGCATCTCAACCACAACATAGTAAATAGGTCTGGTATCCTCATTATAAGAGAGTGACATGAATTTTATAAAATTTTATGGACATTTACACATAGAAACATAAGTGCAAACACTAGCTTAACAATTACATACAATGCACAGAAATATTTTGATAACAACATAGAATAATACAATACATATTTAATGCTTATAAATATCCTTCAGAACTACATCTAACATGTATATTTCATTAGCCACAATAGATGATGATACAAGTTAGATCAATAGGTGAACTCTATACCACATAGTCAAAGATAAGCATGGGATTATACCATAAAATAATCATACATGTGTGATTTTTTTCTAAACCTCCTTAAGACCCTAGTGAAACTTAGAATTTTCCCTTTAGGTGATCATAGAAATATATGTCAATTATACAATACTTGTTACAAATGTAAAATACTCCCAAAATGTCTAAATTTATTAAAATATAGAATAAAATGGGAATTAATAAAATCCTCCTGAGAACATATCTTAGCATTGTTGTCATGAAAATATTCTTAAGATTCACTCTAACATCTCTTGAGGATACCTAATTGTTTCTTGGTTGGCACATCTTATGGTTTTCTATAAATTACCATTATCCATTAAATTATTCATATAATTTGATGTAAGAACATCCAAGTTCAAAGGTTATCCTCTATCGAGTCGGTTTATGTTGTGTTTTTTGTTTATATTGTTGTGTGCAATCCTATTACACAATTTCATTTTTGTAGGCAATTATATTGTGCAATGTTAAATCTATTGCACAATTCATGCAAGTTTTTTGGATCCATGTTTACATGTGTTAAGGTCTCATAAGAATTCATGAGATTCTTAGAACATTATTGAATCTGTGTTAGTCTAAGAAAGTCACACAAGCTTAAGGGAAGCTGCAAAATACTTCAAAGAAATTTTTGAAGCCAAGAAATACTATTTGAGGTCACAGAGTATTGCAAGTGAGTTTGGAAGATGTGAAGTGATGCAGAATGATGCTTGAAGCTACATTTTTTTTGGAAATACTGACTAATTATGTAATAGGTTATTTTGGCCTTGACTTACTATGGTTCCATAATATTAGGATTTTAATTGGGTGTATTGTATGCCTATATAAAAAAATTCTCGATTTCCTTAAAGAGTCAATTTTTAGTCTTAAAAATTTAGTTTTGTATCTCTTAAAATTAGAGAAAAGTGTGGATGCAATATTAAAGATTAAAAAAGAGGATGATTATAATGATATGCCATGAAATGAGTGCAAATGATTAATTGATGGCATCATTGTCGATCAATTTGTATTTGTTATTGCTTTATGTATATGAAAGAATATTTTTGATTTGTTTTCTATTGTTGAATTAAATATGTGGTCTTACATGCATTTTTATATGGTTTTTACATGATATTACGAGGGTTTCATGGTCTAAGGTGGATTTTCATTGAGTACCCTAACTACATTATTTGGTATCGGAGAAAGGATTTGTTTCCTTGTGAGTGGTGACACATTAGATACTTTTATTTTTACACATTCATGAGTGTGGGTAGAAAACCACTATGGACATATTCTAGTGGGTAATTTTTGGGTTGAAGGTGTGAGGATTACACAAAAAAATTTGGTGGTTTTCCACTTTTTTTAGATTGGATAAAAAATCGTTTCAGACATCTTCTAAAAGTGAGAATGTTTTAGTAGAAGTTGTGGAGTTGTGAGATTATAAGCCAAGATTGAGCACTGCTAAAATACAAATGAAAAGAGAGACTAAATTTTTGAAAGAGAGGAATCAAATACGAGCCAAAATATAGATTTTATATTGAATGCATAAGAAAATAAGTTTAGAATAGCTTTATATATATGAAGTGGTGAAGTGTAACCTCCACCCAAAAATGTGGAGAATTGTAACTCCCATCTATCTTACTGACACATAAGCAAGCTAAATACATGTTAGGAAAAACCATGAAATGGAATAAAATCCTACACTAACACCCTCCCTTAATCATATCTTAGGTACATAAAATAAATGGGTCCCAAAAAAAAGGCATGATGAGTTACCCAAGTACAAATAAAATCCCTCATAAAGTGGAGAACAAAAAAAACATGTAGGAAAAAATCCTCCTCAAAAGATAAAAAATACAAGTGCAAAAATTATCTCCCGTAGTAGATAATCCCCCTAAAAGGACATAGATAAGGCCCTAGAAATTAAGAGATAAGGAAGAGAAGAAGAGATGACTATGTATCCGCATAGAATTTGAGACCGCTTGAACTCCCAATAAATATTTTCGAAGTAGAATCCCATTGTTAAAAGGAGAACTGGTGGATACCATATCGCACTCAATAATATCATATGCTACACTAAAATATTGAGGATCAGAGTATCATAAAAGTGAACTCTTTTCAACCAAGGATTAGCTCCAATAGAGTACCATCACCACATCCATCAAACCATACATATACAAATAATTATGCATAGTAGGTCTCTATATTAATGTGTATATAATTATAATACAATAAATAGTTTTTATTAAATAGGATTCATAAGTTGTTATTTTCAACAACCAAATATTTTCATGAGCTAATATTATGGAATAAGACACTTCCTTATGAGAAAGCTCAAACACATCCTCGTGAAACAAAAAATAAATTAAATACCTATTTCAAGCATAATACCTTTATGAGTGTGAGTGCGACTCAACACCAAGTTGGTTCAGAAATAACCAAATTCACTAGCCAGTGTGAACACACACTCCAACACCCCTCCCTTAAAAACATAATGGGAATTGAGAAAAATAGAATAAAAGAGACATATGTGTCCTAGGAACTAGGCCTAATGAGTGTTGATGTACAAATATATAGTTAAATCTACATTTTCCAATAGTAAATAGTCCAACTTAATAGAATACATGGATGTTGAGTCTCTCTAATGCTAATTTATATAGGAACTGGAACTCTATACGAGGCTTACTCAAGAAAAAAAATTATTAAAAATTTGGGAAAAAGAGTTACCATGGATGAAATGTATCACTGTAGGGAACCCAAAATCTAGTAATACAACATATTAAATAGAGAAAATTTATTGTGTAATGCGTCCCAAGAAGCATGAATCAAATAATAACCATAATGTTGAAGCAGGTGTACTGGATGGGATGAATCCCATCAAACATAAGTGCACTCAATGGAATCTAGAGTTTAAAAATATCTTTTGAGAACACATGGTTAGAACCTACCAATGTTGACAGGTGTTGGGGATGCTAGCTTTATGAATAGTTCCAAGTCTAAATCCACTGCTCTTCTCGAGAGCTAAAGTTTTTCTAATTAGAAGAAATGTTTAGTATACATATGGTTACTTAAACTCATTTTTCACTAGTGGTATGGATCCACTACTTGATCACAAAAAAAATAGTTGACTCTATAATTCACCAAAATATATCCATGCAAGGAGACTACCAATGGTTTCAATAGCCCAAGAGTTCACAAATTTTTTAATTTGATCTACTTCTAGAAGGTCCAGTGCACCAGATACCAAAAATAATTTCCAAGGAAATGGACATGACACCCAAAGTAAGAATGACACCATACTTTTAAATGGGTGGAGTGAAAGTACAAGTATGTATGGATGAATAAAACCAACTACTCGAACACTAACAAGATGACACTAGACTATGTCAAAATAGCCACACTTTAAAAAGAGGAAAATCTCAAATATAATATGAAGGATACTTTCAACGTTCCTAAAAGTACTGAAGATACATATGAAATATACTTCTCAATAAGATGACCTTGGTGGCAATGGGAAATTCATACAACTAAAGCAGATAAAAATGCTCAAAATAGAGCATAACCACATGAAATAACTCCATGGATTTGTAGACTTGGTGAGGTTAAAAATGGTCCCATACAAAATAACATCACTAAGTGATGCAAAGAATCTCCAGAATGTTGTCAATCTCTAAGGATGCCATTTGAAACTTGATATTTCTCTACAACTACAAAATAAAATAGCTCAAACAAAAATGAACATTATAATGGAGGAGGAGTAATGAGAAAATCAATAACCTGAATGGTGGAGGTGTCATGCCTATAGTTCCCTCTCAATGAAAACTTAAGTTGTCAACACAAGTGATCATATATATATCCTAAATAAACATATATGGATGAGTACAATGCTTTTATATTGATAAATATCATAATATTTTTTTAGGTTGATCATGTATGGCAAATGAAATATCTAGTTTCTCAAGCCTGATTGAAGGTGTGGATGAACTCATATATAGCTCATGATCCTCAATAAGAGTCTAGTGAAGAAAAATAGAATCTATATCAATAAGTGATCCCAATGAATTATTACCTACTTTATAACCAATGCCATGGTATGAATTCCACTTAACATACTTGATAGGGGAAACAATACCATGTTAATGTATGTAAATGCCTCTGACAAAAAATATCATATAATAGAGTATATGAGAACCAAATGTAGGGTAAGTGCACAAAGATGGGGGGCAAAAAAGTGGACAAAAATATCTTTTTATGCCATTTTGGCCATAACGTGCCTGTGTTATGGCTCGATCACATCATAACATGACAGAGAAAATTTAGGGTGACGTTATAACATGAGCACATTATGGCTTGGTAAATCTGAGCCATAACATGCTTGCATTATAATGCGCTCGTGTTCTTGTTTTCTATGTGGCATATGTGCTTATGGGAGGTATATATTTACTAAAATAAATGGTTTAAGTATACATTTTTCTTTTATTAATCTTTATACTTTATTATTTCTTTAAATTTATTTTAGTAAAAATAAGAAGTTAGGGTCACTCTGTACCTTATGGAATGAGTCTCACAGCTCCATCTATCATGGGTTAGATTATAGTTTTTCATATTCTAATCTGGTCAGTACATAGATATTTTTCAGGATTTCATCATTCATCCTTCAATATTTTAGGGTTTAAATTATACAATCGATATATGTTTTGTGAAATAGTATAGTATTTGTTTAGGTTTTGGCACCTTTTAGATTGGTTATCGACATTTGTAGGAGTGTTAAATGTGTCAACATTAGAATTTACAAACCTCACAACTCCCAAATGTAGCGACAACTAATCAAATATATGGACTCATGTAATTCCTTATAACACATAATAAATCAAAACACATATGTACATTTTTATCGATTCAAATATCAAGGGAATGGTCATCATGAGATCTATGAAGAATATAAAACATCATGAGGTGATACATAGCTCTAACACATTTGCATGCATTCATCAACTCATAACAACCAATTTCAAACATTCTAATTAGTATCTTGTTTTTATAAGTCCTTACAACAAACTCTATAGGCTCAAATATGAAAAAATGGCACAATCAACCTAAAAATTACCCTTCTAACCTCCATATCCTACTCTCACATTTTGTACAAAAACCCAAACAACTATTAAAATGACTCATTTTCTTATAAAACCTCTTTTTATCATACTTCCACTCTATTCCTCTCACTATCATTAAGTGTCCTAATTCTAAATCAAACACAAATTTGGACTATTTTTCTTCCATTTTTTCCTTCCAACTCTTTATATTGTTTCACCATGTTCAGAATAACATGAAACCATTCAAAAAAAGTGATAATTAATCAAATAAACCATGAATCCTCTCAAGTTTTATCAATCATGCCATGTTTTAGATCTCAAGAACTATTCTCATGCAAGATCCATATCCACAACTAAAAAAAACATCCTCATATACCATTTGGGCTCATTTTAATGCATGAAAGTTTTCAAATTTCAACCCTTTAAACTTATCTTGTTATTACCTTTTCTAATTTTTATCCTATTAACTCTCTTATAGCTCTTGTCTTGTGAATTTTCTAGTGTACCTTTTAATTTAGGGGGTTTCAGACCATACTAATGGGTTTTATAGATACCCATTTATGCTTCTCCATCTATGCAATATTTCAATATGCACTTCTTTGGAAAACATCCCTCAAAACCCTCTGTCTCATTCTCCCTTTAGATCTTCAAACTGTGACTGTAACTATGCATACTAACTGTCAATGATATCTCTAATTTTGACCAAAGAAAACTTAAAATTCAATCATATTCCTTTCAAGGATCTTGTCTTTATTTATTCTTACAAATTTGGGGTCTAAATTCCCTTATTTGGGTTTTTAAAACATAATCCCTAGTTGTACCATGTCTTCAGTGATGGTGGAAATCATATCAGGATCACAAACAATGCATATTTTATGAGAGTAATTCTAAACACTTAATCAATGCTTGATAATGAACTCACATATTACAAGTCAGGTAGGTGGAATTCATAATATTTCAATATATTGTGGAGGTCAAGAAAATGGAATTAATTCTCTGCCATTCCTCCAAGTTTCGTTCATGGTTCAATCCTTCTATCAGGAGTAGTAAACCTATCTCCATGAGGATAAATTGAGAAAGAGGGTGTCCAGAAATCATAAGCATGCTTCCAATAAGGTGAAATATTGGGAAGGGAGGTGAATTATGATACGAATAATATAACATCATGTTCAAATATAAAAATTGAGGCTCAAGGATTGAATTTATGATCATCATATATTGACTCTACCATTGTGTCCAAATCTCTTCCAGAAACACATAAATAATGAGCTAGTTAGGATACTGAGGTGTCTATGACCATCATGTGTAAAGGATCAAGAAGTCACATATTCTCATGAGAGGGATATGAGAAACAAGTGTATGACCATCTTAAATCATATTCCATTCAAGGAGGATTTTCAATCCTATATGGGTAAGAGGATGATATTCAAATGGATATTTTGTCATGTGAATTAATTGACCAAAAAATGAAAAACTCAATCCATGAAAACCAAGCCACAATGTGAAATCATCTGATACTATCAAGCAATACATACCTCCCAAGATTATTTTAAACACTTAATTAGTACTTGGTAATGAGCTCAATACATTGTAGAGACGGGGAATATATGATTCACCTTCAAGTTCTAATTCCACATAGATAAAATTGATCAAAAGGGTGTTCTCTGAAAGGGTATTAAAGTCTTCTCCACAACGGTGTTACTCAATAAGACTACTAAACTTTTTATAACCCAATTCTAGGTACATTTATATTCTAAGAATCCTTATTAGCTGAGATATCAATATTTTCTTGTTGAAACCCCAAAATAGGGTTTTAGATAACCTAAAAGGGAGAAAATATAGATCCTGTGGCTAGGTTTCCTTTAGTTCAACCTTCACCATGGCTTAGATAAAATTCCTAAAAAGGTTTAAATTTGTTTTAGTTTGCAAGGATGATTACCCAAGGTGATAAATTAATTCAATAAGATTCAGTTAAAGATAACTTCCTATGGAGGCCTAAAAAGAACATTTTTGGCCATTTTGCAGGTGGTAAACACACTTCAGGAGTGCTAATGGAAATTATAAATCATTTGAGGGTGATTTTGAAGAGAATTGAAGGTGTCTGAAGTAATTTAGGAAAATTTAAGAAAGAAAATATGATTCAGGGTCCACTTGTTCAACATCAGGTATTCAGGGTGTAGGGAATGAGAGCTTCAACGGTGAAATGTTGTCTTTTATGGAATATTTTTGGATTCCTGAATGAGTTCTCAAATGTTGTATTCTATGGAATATTCACTCAATTATTAGTGTTATTAAACACTCATTCGAACCTTGTAGTGTGATCACAATTCAAAGGAGGAAGGATGCTATAACCACATCATTTCAGTTGAACATGTGGCCACATGAAAAGAATATCATTCAATGAAAAATACTTCCATCTACATGGTGAATACCTATTTCAGTAAGTGATAGATAATAAGAAAATGGTTTGATAATCATAGAGCTGATTTTTGATCACTAGGGTTAATTATGTAGGCCTTGAAAAATAAGAGAGTGATACTCACTCTTTCCTTGTAATTAGAAGAGAGCATCATATTCCCACCATAATTTAGGTCTCATAAAAGTGTTTCTAAACACTTGAGTCATCGGTTGAGGTTTTAGAAACATGTTTTCAACTCATAGTAACTCATCTTTTAGCACCCTTTTGTGTTAGAAATCTCATCACTAAAAAACACAACCCTAAACATTGAACTAAATCCTAAACCCTAAACCCTAAAACTAGAGACCTAAATACCAAACCCTAAAACATAAACCCTAAACAATAAACCATAAACCATAATACCTACACCCTAAACCCAAAGCTCTAATCCCTAAACCATGATCCCTAAACCCTAAACCCTTTTTTATCACCCTAAACCCTAAACCATGTGCCCTAAACCATAAACCATAAACCTCTAGCCCTAAACCCTAAACCATAAGCCCTGAATTCTAAACCCTAAACCCTAAACCCTAAAACCTAAACCATAAACCATAAACCCTGAGCCCTAAACCCTAAACCCTAAGCCCTAAGCCCTAAGCCCTAAACCCTGAGCCCTAAACCCTAAACCCTAAACTGTGATCCCTAAACCCTAAACCCTAAGTCCTAATCTCTAAGTCCTAAAACATAGATTATAGACCTTGAAATCCAAATCCTAAAACCTAAATCCTAAATCCTATTTTTACCACCTTGAACCCTAAACCCTAGACCCTAACCCCTAAACCATGATCCTTAAACCCTAATCCATAAACCGTAAACCCTAAACCATAAAATTGAGCCATAAATCTGAAACCATGATCCCTAATCCCTAAACCTAAAACCCTAAACCATAAATGCTAAACCCAAAACCCTATGCCCTAAACCTTGAACCCTCAACCCTAAACCCTAAGCCATATACCATAAACCCTGAGGCCTATACCATAAACCCTAAACCTTGAGCCTTAAAATCTAAATTCTAAATCCTAAACCCTAAATCCTAAGCTATAAACCCTAAACCCTAAAACCTAAACCCTAAACTATAAAAAATAAACCTTAAAACTTAAACCCTAAGCCATAAAACCTAAATCCTAAGCCCTAAACCCTGATTCTTAAACCATGAGCCATAAACCCTAGCCCCTAAACCCTAAACCCCGAGCCTTAAACCCTAAATCTTGAACCATGTTCCCTAAACCCTAAACCATGACCCTTAAACCTTAAACCCTAATCCCTAAAACCTAAACCCTAAACCCTAAAACTTAATCCCTAAACCCTAAACCCTAAACTGTAAAACCTAAACCATGAGCTCTAAATCCTAAACCTTAAACCCTGAACCCTGAACCTCGAGCCATAAAACCTAAACCCCGAGCCATAAACCCTAAACCCTGAGCCCTAAACTATAAACAGCCTACTATAAACCCTAAACTATAAACTTTAAACCCTAAACCCTAAAACCTAAACCCTAAACCCTAAAGCCTTAACTCTAAACCCCAAGCCCTGAGCCCTAAACCATAAACCCTAAACCTTAAACCCTATTTTTACCACCCTAAACCCTAAACCCTAAACACTAAACACTGAGCCCTAATCCCTAAGCCCTAAACCATGATCCCTATACCTTAAACCCTAAACCTTGAGCCCTAAACCTTAAACTGTAAGCCCTAAACATTGTTCCCAAATATTTCTTAATTAACTCCAACACTTCTAAGATTCTATGAAATCACCTCCAGGTGATTAATATATTTCTTGAACTCTCCCAGAGGGTGTTTGATTAGCTCAAGATGGCATTTTTAGGCCTCCAGAGGAAGTTATCTTCCATAAAGTCACATTGAACTCATCAATCATTGTATCCAAGCATCCCTCCACATCAAAATAAACTTAAAAGCCCTTGTTAATAATTTATTTTGATCTAGGTTGAGAGTGGTACTGAGGCATGATCGCTAGAGGAAGGACACACCATTGACTAGGAAGTGAAACATGCATTCCCTAAGCTTGCAAAGTAGGTACTAGTCCATAGTATGATTTTACCATATTCTAATACAAAATTATGGATTCAACTCCATGCTCATGGGGAAATTCATGAGTCCATATATTTGATCAATTGTCACTACATTTGGGAGCTGTGAGGTTTGTAAATTCTAACTTTGACACTTTTAACACTCCTACAAATGTTAATAACCAATCCAAAAGGCCCCAAAACCTAAACAATGCCTATATTATTTCACAAAAAAGACATCGATTGTATAATTTAAATCTTAAAATCTTGAAGGATGAATGCTGAAATCCTGAAAAATACCTATGTATTGACCATACTAGAATATGAAAAACTATCTTCTAAACCATGACAGATGGAGCTGTGAGACTAGTTCCATAAGGTGCAAAGTGACCCTAACTTCTTATATTTACTAAAATAAATTTAAGTATAAGAAATAATAAAGTATAAATATTAATAAAAGAAAAACCCATTTCTTTTAGCAAATATATCCCTCCCATATACACATATACCACATGACAAACATGAACATGAGTGCATTATAATGTACTCATGTTATAACACACTCATGTTATAACATGCTCGCATTTCATCTTTTGTGAGTTTGGTAATCCCAATCCATAAGCTTGGATATCACACCCTAAGGCTTGGACTGTGTAATCCGTGAATAAATCTGTGTTTAACAAAAAACATCAAACTCTCATGTGTACACCCCAATATATCATGCATTAAAACACAATATTCCAAAAATAAATTACACTATGTTGTCAAGCTCATTTTTACCTTGATGACGATATAATTCTTTCTAAAATCTGATTAGTTTAAGGCTTTCATCCATATTTTCTTTTATTAGTGCCCTTGTTTTCTTGTCAAAAACCTATGCATACATTTTGGTGCAAAATTTACAATTTTTTCATCCAAATTTAAAAATGAGGTTTTTTCTAAACTCCAGTCTACACACACTAAAAAAACTAAAAAATGACTTTTTTTTCTTAAAGTTATGGGGGTGCACACACAAATATTTCATTTTCAGGATATGTGCACTTTGAAAATTAATAAAAAATATCTATACATACAAAAATTATGAAAATTTAGTGGCACTTCGTACATGGTCTTAGCTAATTTTCTACCAAGAGGAATTTTAAAAAAATTATAGAACTCAAAAAATGGGGGGGGCGCACACATAATAGGTTCTTATCTTTCTTACACAAAAATAGACATACTTTGTGTGCGCACAAAATTTGAGCCTTTTAATCTCAACCATTTTAAAAAAATAGTAGTTTAGAAACTATATTCCAAGATCTACGGTACCTATTCTTATCACTTTGTCAAATTTTGAGTATAGGCATGCCGAATTATTCGATGAAGTTCAGGTTTTGTTGATTTTAGGAAAAAGGTGTCCCTTTTTTACCCGCTTTTAGACCCCATCTTTGTGCACTTACCCATCGTGTAGAGCATAGAGTAACATGGTCGAGGTTTTGCATGGGGCCAGGTCATACTAGCTACCACTTATCATGATTTATACTGGGGAGTTAGGTGCGGATCACAATCCCAGTCATCCTACACTCGTGGTGTCATGGGTGCATGAGAGGGGGATTCCGTACCAAAGAGGAATGGGGGTTAGAGATCTAGATAGCATTAGGGAAGAGAGTTGAGTGGATGTGGTGCCTATCAGAGTTACTCCATAGGTAGTAGAAACTTTAACCACCACAGATATGGTTGTAGAGATGTGTATGAGGGCATATTTTGTTAGGAGTATTGGGGAGAGGAAAAGGGAAGTATGTATTGAAACTACATATACAGTCTTTTTGCACAGGATACTAATATAAGGACCACGATGGGTGCATTGGAGGATTCACATAAGTGACAACAGAGTGCCTCAAAAATTCTATCTTGGACGTCATATTGAAATGCCCTTCTCGCGGTAACAGATCATTTTTTAGGAAGCACTAGGGAGGCGAGGGCCTATCTATGTTATCATGGAGATTTGATATCGATCACTAGCATGTGACTTGGAATCTAACCGATTGAGACAGGTCTAGATCCACACCTAAATGGGACACTATAGGAGGAACAAGGCCACCTTATAACTTTTTACAAAACTTCAACTTTGGTGACTTGGCATCTGGAATTGAAGAGGATGTGCAGGCGGAGATCTAAAGCTTTCTAAATCAGTAGGTCAGAGATCTAGACCCTGATATGACACAGGTAGTCCAGAGGAAGATCCAGGCTGCTAAAGGAAATAGTAGGTAGGCAGAGGAGAAGGATATTATGTGCTATAAGCCTTTGACAATTTAATATGGGGGATATTAATACTTCATTCTCTTTCTAAAATTTTCACATTTTGAGTAACTTTACAATACATTATGTGGGTCATAGTTCACAGTCTCTTTCTGTCTATATTCATCTATGCACACTTGATACATTAAGAGACAGTCACACAGTGGGGGCATGAGTACCTACTAGACCATACATCACCTTTTGATGGTGTTTTTTACACATTTGAAGGTCCTAGATATGTTTGCTAAAATGAGTGTGCACCAAAAAATACAATGTAGTAAGCCAAGTATTATTGGGGTGACTAGGAGAAGAAGCCCCAAATGACGCTCAAGGGGCTAACTCCCCTTGGGATTTTTGTAAGATGTGTAACACCCTTGTGCACACTCCCTATCTTCATTCATGGTAGGGGTCAAGGGGACAATTCTTTCAATGTTAAATATATATTACACTGTGACACCTTTCATTTGGTGTTGGGTCAAGTGATAGTCAATTCCATTTTGGCTCAATATTACTCCCCCTCTTAGTTAAATTAGGTATTTATCACCCCAATCCTTCATCAACTCATTTTTGCAATCCATTTATCCAAGCCTTTATAATCAAGGAGATAGTCTCTTTCAACAAGACAAATAGGTGTACTCCATCCTTTAAAAAATTCATATGTTTAAATTTGGAATTTTCAATCCTCAAATTTTAAGTTTCAATTTACATTTTCAAGCACCTGAGTTAAAGTGGGTCAATTATTTTAATGGACCTCTTGACCTTTCACACTTCAATGTGTTGTAAAGTATTCAGCTATCCAAATCCTCCATGTCAACACTGTAAGTCAATCAAGAACCTCAAGTATAAGATTAAAGTGTGTCTAAACTGGTATCTATGGATTCATTATAGCTAATAAAAAGATTCATTTTTTAGTTTAAAGAGATGGTAGGAAAATATATTCATGTCCTAAATTTGGTACTTTATCTACTTGATAATGTCAATGGAGAAGGCTTTCCTCTAAATCACTTAAATTGTGTGCACATTCTGAATCTCAATTTCCTATATTTATTGAACTATTGTATAATATTTCATACTCCTCACTACATTGATATCAATTGTGTCACTCATAAATTTCGGATTTGCGCATCAATAACCTATTTTTAGTGCTGATTACTTCCAAATTTTATGCCCAATAAATTTCCATCACATCACTACCTAGGGAATATATCAGACCATATCACTCAAGGTCCATCCTTACAATTCTTGAACTTTCTGTAAGGCTTGTTTCCAAAACTAGTGGTTTCATACAAAAAGCCAATAGACCAAGTCATTTTCTCAATTTGATATCTTTTTATAATTTGGAACTTCTATGTATAGGTCAATCTGTAATGCAAAATGTAAACCTGTGAGAAGTCTATATAAGCAATTTGAATGCACACATCTTGGAACTTTTAAGAGAATGTGCTTACAATTATCATTTGAGCAAAAGCACTCAAAATAACCTCTGTGAATTCTCCAAGAAATGCTAGTCTAGTACATCTATAATAGGAGTGTAACCACTTCACAATATGTGGTCTAAAGTAAACCTAACCAGGCTAAAGAGTGTAGCTTGCCCAAGTGATGTACACATGCCCTGGGAATCCAACTGACAAATATAAGCACACCAACTTAATATAAACCATTAGCTTCAAGTGATCAAGTTGTCAAATAGTGGTTACATCCATAATTAGATTAGTCACATCATCTATGTGAAAAACCACGTAGCAATTTGAGGCCTAAGCAGTAATCATAGTAGTGACAACATAGGTCAAAATTATGGATTGAAGATTCGACCTCAACCAATGCAACCTTTTTGCTGGGGTTTTTACCCATGGTTAGGGTCATGAAGTTATTCCAAGTCATAGGAAAGGGTTTCGATGCATACATTATGAGACCTGGGGTTTTATAGGAAGACATGTCTACATAAATTGCATGGGAAGATAAAGTTACAAAATGTTAGTATCTCTTTATATGAAACTACTAAATGGTTTTGCCACAATACAATAACGACATTTTTTCCTTACTCATCAATGCACTTCTTAAGTAGTAATAAAATGAAGCATAGAAAACATGATCGTAGTAACTAGTTATTTCATCCCCTTTTCAAGTATCATATGTACTTGATAAAGCAACACGATTAAGATAATTTCATCTCCCCTCTTGTGTCTTCTTTCATTTAGACACTATGTCTTAGTCATTGATCAATTCAAACACATTGCATATACATAGTAATATATATAATATGAAGTGTCAATTTGAGGGATTGTTTCAAAGTAACTATAATAAAATACATAATACTTGTATAGTTTGGAGGGATACCCTCAATCCAATAATGTAAGTAACCATGCGTATATCTTGTTAACGCTTGTTTATGATTTGGGTCCTAAATCAATGTACATTATTCATCAATCTTGAAACGTATGTGTGTACAAAGTGGCTAAGACATATGCCATGAATCAAACAAGTTATGACTTTTTCTTTCCTATGTACGATGTAAAGCTTACTGAACATATGCAACCCTTATGGCATGGTTCTAGGATAAAAAGCATTCATTCCTAATTTGAGCAATAACTTCATCATGAATGTTTTTGTATTCAGTAATGTTGTGATCTATGATACTTAGGTCCTTATATGTAGCAAGATTAGATACATCATAAGAGAAGTTTGAGAAACATTGGACTCTCTATTAGTATCTAGAATTTGGTTTAGTTTAATAAAGTACATGGGGAGCATGCGTTGAACCTATTCTTATGAAAGATGATAAGGATAGATTGGTTTATATTTTTTTAGGTATAAGATACATGATTAGTTATGAGACGACTTAAAGAATTGATGGGTATAATAAGTTATTTAGCAAGTAAGTTGTGAGATAATTTAACCATTTTGACATGTTGCATCTCATGCCTTGGGGTTGACTCATATTATCAATCATCATTAGATCAGTTGACATTTAGATAATTCGGTACATAAATATTAGGTATCACCTTACTAGTAATAGGTACATGACTAGGGTTATTTATACTTGGTTTGCAACCGGTATCTTAATATGAATCATAATCAATCCCATCTTGTTGTGGAGAATCATGAATATATATATGGTATCCATTATTGTGTTTATTTTTTATTGGGCTTGTGTGTTCTATAAGTTCTATGAGGTGGTATACAATTGTGCATTTTTTATTGATATCAATACCATTGTTGTTTGCACAATAGTATGGATTGCTTTTTTATCCTTCTTTGTGAGTAGATGAATCTTGTTTTATACAAATTCAAAAGTGTATCATTTAGTATCATATTATTCTCATCAGAGATGCCATAGTTATATATTTTAGTATCCATTAGCGTTTAGGGACGTGAGATGATTGCATAGTAGAATGTTGTATATCTATAGGAAATAAATCCCTTATCCTCACATTGTTGTATTATTCAGTGTAAGTCATAGAAAATTGTTGTCACGATGTTCATTGTACTCCTGTGGAAAAATTACAATAAGGTTGACCTTTAATTTTTCCAAGTTGATAGTGGGGGTATTAATGATTGGGTAACATATTAATTAACCGATCATTAAGTAGCTCATAGAGAATTTGAATAAACCGAAGGAGTTATTCCTAGTATGGTTTCCTTAGTATGCAATATTGATCATGTGAAATATACATATTGTTTCATCTATGTATGAATTTCACTTCACTTAAGCACACATATCATGTATAACAATGTGTATGTAATTATTTTCGGTATCCTTATAACTATATTGATCATTATGGGAATTGTAATAATCATTTATATTTTCTATCTCATCCTTTAGAAATTGTATTTCAATAATCATGGCTTCAATTTGGTCTTGAAAGGCATGTTGTAATGCTTGAATAGACTATAGGATATTTTTATAAAAGATGACATCATTATTAGTATAAAGGAGATGAAATGAAATGGTCCATGATGAAAAAATTATGATAGAAGTACCTCTAACTAGATAACAGATAATATGAATCAACACATGGAAGGTTGACAATCGAGAGACCATAAATGATAAGACCCAAAAGAGATGTTTTGGCAAAAAGTGACTGTTGCCAAATTATAAAAATGACTATATGTGAAAATAATTAGTGAATTTAATGAAACAAAAAAGAGGTAATTTTGAATGTGATTATGTGAAATAAAAAAATATAAGCAGTTTGCACAAAAGTGTATATTTTTTAATTATGCCCTAATTGCTAAAAAATAGTAATTTTTAATTTCCCAGAATTTTTTTGTGAAGAATTAGGGAAAATAAAAAATAGGTTTATAGTGAAAAATATAAAAATAAATATAAACCTCAAAGGAATTTGAAAATATAGTCGTTATGTTTGAATTAATGCACCAAAAGGTGATTTGTAACTTAGGAGTCATAGAGAGAAACCCAAAAGGGTATGACTGACCATGAAACCATGGGGAAACTATGGTTTGAAAAAAAGTGAAAGATATAATCAAAAGTTAGGTTCACCAAATGTTTAAAAACATTTTAAAATTTACTAGGTTTGTTATGCAATACATAACAATAAAAAGGAGTTTAATGTCTGGAGACTAGGAGATATTATGATAAGATTAACTTCTAACATTAATTGTACACAATCGGAATAATTGTATTGAATATTTTGATATATGTATATAAAACTTAAAATACAAGAGATAAAGAGAGAGAAACATACTTATCTACACCCAATAGTACATGAAGAATATAGGAATATAGATTACATAACCTAGACAAGCATCACTACTAAAATTATATAGCCTATACAAACTATTTAATTTTGGATATGGAGAAGGTGAATTGAATCTAAAATTTACACAATGATGGTAAGATCTTAAGAATTGATTTTGTGGAATTGCATAAAGAATGTGTTGATACATCAGTGTGTAGGAATAAGAAATTTATGAAAGAGATGGAAAGATATATTGAGTGGTAATATGATGTGGGTATCTGTCTTAGCTAAGAAGCACAATTGCGATAAGAAATGTCAAAAGGATACATTTCTAAATTTGAGTGTCTACAACCTGAAACTGAGTTCTAAGTTATACAGTTCCACATAAATAGTTCTATAGTATGTTCATGCAAATAAACAAATTCCAAATATAGCCATCTAAGACTCCTCACACCAATAGAACAATAATATTGTTGTGCGCAAAGTTTATCCACATCGATGAACAACACTTTCATTTTAGCACTGAATAGCAACTCCTCTACCTTGAATTGTAACAAACTAGAATGGACACACAAGAATATCCCCCCTAAAATGTAGGGACACATGTACGACCACCAGAAAAAAATTAGGTATAGCCTTCATAGCAACATGTATAATAATAGGTTCAAACACCCACAAAATATATAAAAAAACTTAGAACACAAGGTTTCTCACAAAAAATTTCATGGTATGAAATGCCACTAGATAGCCTAAATATTACTACAAAAAAACTTTAAAAAGACAAGATCCATCCTACTTCAAAGCATATTCAAGTTTAAAGTTGATCCTAAGGTTTTTGGCATGAACTAGACTCAATGGTATAGTCTGTTTCTCTAGAAAATATAGTGAATGGAGACTTTTCTACAAAACCACCCATTTCCTTCACTCTTTTCTAATTATCCAAATCATCCAAGGATGTAAGAGAAGAGAATAATCATATATAAAAGGATCTCTAATGATAATATTTAAAAATATCAAGATTCTAAAAAACACAACAAAACACTAAAATTTGGTTACCATATAATGATCTCTAATACCTTGTGAGGTTGTGGGCCAAGGTCAAGCTCTCATAAAATATAAATGCATAAAATGGATTAATTTTTTGAGAGAGAGGAACTAAATATGAGCCAAAAGATATATTTTATATTGAATGCATATCTTTACATAAGGTGTATACATAGGAAGTGGGGAATTCTAACTGCTACTTATAAAGGTGGATACTTTTAATTGCCATATATCCCACTGAAACCTTAAGGATGATAAATAAATGTGTGGGGAAAAACCATAAAATGGAATTAAAATTTATACTAATATAATTTTTTAAGGTCACATTTGTTTGAGGAAACCCAATGACACACTAAAAAAAATTCATGGCATGTCACAAAAATCAAGGTGTGAGAGTTAAGGATTTATCCAAATTGATGTGGACTAGGTAATCCCATTTAGACCCCATGGAATTCAAAATGTTGAGGTTTTGTTGTAGAAGATCACATTGATGATGAGGTATGACCCACATAAAAAAGTGAAGACCATAAATGTGAATGAGGAATAAAATAATTTGCAAGCTGATGAAAGGGGACGATATGTATTTTAAGTGTGATTGGTAGAATGGGTAGCAATCCTAGATTAGATACCCTAATTAATATGGTACTTTAGAATTAGGGGGATAATTTATTATATAACATATTTTAATAAGTATTTGAAGTATGGAGACATGAAAAATCTTAGAAAATTCAAATTTTCATTTACAAATTTGATGGGTCATGCATCTCTATGGTGAGAGCATATCCATATAGATAGAGTGCAGTGGAGAAAATAGAATTCCAAATTTTAAGGTAAATTTATTACTTTCCAATTACCAAGATTGTTTAAGAAGTTGTTGAACGCTATGAACATGATATCTTAGTGTGAATAAATACACTTAAGAGTGTTACCAACTCACCATTAGAGTGGGACACACGAAGGATGACATGGATCCAATTATATGAATGGGTTGTACATTTCAATCCAATATGAATTTGGACTGATACAAGTGTGTCATTTGAGGAATATTATCTATATATTAAGGATTTGTTAGCATGTAAGAAAAAATATGTTTCCTATAGAAAGGAAAATTCCATAAATAAGGTGGTAGAAGAAAAAAAATTGGGAATCATGAAAGTGAGGTGAGTTCAACACTATAAAATTAAGGAAAATCTATAGGAGGATAAAATATAGCTAGGAGAAGAGGATCCTTTGGAAGTGAAATAGGTCATGAATTTAGTGGAAAATGTTTATAATTGTGGAGAAACATGACATAAATATTTTGAGTGCCTCTAATACTATAGTTATGGGGACATGATAAATGTGATTCCACATATAATGAAAGGTCATGAATATGATGCACCAAGTTGTATAGAAACTTAGAGTTGGGAAAAGTGATGATGTTCAAGAAAATATTGTTAAATCCAAAAATAATTTGATCTTAAGAAGAAGAATAAATTTTTTAGAATGACGTGTAAGTTAGGAGGAAAATTCTACAAATTGACAGTGCATATTAGAATAAATGATATTTTGGTTATGAAATATCCACTGGATAAGTTGGGGTAAAAGAGGATCAGGAACCATAATCCCTTCAAGATTTCAATGTTGTAGAAGGGGGTACCATTTGGTGGTGACTAATTAATGTCTAGTGTTCCATAGAGGAAGGTATGACTATGAATTAGTGACTGATATAATTCAGATGTATGTATGTCATGTGTTATTTATAATTCCATGGAAGTTTGATTATAAGGAAAAACATGATGGACACACAAGCACATAAAGTTGGTTTAATGATGGAGAAAGAGTAGCACTATAGATTCCAATGACACGGAATAAGGATGAAGTATTTGAGCATGGACCTAAGGTTATATCTCTATCAATGAAGTAATTATTGAGTGATGTTAAGTAGAATATTTCATTATCTGCACTAATAGTGAAGCCCATGCAAAGAGAGAGTGCAGGGATAGTGATAGAGAAAGATGAATCAAATCCTCGAGAAGGGAAATATATATTGGGAAAGTATGCAGAAGTAATTTCTAGTGAACATCCAAAAGGACTACCTCTTGTGAGGAACATAAGTCATCACATGGATCTTATTCTAGGATAAATTTTCCAAACAAGGTGGCATACAGATGAGCACTACAAGAGAATATAGAGATACATAAGAAACGCTAGGAGTTATTAGATAAAGGCTTGATAAGAGATATTTTGAGCCTGAACATAATACCAATGGTCCTAACACTAAAGAAGTGTAGTCAGTAGTAGATAAATATATATTTGAGAATCAAAAAAATATCACCATTATGTACATATTTCCATTGTAATGCGATGGATGAAATTATGGATTGTCCAAGTATATGAATGGGTTGTACATTTCAATCCAATATTGAATTAAATAGTGGACTGTAATCGATTTAAAATCTGAGAGTGTGTTATTTGAATGGAATATTACATCTCAAGATAATATTAAGGATTGTATAAGTGGATAGATATTTCATTTGTATGTAAGAAACATATTGAGTATGTTTCCTATAGATGGATCAAGGAAAATTCCATAAATCCTTTAAGGTGGTAGAAGAAAGTTTTTTATCATTTAATTTAATGAAACCTTGGGAATCATTGAGAAGTGAAAGGTGAGTTCAACAATTAATAAAATATAAGGAAAATCTATAGGATTGGATAAAATCATAGCTAGGAGAAGAGGATTCTTAATTTGGAAGTGAAATAGGTCATGGTTTTATTTAGTGGAAGAGATGTTATAATTGTGGAGAAACATGACATTTTAAATATTTTAGCGAAGTGCCTCGAGATGGATCTATAATTATGGGGACTTTGATAAATGTGGATTCCACCATCAGTACATAGAGCCACACAATGATCCAAAGGTCATGATCATTATTGATGCACCAAGTCCGTATAGGAAACTTAGAGTTGGGAGAACATAATTGTGATGAATTTTCATTCAACCAAAATATCCTGTATAAATCCCTCCAAAAATCTCTCATCCATTTGATCTTAAGTATCCCTACCCTTCCTTTAAGAAGTAATAAATTACAAAAATTGATAGAGAAATGACGTGTAATCCATGTAGGAGGAAATATTCTACAAATGTGTATCAGTGCATCTATCTAGAATAAGGTGATATTTTAGTCATGTTATCTATAAGTATCCACTGGATAAGTTGGGGTAAAAGCAGGACCCATCCTACTTAAATCTCAGGAACCATACACTCTACCTATCATACATCCTCCCTTTTCTTTACCTTGATTCAGAAAGTGGATTATGTTGTGAGAAGGGGTACCAAGATGATAGCTGGTGGTGACTAATTAATGTCTTAGTTAGAATACATTATCGTTACAACATAGAATTTTTATAGGTATGAATAGGTGAATGTAGTGACTGATAATAATTCAGATGTATGTATGTCATGTGTCCATTCTATAATTCCATCCCCAGTTTGATTCATGTACATCCATAATCGAAAAACATGATGTTTTCCTTTGTCTTTATCCTATTTTTACACAAGCACATAAAAAGTAACAAAACCTAGGTTTAATGATCCCAGAAAGACCAACAAAATTCAAAAAATTCCAAAATTTAATTATTTTTTCTTTACATAAACCCACAATAATTCCTTTTCTTCATTTTTTTGGTGTAGCACTATAGATCTATCATGAATTTTTTTGGATAAGGGTGAAGTATTTGAGCATGGACCTAAGGTTATATCTCTATCAATGAAGTACATTACCTCTTGAGTGATGAAAACCCATAAGTAGAATATTTCATTATCTACACTATTCATTTAGTGAAGCCCATAAAGAGAGAGTGCAGGGATAGTGATAGAGAAAGATGAATCAAATCCTCGAGAAGGGAAATATATATTGGGAAAGTATGCAGAAGTAATTTCTAGTGAATATCCAAAAGGACTACCTCTTGTGAGGAACATAAGTGATCACATGGATATTATTCTAGGATAACTTTTCCAAACAAGGTGGCATACAAGGTGACACTACAAGAGAATATAGAGATACATAAGAAATGCTAGGAGTTATTAGATAAATGCTTGATAAGAGATATTTTGAGCCTGAACATAATACCAATGGTCCTAACACTAAAGAAGTGTAGTCAGTAGTAGATAAATATATATTTGAGAATAAAAAAAAATATCACCATTATGTACATATTTCCATTGTAATGCATGGATGACATTATGGATTGTCTAAGTGGTGTGAGGAATTTTAGTAATATTGAATTAAATAGTGGATGTAATCGAATTAAAATATGAGAGGGGGATGAATGGAATACTACATTCAAGATAAAATTAGGATTGTATAAGTGGATAGATATTTCATTTGTATTTACAAACATATTGAGTACTTTCATAAGGTGGATGAATGAATTCCTAAATCATTTATTGAGAAAGTTTTTTATCATTTACGTTAATGATACCTTGATATTTAGAAGGAAATGGTGAATAAAATTAATCAAATATAAGGAAATTTTTACATTGGTTTCATAAGGAGAAGTTGATTCTTAATTTGAAGAATTACAGTTTTATTTGGGAAGAGATATTATATCTAGAATATTTTATTTTTAGTGAAGGCTTCAAGATGGATCCAAAGTAGGTCTTTGTAATTGTGAATTCACCATCAGTACATAGAGCCACACAAGATCCAAATATCATCATTATTTTTGAAGGTCCGTATAGGAAAATAAGATGAAGAACATAATTGGAGGAATTTTCATTCAACCAAAAATCCTTATAAATCCCTCACACATCTCTCATCCATTGATAGTATCCCTACCCTTCCTTTAAGGTACTAAATTACAAAAATTGATAGAGAAATAGAGAATCCATGTGGGGTAAATAATTCAATGTGTATCATACATCTCTCTACAGTAAGGTCATATTTAGTCATGTTATGGTATGAGATTTGATTCCATATCCAAATATACCTATTACAGTGTGTTTCTTTAGCATGCGAGTATATTATTTATGTAGTCATATAATAATTTATGTGAGTCACAAATCCCCCACCAATCGTGTGAAATATGGTTCTCGTCATAATGATTCTCCTTATTCCTTAAAAATAAGATTAATTACTAGTTTTTATGTCATTCCATGCTCATTGTCATTGTCAATTACAATAATCATTTGTATTTAATCAACTTCAATTGTCAATTATAATCATATCCTATATGTATTTTTTCATTTATATATGAATAAATTAGTGTGAATAATTCAATAAGCATGGCCAACCTTAAAATTTTATTGGATAATGATTTTTTATTAGAGGTTAGCATGTGGTCCTTGAGTCCACCATCATTATTTTTAAGTATATTTGAGTATATTTATACTTAAAATGTTATTGGATAATGATTTTTTATTAGAGATTAGCATGTGGTCCTTGAGGATATGGCATGAAAAAAAAAACCTTACCCTTTTTGTATACCTATCAATTTATAATTTTCTGTCAAATGAATGAATTAAAAGTTATAATAAAAAATATAGTGATATATTGTAGATATGAGAATTGGATTTAGTACATTAATAATCATGTAAATCAATTATAACAAATTACATATTTATTAAAGTATTTTTTAAAAATCATGGATTTAGTATTTTATAGGATAATTCTCTGATTTTCATGAATCTAAATATAATCATTAGTTTAATATAGTGGGTAACATGTTTAAATATTAAAGAAAAACAAATCTGGAAAAATCAAAGCTTGCATCCACTCTGAATATTTCCATAATGAGTACATAAATTTCACCCTTGATCAAATGTAAAAACCAATCATGTAAAAAAAGTATGGTAGTTCTAATTTTCAATGATATCAATTAGTTTTCCTTGATTATTTTTGGATCACTAGGTAACCACTCTCCTTATTATAAGACCTAATACAACATAAAAATATAAAAATGATAATTAAAAAGATTTGGATTCGCTAGTTTGACTCAATCAAACCCTGATCGGGTAAAAGTATTGAAATCAACCCTCAGTGTAATTCAACAAGTAATCTGGTGTATACAAGTTTCTTCCCACCATTATATTTTCAAATGAATCCATTAAGTAGTAAATTCTAGATGATATAAATGCTTGAATTATATGTTTGGCATGATGATGCTTCAAAATAGAATAATTTCTCTTCTCTTAAAACTTCAATATAATTCCTTTGTGGTCATTTTGTGTGTCTAAATACATGAATGAACCTATTAATTTATAGAATTTACAAATTCAAAATAGGACCATATTATCACACATGTCAACACATAATATGCAATAAATGTTAAAAAAGAATAAAACTATAGAAACAAAAGTGTAGGGTTGAAAGGGCCTAAACATCAATGACAATTTCTGTAAATAGTGTGAAAATGACATGAACATTTATGCACAATATACAACTATTACCATGACAATAATAGTTAGAAATGGTATTTTTACTATTATGGTAGCAATAAGAGTATTTTCGGGTGGTTTAAGTTGATAAGTGATATTGTTAGCCCGGTATAGGATAAGGAAAAAGGGAGGTTGCAAAAATTACTAAGGGGGATGGGAAAAATAGGGTGAAATGGAAGTATAAGGTCAAACAAAGAATAACCTGGTTTCGATAATAAGATGATGGATTCATAATGAATTATGCAAACTAGAAAGTTTTGAAAAATAGAAATTTTTGAAATGCATACAAAACACAAGGAACATGTGCCAAAAACATTCAAATTGAGACCAATAATTAATAAACACATAAATATACTAACACCATAGAAATTAACTAGTCCTACACTAAAATTAGATACATGTCTACGAGATTCCCTACTTTGATGTATATGCATGGATACATATCAAATTAGGTAAAATAATCACTTGATAATTTTTTATCGTATGAACTCAACATTTGTTGAGATTTATTGATGTTTTTATAAGAACAATAATGATATGATAATCACATGGAAAGATAAATCATTTTATCTTCATAGTAAAGGCTTGAAAAGATTTAGGTCCTTGCATTTATATTGATATTACTAGAAACAAGTGTTTTTATATACATATAGAAACATAAGCAAATGAATAAATTTTTATTAAATGGGGGGGGGGGGGTGAAACAGTCCTACAAAACTTTTAATTCATTTTTCATTCATCATTTTAACAATTCATTAAATATCCATAAACTATTCAATATTATTAAGTGTATACCAAACATTTACAAGTGCATGAAACAATAGAGAGAAAATAAGACACCAAATATATTTCAGAAACCTTCAAGGGGCAGAAAATCCACTAAAAAACCTTTGCTAATATTGCTCATAAAAAAGGAATTTCAAATAATATTACACATCAAGAAAGATTTGTTTAGCAAGGCACCAACCACATAAGGAGAACCAACCCCTAGTTTAGTAGGACACCAATCCTACAAGGAGGCTATAACACCCTAGGATGACCAAGAACCAACTCAGTAACCTAAAATATATGATCATTGAAGATATGATTCTTCAAAAATTTATGGTGATAACAAATTCAGCTCCAAACACGCCAAACCCTCTTCAAACGTTTATCTTTCCTAATTCGCTCAAATATGCCCTTCTCTAGATGATTAGGTATAATGACCTTGCATATATGATCCTAAATATTCCTTAGAAATTTATACCTCTCCTAAGCTCTTCCCTTTACCCCTCTAATCTCTTCTTCCTTCTTATCTAGGTCACTCCCAACCCCTTCATCTCATCTAGTCGCAATAAGTAAATACAATGCACTTATATACATGGTTCATCTTCTAAACACCCCTAGGTTGGCCATGACCATATGGATGAGCTAAATGCTAGCATGTTCTAAGAGGAAGGTGTGGATGTGGTAGGGACAAGACCTTTAGTATTGGGGTTTACAACATGATATTTTGGGGTACCTTTTTAGACAGTGTCAAGAAACCTTTCAAACTAAGCAGGATGTGTTTATAAATATTCCATCTCTGTTATTTGAAATTTAATTATATTTACATGTTCAACATATTCAAATGGAGATGTGGGGAATGAATATGAAATTCCAGGAAAGGTAGTGGTTTTACATTGTGATGTTGATATTACCTTAAGAGCTTGGGTCTCTTTAATGGATGTGGTAGATTGTTTATAAGGAGGGGGAGTAGTTGGCTTCTCTTGAGCCTTAGTAGATTTAGTTGGGGTAAAATTGGGTGAAGGGATATTCTTAGGAATATATTTCAATCTACGGGATGTACCAGAGGACTTACTTGGTGTAGTAAATGGATTCTTTCTTACCAATGGATTTGGTTTCTCCTTAGCTAAGTCCATTGATGGCGGTAGTGGTAATCCTATGCTAATTATTTTATCATGCAGGAATTCAGTGGGAGGGTCTTATTTATTTTTCTTTGTAGCAGCTGCCAAAGACAAAGCCCCTTTTTTTACTGTGCCCAAGTGAACACCATGCATGATAAGCTTGGTGATTCATCATCATCATTGTCTTCACTTGCCGAAACATACTCAAAATGTCCATTTTACATATCACCATCAACTTCTTCGACCTCAAGGTAGTTCCATCATTACCCTCTTCTTCTTATTCAAGTTCTTATATCTCTTCTTCCTCTTCGTGTTCTTCAAAATCACATGTGAAATTGACTGGTGGTGCTTTAAGAGAGAGACGAGGAGGAGGAAGGTGACTTTTGGCTGATTTGGAGGATTTTTCTTTCTCGTTGTGTTCCTCATGGTGATATGAGAAAATTATTTCTTCAAGGAAATCATGTCATTAGCCATCTTTTGGATCATTGGATTAATGAGAGTTGATCCTAAAATTTGACCTTTCTATTTTCCATTATGACCCTTTACTTTTATATACAATATTAGGTCATAATCTGTCTTGACTGCATCCTCTTGCAGCTCTTTCAAATCAGTTGGTTGAGATCTTCTGAGGAGGAATCCAACCTCAAGTGGTAGGGAATCAATAAAGAATATTTTTATATTGTTATTTGGAGGCACGACATCTTCAGGGATCCTTATGATTATCCAGTTGTACTTGAATATGAAATATCTCATAGACTTGGTAGGCTCCTTCTTCATTTGAACCAATTGGATAAAGAAGTCCTAGTGGTCTTCCATAGTTTTGAATCTGTGCTCAAATATGGTTTTTATATCTTCCCATTAAGTGATAGATCTTGTGGGTAACATATAAAACCATTCAGAAACCTTTTCCTATAATGATTCCATGAACAATCAGACAAACATGTCTGTTTGTTTGACACCCAACACTCCACAAGCAGTTATGAAGGTTACTATGTGCTCTTGGGGGAGTTGGGAATTATCTCCATTAAAATTTGGAAAGCTCTTCGTCAATCCTCATGATAGCTCATGGAGTGGTTATGGAAGTGCAAGTGGGCCAGTGTTTCTACCCTATGGTACATTCGGTCTACATTCTTCTGGGTCTACCATTTCATTCTTGATTATGGCTTCCAACCTTTCTCTAGCCATGGAATGGGTTGCATCTCTTGTGTTAACTCTTGCTTGAGTTTCTTCAATCTCTTCAATCTTAGATCTTACTTGTGCTTCGGCTCTTACTTCAGATTCAATTCTTTCTAGTGTTTCTTCTTCCATCTCTATGTCTTTGAAGTCTTCAATATTATCATTTATCTTTGGAAACTCGACATCTAATGGGTGAACAACACTTAGACTTCTGATGAGAGTGGTTGTCAGACAAAGAGGAGACCTTGGATTTCTGAGAAACTCTTTCCTTCGTTGAAGTAGATAGGGTTAGTTTTTCCTCCTTTCCTTTATATCTGAGTGTATCTTCTATCCACCAGTTAAAAAATTTAGACTCTTCTTTTTTGAGCTCGCGCTTTCCTTTCTCTTTCCAAATCTAGAGTGCATTGTTCTTCCAGATCCAAAACTCTCATGGCGATGAAGTACTGAGTAAAAATATATCTATTATATAAGATAACATCCCTTAAATAAGAAGTAATATCCTATTAAATTTGGAACAATAACTCAGGTATTTTAATAGGAGGATTTCCCAGAATAGCCATAGATATGAGACATTGGCTCTTGTGACTCTTCAAATTCTAGATTTTTTATTTTCGAATTTTTGAAATTTTATATATTTTCTGAGGTCATATTTTGGGTATAGATGTTGTCAAGTTTGTCCCATGGTGGGCGCCAAAAACCATTGGTGAGAAACATTTTTGGGTGGAGAAATATATGGACTTCTTGCCAATGCTCTAGGAATCTAAGTCCCTCTACTTGTATGGTGCAACTCCATTTTTACATGCCATGAAAGGTGGTTTCTGTGGTGGCCTTTCGGCTGGAGATCCAACTGGGGCACTCCACTGACCCTGTGGAAAAACTAACAATTTATTTTTAGAGAGGAATTTTATTAGAGAACAAGAAAGGGAGTGAGAAAAAGGGAGATGGATTAATGTCATAGCTAGAAAATCAAATTCCTACACCCATTGATCAGAAAAATCCATCACACATGAATTAGAAGAAACCAATCATGCAAATGAAAATAAGACTAGTTAAGATTTAATGAGCACAAAGTATCAATAAACCTCCTAGTCAAAAAAGGATAGAAACTCCTTCTTGTATTGATGCTTGAGGAAAAAATTATACATAGCAAGAGGGGAAGATTGCAAAAAATGAGAAGCAGAAGAAATTGATATCTCTTTGTTTTCTTCACAAGAAGCACTCTATCATGAACTCACAAAATAACTAGTCCTTTAGAAAGTGAAGGCCTTTACAATTTATAGAAAGATAGGTGACTCTTTGCCTACCCCCCAATGAATTTTCATATTCCTTGGAAATATTAAGTCCATTTTTATAAAACAAAGGTGACTTATTACATTATAATACTAAAGTTAATTTTTAATTACAAAATTAGGCATTATTAATAAGTGAAACCCCAAAAAATAATTAAAAAATGAAGAGAGAAATTTAGGGGGGAGAAGGGGAAAGGAAGAAATAAGAGATAGAAGAATAGGTTGATGAAGAATCCACCCCTGCGGATCCATCCTCGCTACCTGACTGTTCTCTGAACAACTCTAGTTAGGAAATATCAACTCCTTTGAACTCTTTGTTGAGTCATGTCGCTACAAGTGCTACCTTTTCCACGTGAGGAATGCATATGAAGCTCAAATATTTTTTCCAACCATTAGTAACATCATTGATATATTTTCATTTCTTCAAACCATGATTGATGTTTCTCCATGATGGATGCAATGGTGGCTCGAATCCCAGACAATGACTCCAAGGTATTTTCATTGAAATACAATGGGTCTCCAACTAATTTCTTAATATGTTCCTCCAATAGACCCAAAAAATCATCTACAATAGTACATTTTTCCATCACAGGCACTTAAATTTTTTGAATTATTTGGTTGAAGCAATCTTATATCTTATAGGCCCACTCTTCGTTTGAGTCCAATTCGCCGATTCCCTAGTTGATCATTTCATATATGGTGATGATATTCCTCACCCATACACATGATAAGTCTTCTGATGGGGCATCAAAGATATTTTTACTTATCAAATATCTTGAACAAGTGTTCCCCATCTCCTCTACCACTGGGAAAATTGGATCCAATGCTCTTTTTCCTTTTTCCAATTCCTCCCTGTGCATTCACCTTTTCTATGTAGTTGTGCACATGTATTTAAAAACTAATATTACCTTTGGGATCAATGTTTTTCCTTTTTCCAAGATTGTACCCATCCACTTGTTATTTACTCATCCATATATGGTGAACTCTTGAGGCTTTCTAATGTATTACAGATCAATGTTGCTTATTGGGGCTACTTCCTTAATCTGGATTGATGAAGCATTAAAATCCAATAGATGTTGCATGTAATGAAATAAACATTTGCGCTTATTATTCTAATTCTTCAATCCTTTTATTGTACTCTCAATTTCTCACCATGAAGCGAGTAGAATATTGTTGAAACATATGCTCATCTCCTTCATGGGTGGCTAGACCTAATGGAATGGTACTTATTTAGTAATCATCTAGCATCATTTATTCCACCTGCTTGATTACTTTGGGTCAAACCACTTCAATTTATTGTTCACCTCTCTTGCCACTATAGAAGAGTGAGGCCATATGAGCAAATTTTCTTTTCTTTCCTTGGGCCAACGACATTATTAAAGTGGAACAAACATGTTTACATGGAAAAATTTATCTTCATTATGAATATTAAATACATATATAATAATATTGCACTCCTATAATCAAGGAGGTTGGTGCAACCACTAACCTCATATTCTAATGTTAGTGATTTTTTAATATAACTCACGTAACCATACACTAAATATTACAATCTTACTAGACAATGTATTTATCCACACCCACTATATTAATACTAACCCATACAAAATATATGTGAGCACTAATATATATTCCTAATAGCTATTGTTGATAGGTTGAGGCTCCACAAAATTTGACCTATTGGAAGGTAAAATGGGTTTCCTTTGAAATCATCTCCCTCATCCAAAGGAATATCTCACCTTTTTCTGGCTCTGTAACTGTTATCTCTAGCTCAAGTTGAAAGGCTATTTCTTGTGAATGGGGAGTAGGAGTGACATCCAATGGTTGTTCAAGAGTTGAATTATAGACTGCTTCATCTTTCTCAACTTATGTCTTCACCATTGGATCTTCTACTATTTTGGATTTCTCAGGTGACCTCTCATGATAGGGGACTTCCAACTCTACAACCTTTTTCTTTGAACTCACTCTTGAGTGGACCAAACTTGAAGTCACCTCCACAACCTTCGATGATGAATGATACAAGGCATGTCTTTGAAGTGCGGGGAAACTTCTAGAATTGATGGAAACATCTTTCTTATTTTCAAACCACTCATTTTTTCTATTGATCACCTTCTCTGTTCATTTTACGATGTCACCAAACTCACGAACACTCCAATTTACGTGTAGCAAAGGAGAATCCTTTGCCACCATGTACTCAGGATCGTAAAACTCAATTCCATCATCTTGCACACCTTCTTCATACCATGGGATCTTGAATTTATTCGTCTCTCTAATCATCATTCTCATATAGTCTCATCCACAGGACATTGAAATCATCCACACAATTAGCCCAACAGTCTTCTACTTGTGGAACATGGCACAATTTTGGGACATGTAACGTGTCTGGATCAACTTGAATGTCGAAATTGGACCTAGGAATGTATGAATGCAAAATTAGGTGCGTGAAGGCCGCCTCTAGGAGGGATTCATCATTGATATTATTGTACGTGAAAACCCCATGTGAGATGGGGAAGGAGACAAGCTTCTTATTTTAGCTCATAATTTTACTGTTCACATGTACAAGCTTCCTGTAGTGTTCAATAGTACTATCTAGTCACTAAGGTACCAGTGTAACCTTAACGAGGCTTGATCAAAGACAAAGAATCAGATATATGAAAAATTGGGGAACTGGATGAATAACGAGTAGGCCATATCTCCTTTTGTGGAGAAATCCTTGACTTTGAGTCACCATCTAAAGTCATAATAATTAACATTGTGAAGACATCGTTCACTCAAGTGAAGTGCCAATGAATTTCTTTCAATACTAATTGAGGGAAGTTTTCAAATGCAAGGACTTTCAGAGATGTTTTCTGAGCAAAGGTAAACCCCTTGAATGGCCTTAAGCTAGCGAGAAGATACACCAAGTAGAAAGTAATGAAGAACTTATGTTTCATAGGCACTTGGAGTAATTGACGATGCGAGTTGTCACTTATGATATGGGCTCAGCCTATGTTTTGATCTCCCTCAGTCATTGTTAGGATGAAGAGCGCCATCCATTCTAGGAAATCCCTCATGTTTGCTTCTCCCATCACCTTGTTGAGAAGAGTGATTGCATCAGAAAAATCTTTGCGGAACCCATATCTTGAGATAGTTTTGGGCATTCATGAATGTTTTAACCTTTTCTTCTTCCATGCAAATAGTGCAATACCTTGCAGATATGAATCATTGTTGTTCCATTAATTCACTTCCTTTTCCTTTGATATGACAACCATGTTACTCCATGTGGGGATTTACATAGAAAAAGAAATAGCCTTAGGGGAAATCATCTCCATGGTTGTGCCATCATTTCCAAAAATGGTCCTTGTCTCTAGTTCATAATGGTGCGAGTAGGCCAAGACCACCTCAATGCTTTATACATAAACTGGATGTCCACCCATTGCAAACAGTCCACTTGCAAACACTTTTTCTTCAATTTGTCCCCTTTGGTAAGCTAGCATAGGTGACTTAAGATCATCAAGATCCATGTAAGTGACATCACTATCACCCACCTCAATATACTATGATGAGAGGGCCTACACTAGTTTCACCCCTGTAAACTTGAACTTCATGTTTCCTAGAACACTTACTATATTTAGAACAAGGGGGTTACTACTTTTAGTAAGTGGAAATTTCCACCCTTTTCAGCTCCACTGATGAGACTAGATTTCAAGATTACCCGATGTACATTGCTTCCACCTAGAATTCCCTTCTATGATGACTTACTAATAATGGAAAGTGTCCATGTAAGAAGCTTACTATTGTTAATAAGTAGCCATTTTTACCATTTCTAGCATTGAACAATCATTATGATCTTCTAGATGTCCTTGGTGCACACTTTTTTTTATCATAACTGCTTTTAGTGGTGACTTACCAAAAATAGCAAGTGCCCATGTAGGAAGGCTTATTATTTTTGGAAATTGGGTTTTTGGGCCTCGGTTTGCAATAAATAATACTTTTTTGATATGGGTTTTTACTCTAAAGTGCTCTACTAGAATTTCATGCCAAACCGGTTGTCAGATTAAGAGATTTTAAAATTATAATTTTTTATTGTGGGAAACTTGGGGTTTCTTTGCTACAAAAAAATCCATCCTGTGCATGCAAGAAATTTCTTTGGGAGATTCAAGGTGTCTAGAAAACTAGATTTTTTTTAAAAACGAAGCTTCGATTCCTTTAGTGGTTTATGAGATATGATCAAATCTTCTTCATGGACTTCTAGGTTTTTTGGAAATATTTTTCTATTTTTGTTCTTTGTGAATATGGTTTTTCCTTGTGTTTTCCTTTCTACAGATTGTGGGGCATGAAAATAATTGTTTGAGGATGCAAAAATGTTGGAGAAAGATCTAGATAAATTCCAGCAGCATGTGGAGGACGTGGGGGATGAGACTGCAAAAAATGGCTAAGTCCCTTAGTTTTATAGCTTGAAATTTGCAGGGAAAGGGTGGGGAGTTTTTTTTTACACCTCATTTCCATTTTCTTTGGTGTGATAGGGACATAAAATGCACCTTTCCCTCATTATGACAAGTGGCAAGTGTTTTTTTAGGGAAGTAGAGGAGGGGCTAAAATGGAGCACTTGGGGGTCGAGAGATGGTCACATGTGGGTCCAAGAAGAAAAATGAGGGTGGGGTGAATTTTTTATACTTCATGTCCCTTTAGAGAATTTTCAAGAAAAGGCACCGTAACCCCTATTCTTGACAAGTGTAGCACTGAAAGTAACGATAAAACAGATCATACATCAGCCAAGAACACAGATGTTAAATCCAAACAAAATCCGACGATCAATAAGAATGAATTATTTCACCGCATCCTTTAACACATAAAACCATTTGCAAAAAAAATGGAGAAAAATCTCATATATATTATGTGAACTCAATTCAATACATGATAATGGGCCTTGCTTCAATAGGCAAAGGAATAACAATCTAAGAATTAGTCAATGTCATTATACAAGGCCATAAATCAAGAATAAACTAGTCATGCAAAGACTAGTCCAAGACCATAGAGTTTTTAGGGAGGACTAGACTCTAAATGATCTATCATACCACTAATCAAGGAACGAACATCAATACCATAGATGCTATGAAAGAACGATACCTACACTAGATAATATCTCCTATATATAATAAATAAAGAAATCTCCCACCACATAGTGGGTGAGGATAATCAATAACGGTCCATAAAGTACCTAGGTGAACAATTAGCTAAGTAAATCCCCTAATCTAAACACACACCCTCAAGTGAAGCTAGGGGGGGGCCAAAATAGATTGGCATGGCCACAATGAGTCCTGGGCAAACTAGGCCTGATTAGGTACTCATGTACAATAACTAGAGAAAAAGGGACACTGCAAGGTTACCCAAACTATAAACCAAGTAAAGAGAGAAAAACCCTCTCCAGGCAATCCCAAAGAGCTTCACTTAAAAAATCATACAATGTTGATGATTTTGGTGTGCACTGTGGCCTGACTCCACTGCTCGATCACAAAACTCAACAACAATCTGACATTTTGTTGGGCCTTCCATCCACCAAGATAGCTCTATAACAAGAGATACTGTCAATGGAGTGAGTCGTAAGTGCAAAAAAAAAACATCAAGATAATTCGAATCAACTGCTGCAAATATGTGTGCCAACGATCCAAAGAATATAACCAAAGCAACAAGGAAAGGACACAAACCTAGAGTGTCCACAATCAAGGAAAAGCCAAGGTAACCGAGCAAGAACACAAACCCCAAGAAGTAGGATAACCACCCCACAAACCCTCCCCATAATACTGCATGGGTGGACTGATTTCTATAAATCTGTATTATTAGTTGTCAAAGACTACTCAAAGAACTCAAAGAACTAACACTGTAACTGCACCAATATCCCCTATACAAGATAATGTCAACATGGGCCAAAGTGTCGCAAATAAAGATTTACAAATCTCCTCAAAATAAGAGAAGATACACTCCACTTGCGAAAAGAAAAATTCTCAACACAAGAAGCATCACATGCACGGAGAGTATAGAAGTGGAGTCAAGAACCGAATGGTGGAGGATCCACGCCTGTAGATTCCTGCTCAATGCTGTCTAATTTCGCCTCCAGCGAGTGATCCGATATCCCATCCGCAACACAACAATTACACGGATGATGAAGAAGATGCCTTCAATGAACTTGTTGCAAAATGCACAATCAAGGGGTGCTGCAAAAGATATCGAGCTGTGTGCGCAGGTTGATCATGTCTGACAGCTGAACTTAGGTTTCTCAAGCCTAAGTGTGATGTAGAATTCCATGTGTTGCTCATGTTCCTCAAAAAGAGTCGAGCGCACACAAATGAGCTCTATGAATGTGTGATCCCAATGATGTATCTACTCGAAAAAACCAATTCATGACAAAAATTTTCCACTTAACATGGGGAATAGAGGAAACAATAACCCCGTGAATTTCTGCCATGACTCCACTTTGAGACCCATAGAATGGAGCATGCGAGAAACTGAATGCATGGTATCTTCTTAAAAATCCATGCAGCTAGGCAGAAGTAGGATACCCACTGTGGTTCTATATAGGCAAATGATGTGGAACTCATGCGTAACCAAGCCTCACAGGTTTATAGTGCTAAAGTAGGTTCAAGAGCAAAGATTGGCAGATCAATGTCAGTGGGTCAAGATAACAACTGCAAGTGGACCTAAGGCGCATGGATATGGTTTTCCACAATATGATGTTGATGCTATAGGCTACATTTAGTTCTGCAGAATGTCATTATGTTAAGATCCTTATCAATGACTGCAGTGATTTTTGGGGTAGAAGAGAATTTCACTTATTGTGGGAAACTTGGGGTTTCTTTGCTACAAAAAACCATCCTGTGCTGCAAGAAATTTCTTTGGGAGATTCAAGGTGTCTATAAAACTATATTTTTTTTTAAAAAACGAAGTTCGATTCCTGTTAGTTGGTTATGAGATATGGATCGAATCGTCTTCATGGACTTCTAGGTTTTTTTGGAAATATTTGTTTCTTCTATTTTTGTGTCTTTGTGAATATGGTTTTTTTCCTTGTGTTTTCCTTTCTCAGATTGGGGTCAATGAATAGTAATGTTGAGATGCGCAAAATGTTAGAGAAAGATCTAGATAAATTCTAGCAGCATGTGGAGGACGTGGGGATGAGACTGCAAAAAAATGGCTAAGTCCCTTAGTTTTATAGCTTGAAATTTGCAGGAAAGGGTGGGGAGTTTTTTTTTACACCTCATTTCCATTTTATTTGGTGTGATAGGGACATAAAATGCACCTTTCCCTCATTATGACAAGTGGAAAGTGTTTTCTTAGGGAAGTAGAGGAGGGGCTAAAATGGAGCACTTGGGGGTCGAGAGATGGTCACATGTGGGTCCAAGAAGAAAAATGAGGGCGGGGTGAATTTTTTATACTTCATGTCCCTTTAGAAATTTTCAAGAAAATGCACCTTACCCCTATCTTGACAAGTGTCACTGAAAGTAACGATAAACAGATCATACCAAGCCAAGAACACAGATGTTAATCAAACACCACGATCAAGAAGATGAAATTAATTCACCAGAATAACTTTACATAAAACCTTTGCAAAAAAATGAGAAAAAAATATCATATATTATTATGGACTCAATGCCATACATTGATAATGGGCCTTGCTTAAATAGGCAAGGGAATAACAATCTAGAATTAGTCAAGGTCATATATCAAGCCATAAATCAAGGAAATAACTAGTCATCAAGAACTAGTCAAGACCATAGATTTAGGAGAGAACTAGACATAAGGATCTAGTCAATACCATATATCAAGGAAAGAACTAATCAATACCATAGATCTAGGGAAAGAACTATACCTAACAACTAGATAATATCTCCTAATATATAATAAGATAAAAGAAATATCCACACACATACGTGGGTGTAGGATAAATACAATAAAGGTAAATAAGTAACCTAGGTGAACATGAGCTAAGGTAAATACCTATCTAACACCCCCCTCAAGTGAAGCTAGGGGCCAAAATAGATATGGCATGGCCACAGTATGAGTCCTGGCAACTAGGCCTGATGAGGTACTCATGTACAATAACTAGGAAAAAAAGGGACACTGCAAGGTACCCAAAACTAGTAACAACAAAGTAAAGAGAGAAAACCCTCTCCAAGGCATCCCAAAGAAGCTCAGCTTAAAAAATCATACAATGTTGAATAATTTTGGTGTGCACTGTGGCCTGAATCCACTGCTCGATCACAAAACTCAAAAACATCTGACATTGGGCTCCACCAAAATAGCTCTATACAAGGAGACTGTCAATGGAGTGATGTCGAAAGTGCAAAAAAAAACATCAAAGAATAATTCGATCAACTGTCTTGCAAATATGTTGGCCACGATCCAAGAATAATAACCAAAGGCAACAAGGAAGGAACCAAACTCTAGAGTGTCACAATCCAAGAAAGAGCCAAGGTAACAAGGCAAGGACACGAAACCCAAAGAAGTAGGATTAACACCACACCCTCCCATAATACTGAATGGGTGGACTGATGCTATAAATCTGTATGAGTTGTCAAAATAACTACTCAAAAACTAAAGAACTAACACTGGAATGCACCAGAATAGATCCCCTATAAGAGATAATGTCAACATGCCAAAAGTGTCGAAAATAAAGATATAAAATCTCTCAATAAATAAGAGAGATACACTCCACTTGCTAAAGAAAAATTCTCAAAACAAGAAGCATCACAATGCAGGAGGTATAGAAAGTGGAGCAAGAGGCCGAATGGTGGAGGATCCACACCTGTAGATTCCTCTCAATGAATGTCTATGTCGCCTCCACGAGTGATCAGATATCCACCCAAAATTAACACGGATGGATGAAGAAGATGCCTGCATATGACTTGGTGCAAAATGCACAATGGGTGCATGCAAAAGAATATCAGAATGTGTGTCAGGTTGATCATGTCTGACAGCTGAAATCTTAGGTTTCTCAAGCCTAAGTGAAGATGTAGAATTCATGTGTTGCTCATGATCCTCAAAAAGAGTCGAGCGAACAAACAAATGAGCTCTATTAATGTGTGATCCCAATGATGTATCTACTCGAAAACCAATTTCATGACAAAAATTCCACTTAACATGTGGAATAGAGGAAACAATACCCCGTGAATTTCTGCCAATGACTCCACTATTGAGACCCATAGAATGGAGCATGCGAGAACTGAATGCAGTGGTATGCTTCTTAAAAAATCCATGCAGCTGAGCAGAAGTAGGATACACAACATGTGGTTCTATAATAGGCACAGATGTGGAAAAGCATGCAGTAACAAGCCTCACAGGTTTAGAAGCATCAAAAGTAGGTTCAGGCTCAAAGATTGGCAGATCAATGTCAGTGGGTACAAGAGAAACAACTGCAAGTGGACTAGGAGCATGGATATGGTTTTCCACAATATGATGGTGATGCTATAGGCTAGCAAGTTTATTCTGCAGGAAGTGTATTATTATATCCTTATCATGAATGAGTGATTGTAGAAGAGAATTTCACTTCTTGAGTGATCTATTTTCTTCCAAAAATTTTACAATATCCTCTTGAAGTCCACATACTTCAGAGAAAAGCATATCATTCTCAGAATCCATGATAGGTACAAACTGTAACTCCCAAAAATTTAGGATGTAGAGCTCAACCGAAATTGCATCCACAATTGATCACAACACTCCTTTATATTTCACACTTTATAATTATAGTGCAAGTCTCAAAATAAATAACTCCTATGGAAAGAGCACGAAAAAACAAGCACTTTTGCAAAAACGAAACTCAAAACAGAGTTGCCGATCAAAAGTTACAAGCTTTTTAATATATTTATTTTAGGTGTCACTAAAACAAAGTAAAATGTTGTTGCCTTCACCACACAAATAAAATTAAAGGGGGTTGAAGTTAAGCACCTACTAGTAGGAATCACAAGTTTTAAGCCCTCATATGACCATACCATATGACCAAGGGCTAAGAACACAAATGCTAATCAAACACCACGATCAATAAGACGAAATTAATTTTCCAGAGTAACTTTACATAAAACCTTTTCAAACAAATGAGAAACAATATCATATATTATTATGGAACTCAATGCAATACATTGAGAATGGGCCTTGCTTAAATAGGCAAGGAATAAAAATCTAAGAACCAGCCAAGGTAATAGATCAAGCCATAAATCAAGAAAATAACTAGTCATCAAAGAACTAGTCAAGACCATAGATTTAGGAGAGAACTAGACACAAAGGATCTAGTCAATACCATAGATCAAGGAAAGAACTATACCTAACAACTAGATAATATCTCCTAATATCTAAATAAGATAAAAGAAATATCCACACACATAAGTGGGTGAGGATAAATATAATAAAGGTAAATAAAGTACCTAGGTGAACATGAGCCAAGGTAAATACCTACTCTAACAGTCACACATGAAGGGTTAGGTAGGAGAGCAATTCAAACCAGTTAACGGGGGTTATAAGGTGAGCACCGGGTCATATCGGTGACCATAAGCCTAAATGTGGGGAGGGTAAAAATTTTTGCACCTCATCTACCTTTGGTAAGGTGTAACAGGGACATGAAATTGTGCCTCAACATCATCTTGACACATGCCTAGGTGTGAAAATGGTTAAGTACCAAAGAAAGTATCTTGAGAGTTGACTTGGGAAGGTCATAACTTGAGCTCTCAGATGAGTTTTTGGGAACTTATATGATTTTTCATGAAAATTACATTTTTATAAGAAATTTGAGGTTACCAAAGATTTTATTATTACTTAAATACCCTAAAAAAGATCCTTTTTTTTAGGGATTTCTCGTTTGTACATGAGAAGAATGAGTTGGTTTGATAAATGCATAGTACTTGAAGATGATTTGTTTTCTCCACAATGTAGGGGAATAAAATTGATTTCCATTGATATATTTTTTGGATCTTAACTCATTCTAGAGATTATATAATCATTCCTTTAATATCAGGTACTTTCTATGGTGTAACCTCCTTTGGCCTTGAAACCCCACTTTCAGTGAATCGGCCCCTAAACCTCTGAAATATTCCAAATTTTTCCTAAATCAGTTCCTTGATATTACAGGCTCCTGGATGCACCTCCATGATGAAAATTAACCTCATGTACTACTTTTGTGATGGTGTAATTGGCTTAGAAAGGCTAATAGGATCCCTCTCTAAGTTTGTTGCAAACATGCCTTGAAAAACACTGCTCCAAAGGTACTTTAATGATTTTACATTTCCTAAATCACCTACGAGGGCTAATGACACTTACAGATGAACCAATTTAGGAAAAAAATAGACCTGAAACTAAGGGGTAGGTTGATCTGGGGGTGCCTAGAGAGGTATAACATGAAAATTGTAACACTAGCATATAGTTGTCTTGTTTTCATGTGAATTTTTACCATGCAAAAACACGAGACAACATCACAGTCTAAATATTGGTTTTGATGGTTTGTAGTAAGATAATAATATTTTAATATCTATTTACATGCATAATATTATAAAATCTCTTGTGATAGATTTGGAGAAAGAATTGTTGGAGATTCTCATGAATTTTAGTTGCTTGAAGAGGAATTAGTTAAGTTTAAGAGCTAAAAGCAAAGTCAACAAAGTGTGAAAACCATGTTTTAAATCCTAGTGGAGAAATTTTTTATCTCACTTGTATTTCATTGAATGAAAATTGACATCATAGGTATGGAAAATGAAATAAAGGTAGTTGATCATATGCACAAAGTTTCATAGAGTTAAGGATTTAATTCATAATAAAAAACTACAATTCTTCATCTATCTACGTGATTAAAACTCAATCTTAGAGAGTCCAAGTACAGCTCTAGGATCTATAGTACCTACTAAGGTGTTTGATGGAACTTTTATCTATATTTTTATCATCAAAAATAGGATTATCATTGAATAAGGAAGCACCCTAGGCATTGTAGGTGAAGAAATTTTTGAATACAATCCTTGTTTTCTAGGTTTGACAGTCAAGTGTCAAATTTGGAAAAGAATCTTAAGTTCCACATGATGAAATGTATAAGTGTGACAATTTTCTTCCTATACCAATACTAAAATACCACTTAGGTAAGACTGATGAAGTCACTAAGGTAAGTGAAAGATAACTATGCAAGAATTGACAAGGTTTGAAGAAGACAAAATCTTTACTATTTTGCCCTCTAGTCTACCTTTTGACAGTCTACAATGTTTTGCTTGATTAAATTATTTATAAGACATGAGACAAGGGTGTAATAATCCAATAATTAGGGTGAGTATGTAATTTAACTATTTTAAGCACCGAGGAATGTGGGAAAATTCTATAAAGAGTCTTCAAACAATTGTACTTGATTGTCTTATAGCGTTCATTGAAGAATGAAGGAAGAAACTAAGGTATAAAGTGACAAGAAGTCTCAATGAATGTAGAGATGGTTGTATGGTGGATAATTTAATTATAGAGGTATAATAACCAATGAAATATTTAATAGACCCTAAGGGAGACTAAGGAAAGTAAGAAACTGAGTTAAGAAGACTATGGGTGTAATAACTAAATCTAGAAAACCAAAAAGCTCAAATAATGGCTTGTGAGGGAAGATGAAGTTATGATGAAATTGGCATGCCAAGGAGGATAATGATATCATGATAGAATGATTAATAATAAGTTGATGATCAGATAGTGAGAAACATAGATAGATACAAGAGTGAGCTAAAAATAGAGCATTGAAGACTAAGAAGGATTGTGAGCAAGATAAGGTTTTTAAAGGAGAAAAAATTAGCAATCTAGAAAAATGAAGGATTCATGAACTCATGAATTTAATTTTAACAAGTTTGAAATAATTTTTGAAAGGTTTTTTAGAGTTTAAACTTAGTGTAAACTCACAAAACCCTGGTTAAGCCTAGTAAACAAGCTAAAAGGTGAAAATTAGAGTTGGGAGTGATAGACAAAGAGTTGGATGAAAAAAATTGGTGAAAAGAAATAAAAAAATAAAGGGTATCCAAAAATATAACCCTATTTGGTTAGAATGTTTATGGGTTATTCCCAGATTTGGAGATTTGTGTCGTAGGAGGGCTAATTGGAAGGCCTAGAAAAAACTATATTTTTGCAATAACTTTTTATAGGAAAGGAGTTGAGGTCTGAAATTTGATATGTACCTAAAATATATAAAAGGGTATCTTTAAAGTTTACCATTCAAGTTTTGAGGTGAAAAAATGAGTGAGTTATGTCATAAAATCAAGTTTTTCAGGGCTACATGCAAGATTTGGTGTATAAAAGGAAAAATGTGAAATATGGTGAGATGAATTTTTTGGATGGCTCAAAAATGTTAGATATATTTTTTTGATCATGTTGAAGTGTAATTTATCTTTTGGCATAATCATTTAGTGTGTTTTTACCATTTGAGAAAAAATTTCCTACTAGAGAAAAGTATGAGTTCATGGCTTTGGCTGATTGCAAAAGTTGAATTGTGACTTTTATTGATATTGTGGATGTTGTATAGTAATTAAATGCATGGATCGACATAATTTGGTATTAGAGAGGTTATAATAGATAAATTAAGGTTTTTGGGTAGGTTTGGTGCAAATATATATTTCTCAATTTTGTAGGTTAGCTCTAAAGGAAGGACTAAAGCCATGAAGAAAAAAAGTGTGAAACAAGGATTATAATTTGAGAATGAAATATTATAGTTGAGGATTTATTTACATATTTTGGTTTCCTTGAAAAGGTTGTGGTTATAGGTAAGCAATCAGGTAAGAAATCAAGTAAGAAGTCAGCTAGGTGGATGGAGTTTGAAAAAGAGAGTGAAGTGGCCAATCAAGTCACTTGTGAAGCATGCTATAAGAAGTGGAGGAAGCAAAGAATTGAGAGCCTATGTAGGTATAAGGAAGAGAGAGTTACCATGTGAGAAAAATATAAAGAAGAAGAGAAGAGAGTTCACATTGTGGAGAACATAGTGAAAGATGAGGAATAATGGCATCGAAGAAAAGTTCAAAAATAAGCACTTAGTGAAAAAGGGTGAATAAGGAGGAAAGTGTCAAAAATATATGCACTCATGGAGACATTTTTGTCTCTCATTTTATGGTCTAATGTTTTGTTTGGATGTGTATATAAAGGTATGAAGACATTTTTGAATAAGATCGTGATGATGACCTTGAAATTTGTAAGTAAAGAACCAAGAAGTGACTCCTTTGATTCAAGCACACATGATAGAAGAAAATAACAAGTTAATTAAGTTCATGAGGAATATACTAAGGTCCTCCATAATGATAATGAATAATAAGAGGAAAATATAGAGTTCTATGATGATTTGGAAAGTATTCAAGTGAGAGAAGATTAAAAAAGAGAGCAAAAATAAGAAGATGGATGGAAAAAAGGAAAAGGAAAAGGACATGGTCACAAAGATGGCTTATCATCATGTATGGGAAGATGAAAATTATGAATTCCTTCATGCATATGTTAGTGAAATTTTTTATGTACAATAATGCACAAATAAAGGTGAAGATGAATCATCAAAATCTGAGTTAAAGCATGGTTATGTCATTCCTAAATGGCTTAAAAAATTAGTTTTTTGTGAACAAGAGAAAAAATAAAACTAAGATGATAATGAGGTTGTGACATGCAAAGGAAAAAAAAATGGAAATCTCAAGAAAATATCATATTTCAGTTTGAAGCAAGCATGTAATTATGAAGACTAGGAAATGAAGAGTGAGGAAGAGTCACTAAGCACAAACTAGCTTATGAATCAAGAAGGAATACTGAAACTACAGTTGTATATCAGCATAAAGTGACAGGAAAACAAGTGTGGAGAATCAAAGAGAAAATATAAGAGCAGGGCAACCTAATAAGGGCTTGGCAAGAGAAGAAAATAAGTAAAGAACAAGGTAAACATGTTGAATTGAATGTTTTGGGTTAAGAAAGAAAATAATGAGGCATTTGAAGGTGAAAATGAGTTAATTTTTAACACTAACATGCATGATGAGGAACATGTAAATGAGATTGAAGAAGAGGAAGCTGTAAAATTATAAGAAGATAAAGATGAAGTGAAGGAAAAGAAAGTGAAAATTAAGTCTAGTGAACTAGAAAATGATTTAAAAGAATAAAAATAATAATTATGTCCTAAATTTGATGAAGCAACTGAAGAAGAGAGTGAAATATTATTGCATGAAAAAATAAAAAGATCGAAGAAATGTTTATGGAAATCACAGGTTCAAATTAGCTAAGGGAATGCATTAGCATGTAAGGAAATGAAGTGGAAATGCAAGAAAAGTAAGTGGCAATTCTGAACAAAGAGGAATCTAATGAATATGATGATGAACTACAGGTTTAAGAGAAATAACAAGAGGGAAAATATGAAGGAAATTAGTTGATAATAGCAAGACTATGAGAGAATGATCAGAAATGTCATAAAGAACTCAAAGAAAGGAAGAAATAAGATCAAAATGAGACAATTTTGTCTCATATTTTCAGATCTAATGTTTCTCCTAGTCGTGTGTGTGTAGGAAAGATTCAAATAATGAACAAGGAAGATGGAAAAAGGAAAGAAATTGAATAAAAGGTACAACTGAGTTATGAAGGTCAAGAGAATGAAGACAATGAGGAAGATTTGAATCAAAGTGAAGACATGGAAAGCAAATTCAAATCAAGAATAGAAAATTTAAGCAAATAAAATAGTGAAAGAGATGAATATGAATGCAATAAAAGAAAGGATGAAGACTATGCCAAGCAAGAGAGAGATTGGAAGAAGAGAAATAAGATGAAAACCTCCATGATGGTTTAAATTGTTTTTCCTACTAGGGGAGTATGATGCAAGAGCATCACTGTAAAGGCATCAATTTTGTAATTTTGTATTAAGTGAGGGTTAAATAAAGTTATAGAGGTATAGATAGGTGTTATTAGATCCTCCTTAGTCTTTTAAGACTCTCTTTGTGTGCTAGAAGAGGTTATTCTAAGTTTCCCTCCAAAATGAGAGGATTTGAAATTTGAATTTGAGAATCCCATTGTAGGTGGTGAAATGTTGAAAAACAATCCATGCTAAGTTTTAAGAGATCATTTGACACCTTAAAGGGGTAAATAGAGTGTTATCACCTTTTGTGTGAGGGTCCATGAGATAAAACTCATCCTATAACATTAGTGAGTTAAGTAAATTTGGTTTAACTCCCTTGAGTAAGTGTATATGACATGAAAATTGAGTAAGAGGATTTGGTTATGCATAGAGAATAAGGATTTTGGAGTGGATCATACGTGTAAATATCCCTAAGAGGCTCCATGGGTCTATAAATTGTATGAAGAATGAATAAATCAAATTTCCTCTTGAGTACTCAGTAGTGTGCATGTTTTTTGATTTCTCTTAATTGATTCATGTAAATCATGTTCTTTCATATCTGAATCCAATGAATTAAATGAAATGAATGTCCATATTGAAGGTTCAAGTTGTTGTAGGAATACGTAGGTTACCAAGTTGAAGAGTTGTCTCAGTCAAAATTGTCATACAAGGCTTTCAAACCAGAAATAAAGTATTTTGAAGGGTTTCAAAACAATTTTATGATAAATGAGTGTTATGGTCACTTGATAAAGATGAATAACTAATGTTCAAGACCTTTAGAGTGTATGTAAATCTTGATAAGTTGATTAGAAGAAGGACAAGTAAATTAACTTGTAAATATAGAGCTCTCAGGATAAACAGAGCTAGGGTTTTAAACTCAAGGTAAGCTAAGTTTTATGCAGTGAGATTAATTAAACACCTTATGTCCGAGTTAGAGGTGTATGTATTGAGGATATTTGCATAGTTTTTTTGCTAATGGAATAAATCCTAAAGAGCCAAAAAACAAAATCCCAATTTGCACAGACTAAATATTGGTTTTGAGGGTTTGTAGTAAGATAATATGAGTTGAATATCTATGTACATGAATCAAAGTCTAAAATACCTTGTGATAGAATTAGAGAAAGACTTGTTGGATATTTCTCATGAAGTTTAATTTCTCGAAGAGGAGTTAGTTTAGTTTAAGATCTAAAAACATAGTCAACATAGTATGGAAACCCTAATTTAAAGCCTAGTGGAGAAAAAAATTATATCAATAGTATTTAATTCAATGAAAATTGACATCATAGGTGTGAAAGGGAAAAGAATGTCATTTTATCATATGCATGAAGTTTCACAAAGTTTAGGATTTAATTCATAATGTAAAAGTGCAATTCTCAATCTATCTATGTGATTAAAACTCAGTCTTAGAGAGTCCAAGTACAATTCTAGGATCTATAATACCTACTAAGGTGTTTGATGTAACTTACATCTAGATTTTTTTCATTCAAAGGGGGATTAACATTGAATAAGGAATCACCCTAGGCACTATAGGTGAAAGAATTTGTGAATATAATCCTCTATTTTGGGTTTGATAGTCAAGTGTCAAAGTTGGAAAAGGATCTTAAGGTCCACATGATGAAATGTATAAGTGTGAAAAAAATCCTTCCTAAACCGATACCAAAATCTTACTGAGGGAAAATTAATAAAGTCATTAATGTAAGTGAAATATAGCTATGTAAGAATTAACAAGGTTTGAAGAAGAAAAAATCTTGACTATTCTGCCCTTTACTCTGCCTTTTGAGAGTCTGTAATGTTTTGGTTGATTAGATGATTTAGAATACAAGAGACAAATGTGAAATAATCTAATAAGGAGGGTGATTAGTTAATTTAACTATTTTAATCATTGATAAATATGGTAAAATTATATAAATATTCTACAAACAATTGTACTTGACTGTCCTGTAGCATTCATTGAAGAATGAAGGAAGAAACTAAGGCATAAAGTGAAAAGAAGCCTCAAAGAATGTAGAGAGGGTTGTATCATGGATAAGTGAAGCGGAGAGGTATATTAACTAATGAAAGAGTGAATATTCCCTAAGGGAGAATAAGGAAACTAAGAAACTGGATTAAGAAGGGTGTGGGTGCAATACATAAAGCTAGAAAACCAAGAAGCTCATATAGTGGCTTGTGAGGGAAGATGAAGTTATAATGACATTGGCATGTCAAGGAGGATAAGGATAACATGAGAGAAGTATTAAATATAAGGTGATGATCAGAGAGTGAGATACATAACTAGATAGAGGAGTGAGCTAAAAATAGAGCATTGAAGACTAAGAAGGATTATGGGCAAGATAAGGTTTTTAAAGGAGCACAAATTGGCAGTCTAGCAAAATGAATGATGAAGGATTCATGAACTCATGAATTGAATTTGATTTTTTTTAAATAAGTGTTGAAAGGTGTTTTAGATTTTAAAGTTAGTGTATACTCAAAAAACCCTAATATGATATTGGAAACCCTAGTAAACAAGCTAAAAGATGAAAATTAGAATTGGGAGTTATAGACAAGGAGGGTAAAGAAGAAAATTTGTAAAAAGAAAGAAAAAAATAAAGGGTATCCAAAAATATAACCCTCTTTGGTTGAATTTTTTTGGGTTATTCCTAGTTTGGAGATTTGTGTAATAGGAGGGCTATTTGGAAGGCCTAAAAAACTATATTTTTGCAATAACATTTTATAGGAAAGTAGTTGAGGTCTAAAATTTTACATGCACCTAAAGGATCTAAAATGGTATCTTAAAATTTTACCATTCAGGTTTGGAGGTGAAAACATGAGTGAGTTATGTCATAAAATCAAGTTTTTCAGGGCTACGTGCAAGATTTAGGGTATAAATGGAAATGTATGAAAGATGGTGAGATGAATTTTTTGGATGGCTCAGACATGTTAGATAGATTTTTTTGATCATGTTGAAGTGTAATTTAGATTTTGGCACAATCATTAAGTCTATTTTTATTGTTCGAGAAAAAATTGCCTACTTGAGAAAAGTATGAGTTCATGGTTTTGAGTGATTGTAAAAGTTTAATTTTTACTTTTATTGTTATTGTGGATGTTGTAGATGATTTGAATGAAGGGATTTACATCAACACTGAAACATCCATTCTCTAGCCTTCTCCCACCTCTAGGATTAGACACTTGATTTACATTATAAGTATAACCCTTCATGTTTAGGATCTATATTTGTTTAATTTCAAAGATTGCATTCTTAAAACATAAACAACCAAAAAATGATAGCTTAAACCATTATATTTTATTTTGAAAAAATATATATGTTAAAAACATTCAATTTTAGAACAAATTAAACATAGTTTAGGAAGTAGATCCTTGTTTGCAAAGCATTATCTATCAAAACTTACATCTAGTTTATAAATTTACACCCAAACAAAATACAACATTCATATCTAAAAATAACAGAGTAATTTTTGTTATCATTTCTCATTTGGTTGCACATTCAATTCATTAAAATATGATTTTTCTTCTATATATTTACTTTCATTTTGCACATCTATCATGTCATATAAACCTCGAAAAATAAAAAATATTACAGTAGTTTACACTCTTATGAATTAGATTAGTGAAAGAGAACATTTGAGTGTTAAGTTTCATTTTGTGCATTCAGAAATTTAGTATTTGAAACTTCTATTTCCAGCAATTGTTTAAATTCATTTCATTCTATGTAATTGTGTTGAAATAACTCACATAATAATAAAATAAAATAAACATAGATATCAATCCTGAAATTTGAGTTAAAAACACCTAAACAATTGGCTTACATATCCAAACAAGCTTGAAAAACTTCACCAATAACCTTTTAACAACCACAACACATAGTTACACTATTTCACGTGTAAGAACATGTTAGGTTTTGGAGCCTGTTTTCATGTTTGAAAGTGTTGAATACTATAAACTAAGTGTACTGTACTCTTTCCACAGTTGTCTCATTGGGGCTCAGGGCTGGGCTAGGCCCCGAGTGGGGGTTTGGGGACAAAACGTGCCCAATATACCGGGAAATGTGCTTTTCTCATATGGGTGGTATTTTTGACCCATATGTTTATGGGATAGTTTTGGCCCATGGTTTTGATACCCACAGTTTTGTTAAACTACTTAAGCAGTTGTCTACTTATGTGGTTTTGTGCATATGGTAGCAAGTGTGTAACATTACAGATGTTTTTGAATTCGGTTTTGAATTATGTAGAGTTTGTTGAGCATAGCTCCAAAAAGATCTGGGTATTGTATTGAGAGAGCGGTGGCTTGTAATAAAAGCCAAACAAGTGATTATTGGTGGACATAACCCAAACTGGGTGTACCACATTAAATATTATCTTTTTGTGTTGTGTTATTTTTATTCTGCACTTTTATATGAGATCTGTAGTATTTTCTGCATATTAGTTTCTACTATTGCAATTCTGTGAGGGACTGTTCCACATATTTTATCCCTTATTTCCTATCAATTGGTATCAAATCCTGATTTGGGTTTTTGAAATATTGAATCACATAAAAAAATTTAGCTTGAGTGGGAGCTATGGTAGATGATGGAAGATCAAGGGTTGATAAATTCAACGGGGAAAATGTTAGTCTTTAGAAGATGGAGATGGAAGATTACCTTTATCAAAAGTATCTTTATATTTTGTTTTCTGAGAAGGTGAACAAACCCTCGAGCATGATGGATTATGAATGGGATTTTCTAGATAGGAAGGCACTTGGGACAATCTAGTTGTGTCTCACATCTTCGGTATTATTTAATGTTTCAAAGGAAAAGACTACAAAAGAACTGATGGATGCATTAGGAAAGTTATATGAGAAACCCTCTGGCGCTAATAAGATATTTTTAATGCAAAATTTGTTTAATATGAAGATGTATGAGAATGGTTTAGTTTCAGATCATTTAAATGATTTCAATATGGTTTTAAATATGCTAACTTTGGTTACAATAGAATTTGATGAGGAAGTTATAGCTTTATTAATTTTGTGTTCTTTACCTGAAAGTTGGAATAGCCTGGTAATGGCGATAAGCAACTCGGTTCCAGCTAACTCAAAGTTTAAGTTTGAGGATGTTTTAGGGGTGATTCTAAGCAAGAAAATGTGAAGAAAAATATTTGGGGAATATTCTACTTAAGGGAATTCTTGGACAGTGGAAACTAGAGGGAGAAAAAATAATATAGGAAGTCATGGAAAATCGAAAGATCGAGAAAGGTCAAAATCCAAAAGCAAGATAATATGCTGACACTGTGGAAAGTCTCGGCATGCAAAGAACGATTTTTGGGAGCTTCAAGACAAGAAGAAACAACATGAAGAAAACAAGGAGGCAAATGTGACAATGGGTAATGTATGTCAGGATGCTACTCCACATAGGCATTATTTTGTTGATTATGTTCAAGGGGATTTTGGGTATGTTTTTCCTGGTGATGAGGAGCCTTGCAATATAGTTGGAAAAGGCTATGTTAAATTTAAGATGCAAAATGGGAATACTTAGATATTGAAGGATGTCATACATGTGCTTACATTAAGACAAAATTTGATATCGGCATGGTAGTTGGGAAGTGATGGTTGTATTGTGATATTTACAACAGAATTTTGGGAGGATACTAGGGCTTCTCTTGTGGTGGCAAGAGGTAAGAAGGTTGGAACCTTATATTTAACCACTTAAAGCACTAATGTTTGTAATCATGTGGCTTCAGAAGTAGATACAACATTGTGGAACTATAGGCTCGGTCATATGAGCCATAAGGGCATTGAGATCATAAAAAAGGATTTTCCTGGATATACAGAAACAAGTTTGGAGTTCTGTGAGGAATGCATTTATGGGAAACTGAAGTGAGTAAGGTTTCTCAAGGTTGGACATATAAAGAAAGACAATAAGTTAGAGATGGTGCATTCTGATGTGTGGGGACCGACTTAGGTATCATCTCTTGGGGGTTCAAGTTATTATGTTACTTTTATTAATGATGCAACAAGGAAATTTTGGGTTTATTGTATTAGAAACAAATCTGATGTATTTGAAACTTTTGTTAAATGGAAAGCCTTGGTAGAGAATGAAACAGGTCTTAAGCTAAAATGTCTCTGGTCAGATAATGGAGGGGAGTATTACAACAATGAATTTGATGATTACTCTTCTGAGAATGTAATTCATAGGAAAAATATGGTTCCAAGAACTCCGCAGCAAAATGGGGTGTTAGAAAGGATGAACAAAACAATAATGGAACATGCTAGGAGCATGAGGTTACATGCAGGACTGCCTCTTTCTTTTTGGGAAGAAGCGGTGAGCAAAACTATGTACTTAATAAATAGAGGACCCTCAAGTGCCTTGAATGGAGGCATACATGACGAGGCTTGATATGGTAAGAAATTTGATTATTCATTTCTTAGAGTCTTTGGATGTCAGGTATTTTTCCATACAGACAAGGATGATAGGACCAAGCTAGAGGCTAAATTATAAAAATGTACTTTCATTGGTTGTGGTGGTAATGAATTTGGATATAAATGTTGGAGTATTGTTGGTCGTCAAAAAGGACTTCAAGAAGAGCAACAGTCAGGGGACAAGAAGTCCCTCCTCTTTAATGGGAGAGGTTCCCTTATTCAGAAACGAACCTATTTACACATATACAAAGCATGGTTTTACTACAGAACTTGGATATTATGAAAGTGTTTTCTAAAAGGATCATCAATCACAAAAGGACTGAGGAATGAAAATGTGAGAACGAGAAGAAAGGCACCATTCAGAATTATAGATGACAGAGTAATTCCTTATGCATGCGAGGGTACAATGAATTGGAATAAGATCATTTGTATCACATTAATAAGATGAAATTTGAAAATACACAAAGTTCTGTAAATAACATCTACAAGAATACAAAGCTTCTCAGCATAATACAGACAAATGATCTAACAAGATTAAATGAATAGCTTAGGAATAAAGGAAACCAGATAGACAAAGAATGACAAAACCTTCTGTATTGATTTCTTTAAGATTTATTTACACTTTCAGAAATAAGCCAAGTTCTTCCTCTCTCCCTCAAAATGGAAAGGAGAGGCCATTATATAGTTTACAAATTAGTTACTCCCTGTAACTACTTCTTTTAACTAATGATTAGTTAAAGGGTTGTAAATCACAATACCCCAACTAAATACAATAAATTCATGATGAAGAAGAAAAGAAAGAGAAGAATCGGGAGAAGAAGACAAGCATTCAAGATTGGAAGGGACCCACTTATTTAAGGATCCGTTGTCTGAATCTCTTCAACACCTCGGCTATGTCTCTGCCATGTGGGACTGATGTGTTGGCGGTAGACTGAGTCCAAAATCTGAGGAACTTCTCCATTTCCTTATTGAACTTGACATGAGTATGATAATCTTTATTGGCTTCTTCTATGGCAGATTGAAGAGAACAGATCTCCTTCATTTTTTCCTTGGAAATGGAGCTTTCCTTGAATAGATCCCCTTTGACAAAAGCTCTGAATTGAGCTTTGATTTCTTGTAAAGTGAGAGGCACACCAGAAGTCTCATCATGAAGATGGCAATGTATATCTTTAAAGGCAGATATAACTAGTGTTTTGAAGGCTTCATCCTTTTGCCAGCTATTCCTTAATTCTCCCAAAGCCTCCTCCAGGACCTTGATCTTCCATTCCATGCTGTAGACCCAGGACTTTGACAAATTATCCTTTGTATCTTCAAAGACCTTGCTTGCCAATAAAATGTTTTCATCTATTTGTCCCATGAGGCGGAGGTCTACTATGCAACTACTCCAAAGTTTAAGTTCTTTATCAATGCTCCCAATAGTGGATGAGAGCTTCTGTTGCAAGTTGTTCACCTTCCCGTGGAGTTTGAAAGCTTCATCAATGAAGTTCAATCCTGCAACAAGCATATCATCCACCATGGCCTCCATAGCTCTGCCATAGATGGAATACTTGTGCATATCTTTGATACTCTGTACTTCATCTTGGCTCAAAATTATAGGTGGTGGAAGAGTAGTCAATGGGGTAGGGTCCAAAACTTTGTCCTTGGACAAAAGAGATTTGATGAAACTTGTAAGAATCTGGGCTTGTTCTTCCAACTGTTCTATGGTTTGTTGCCCTTTCTCTACCCTCCCAATGACTCTGGTGACTGTTTCCTGAAGATTGTGGATCTCGCCTTCAGGGGTAGATTCTCCCATGGGAATTCTTGAGAGCTCAAGATCAGACACTTGCAAATCTTATTTTGGCTTATCTACCTTAGGCTTGGATATCTCCAGGAATTGCTGGCCCTGAGCGTGAGACACTATCCTGGAGGTAGTTCTGGATTTTTTGGCGCGAGAAGGAGGAGTAGTGCCTAACAAGGCTGCCATAGCATCAAAATTTGGTCCTGAGATCTGGGAGGAAGACTTTCTCTTCCTACTGTCGACAAGAGGTTACACCCATGCGAAAGAGGAGGAGGAAGAAGCAGGTGGGGCAAGAGGACCAAGAGACAGAGAACTCATGGTGCCCAAGGTTTGTACTGTTGTTGCCTCGAGTTGAGATATGAGTGGATCACTTGGGGCTCCTGGTGCAGAGGAGTCAACAGTGCTTGGAAGTTCAGTGCTCTAGACTTCTTTATCCTTATCCATTGGAACTTCAGGGGCGCTTGTAGGAGCTGGCACTTCACTCTCTTCACTTTCACTGAGAACAATAATGTTCTCTGGTCCCGAAGGTAATTCTGCATGCTTCCTCAGGGGGTATTTTTCCACAGGCTCCTTCTTAACTTCTTTGAATTTCTTTTGATACACCTGGGTGGATGAGGAAGGAGTAGAGACTGCAGGTCCTTGAGTTGACGAGGTAGGAGGGGTTTGCACAGGTGCTTCTGATCTGGGTGTCGATGCTTCCCTCCTTGGTGTTGAAGCATCCTTAGAGGAGGATTCCCCTGAGTGCCTCCTAAGCTCACGGACTTTTCTATCAAACCAGATCTTGGTCCTGACTAAGATTGGAGCCAGGATTTCAGCCAAATCATCCTTCTCCTTCTTGAACCAATCCAAGTCCTCCAAGGGAGTGTGTTTGACCACATTGTCATACTCATATGAGTACAGGTCAGAATTATCATCTTGAAGCCCTTCAGGAACTTGGTACAAATTGAGTTCCTGAATCAATTATAGAGAAAACCTACCGTAATGCCTCCTTCTTGCTTCAAAATCATCAGCACAGTCAGCCCAATAGTCCTCTGTGTCTGCCCTATGATGATAGGTGATCTTGATGTTCTGCTCAATAAACTTCTTCAAGTCAAAACAAGTTCTTGGCTTGAAGAAGTGGACCGTAATGGGAGCTAAGGATCTTTCTATATTTTGTGCATCCAGGGCTGTTTTACAGGTGTAGTTTCCCAAAGAGATGGGGAAATGCAATCCAGTAATTTTCTTATCCCTGCAGGTTCTATGCAATTTGTCCAATTTCCTGCATACTTCTATCAAGGCCATTTTGTCATTGCAGAACATAGGAAGCTTGAGGGGAGTGCTTTCATAGCCGACAAGCCTGATATAGGAAATTTTTCTGAATTGAATAAAGTAGGCACCGTAGTGCGATATCAGATTCATAGCTTCATCAGAAAATCTCCTTGTGGTGTCACTCTCTAGTATCCTGACCATGTACATGGTGAAAGCATCATTCACCCTTCGGAAATTACAATTGTTGGTTTCCAGGGTGAACTGCGGGCAGTAGGCATACACGGGGTCATCCTTGTGAGCATCGATGTATGAGAAACCAAACCATTGCCTCGATTCTGCCAGAGTATACATCAGGTATGAAGTCATATAAAATTTCTTAGTTTGTTGCACATTTGATAGTTGCTCTGCTAGGTTCATACTAATGATCTCTGCCCAGTTGATATTCTGAGTTCCCTCGCACACCATATTGATAAGCGGGCACATCCAGAAATGGAACTCATTTGTAGAGGGTAAACCCATGACCCGAGCCAGCAGGATTATAAAATCTGACAATTCTTCATTGAAATCCGCATGGAAAAGAGTCTTGGACAGACGAGATGCCCCCTTCTTAGGGTTTTTTAGCCAGGACTTCGCCACCCGCGCCTTATAGTTATCACTGTCTTGATCGAAAAGGGCCTGTGCTTGATTCTGGGAGATAACTATAGCATTGTCCATTTCTGGAATCCTTAGGGTAGTGCTAATGGCGGTGGCATCTAACTTGGCAATGAGTTCTCCATGCACGTTCGTTAGTTTGCTTGAGTCGGGACTGAAATGAGCTCCGCAAGCGAGTACTATGTCTGCACATTGTACTGAAATTGGGAAGCCACTGGTGAACACCAATCCACTGTCATGAATCATCTGTGCCATAGCTAAAGGGTTTGCATCTGTCATCCTTGCCCAAAAATCCCCAAAATCAAGGTGGCTAACTTCACTATCCCCGATATCGGAAACGACAGACTCGAGTGGTGAAACTTGTTCCTACCCCTGGAATTTGATCTTCATGTTGATAGTAACTCGGAGAGCAAAGCTGTAAGCTGGACTTGGGATGGAATCGCAAGGGAAATGGATACACGCGCAGAAATTTTGGTTGCAAGGGTTCGAGCAATAGATAGCATGAAAGTAGTGTGCAAAATGCATAGGGGGGTAGTTCATTATATAGCCGTTTAGGAGAGAGAAAGACAATCAATGCGCATTAAATACATATCTACCAAATTGAAAAGCAAGATATTCAGGTAGAGCGGGAAAAATTAGCACGAATGGCACTTGGTTCATTTGGGACACGAGGGACGCGAAAGTGTGAAGTACGCGGTTCGGCCGATTTGGGCTATGCGGGGAAAAGACGCACAAATGCTTTTGGGACATGCGGGACGAAAGTTGTGGAATACGTGAATCGGCCGAATCAGACGAAAAGGGAACAATGGGTCCGGGTGAACTTGGGAAATGTGGGACAAAAAGTTCCGACGGGCCCGAAAAGAACGGACTTCGGGTAAACCGGTCGATCGGGGAACAGAGAGCCCGAATGAACCTAGGACACACGGGACAAAAATGTCCGACAGGCTCGAAAAACACACAAAATGACCCAAAAAACATAGATTTTCCCAATTTCTTGACTTTTCACATTATCAGGACAACAGAAAAGACACAACCTCAAAATTTTAATTTTCAACTTCTTAAAAGCAGGGGAATTTTGAGTGGACAACAGCTGGCTCCTTCTGGGGATGACTTGGCATAAATTCAAAGAATGAGAGAAGGCAAGAATTTAGAAAAACTCAGGGAAGTATACCAGTACCTTATCCATTGGGCCATGGATTCAAAAGCAAACCAATATAGAAGACAACACCCCAAACAAACAACACACAAAAACAAGGGAAGGAAAAGAGAACACACACACTATACAGAATATACAAAGGACTCCCTAATCACCTAAGACTTAAACAGTTTCAGGTATTGCCCACTATAAGGAAGTGGGGGAGAAGAACCATCCATATAATCAAGGTAAAAAGAATTCTTACCAGCGAAGTGTCTTGATCTTGAAAGGTCCAAGCCAAAGGGAATCAAACCATGGCTGCCACGAGGTTCATGCCTTTTATCCCACAACAAAACAATGTCTCCAATTTTGAAATCCCTGAACCTGGCTTTCTTATCAAATAAGACTTTTACTTTCTGTTGGTGAGCAGATATCCTATCAGCAACTTCCAATCTGTCCTCATTCAATTTGTGAAGATACATGATTCTCTTATCCAAAGAATCATTGAAACCGGTATCTTCAATGGCCTTCATTAAATGCAGAGCTGGAAGCTCCACTGTAACTGGAAATTGGGCCTCCACTCCGTATACTACCTAAAAAGGAGACATCCCAATGGCTCTCTTAGGTGTGATCCTATCTACCCAAAGAGCATCATAGAGTTTCTTGTGCCAGTTCCATTGGGATTCATTGACTAATTTCCTTATTATGGCCACCAGATTTTTATTTGTTGATTCTGCTTGTCCATTTCCCTGAGGATAGTAATCTGAGGAGTGAGCCAAGGAGATGCCATATCCATAGAAAAAATCCATCATCTCAGTTGAAGAAAAGTTTGAAGCATTATCTGTCACGATCTTGTTTGGCACACCATACCTTATCAAGATGTTTTCTTTGATAAAACTGCATACTACTTCTGAAGTAGTACTCTTTACTGGAATGGCTTCTACCCATTTGGTGAAATAATCTGTGGCAATTAATACGTGGGTATGACCAGCACTAGAAGAGGGATTAAGTGTTCCAATGAAATCTAAACCCCATTGCTGAAAAGGTTCTTCGATCACAACTAGTTTAAGGGGCAAGGAGGCCAATTTGGGTCTACCCACGAAAGTCTGACAAGCCTCACATTTATCAACCCATTTTGATGCATCCTTGAACAAGGTAGGCCAGTAATATCCTCCACGAAGTATTTTATGAGCAGTGACAATTGATGAGTAATGCCCTCCACATGCCTGATCATGAAAAGCTGAGAGTAGCTTCTTCTGCTGCTCCTTGTCCACACATTTCAAAAACCTTCCATCTAACCCACGTTTAAACAAGGCATTTTCCCACAACACATATTGGGTTGACCTTAGTTTAACGACTCTCTTCACTTTGGCAGTCAAATGAGAGGAGCATTCTCCATAGGTGAGAAAGTGATTGATATCAGCATACCATTCATCAACTGAGCTAAGAAACAGAATGGTAGGAAGACCATCTTTATCCTCCAGTAACTCATGTCTAGCTCCTTCAGCGATGAGTTCACACAGGCCTTTTCTATGGACGAGATTGGTTGGTTTGATGTCAATATCATATTCTTGAACCTTGGCCACCCAGTTCCCTCTCTTGGATCCAAATTCCTGCTGTGTGAGAATTGACTTGATAGTTGTATCCGGTACCAACACCGTGGAGTGAGAGTTAAGAATGTAAAAATGAAATTGCTTGACAGCTTTAACCACTGCAAAAGCATGTTTTTCCATTATGGTGTATTTTAACTCATGATTTTTTAGAATATAGCTCATAAATGCAATTGGGAGTTCGTGCTCATTAGAATCTTCCTGATTCAAAACAGTAGCCAAGGTGTTATCCGTGGCGTAGCAATAGATAATGAAATCTTTGTTGAAATCTGGACATGCTAAAACAGGAGTTTTAGCAATGGCCCTTTTAATACCTTCAAAGGCTTCTTTCCCTTTAGGAGACCAACCAAAAATTTGTTTTCCTTTCATCATTTGGGATATATTCAAAGTTAGCTCTGCAAAATCAGGGATGAACCTTCTCAAAAAGTTGATCTTACCAAAGAAAGAGTGCACTCCCTTTTTGCTGGTTAGAAGAGGAATTTGCTGAATAGCTTGAACTCGCTCAGGATCGATTTTTATACCATCTTTGGAGACAACGTGCCCCAATAATTTCCCCTCTATGACACAAAAAATATATTTCTTAGGATTCAAAGAGATCCCATGTTCTCTACATCTTAGCAGAACTGTCTCTAGATGTTGGAAATGATCCGCCCTTGTTTTAGAAAATACAGTCAAGTCATCAAGGTATACGACGATACACTTTCCTTTCAAACTTCCAAAGGCCAAATCCATAGCCCTCTGAAAAGTGGCACCGGCATTGATGAGCCCAAAAGGCATCCTTTTGTAAGCAAAGGTACCCCAAGGGGTAGTGAAAGCCGTTTTGTGTTGGTCTGTGGTATTAACTTCTACCTGGTTATATCCTGAGAATCCATCAAGCATAGACAACATTTCAGATCATGTTACTTCTTGCAAGACCTGATCCATCATAGGTAAGGGATAATTATCTTTCAAGGAAGCTTGATTTAGATTCCTGAAGTCAACATAGATACGAATCTCACCATTTTTCTTTCTAACTGGCACAATATTGGCAATCCATGTTGAATGATGGATAGGAAAAATGATTTTGGATTTCAATAACTTATGTATTTCTTGAAAAATGGTGTCAGCTATTTTAGGATTATATTGCCTGTGCTTCTGTTTAAAAGGCTTAATCCCAGGTTTGAGAGGGATAAAATGCTGCATCTCCTTTGGTTGGAAAGCTTTTAAATCTTCATAGGAATAAGCAAGAACATCTTTATACTTTTTCAACAAACTAATTACCTTCTTCTTTTCTTCTAGGGTGCAACATTTTCCAATGTTCACGAGTTTAGGATCAGTAGAACTCCCAATATTGATTTTGTCATATTCGGCTGATTGTTGGGGTCCAGTAGAAGCTCTAAACTTTACATACCTGTCATGTTTGTCAAACAGTTTTTCTAAACTCACCAATCCTTTTGGAATCTTGTTTCCTTTGAGTTTGATACATCCATCCTGATCCGCTTCTTCTTCTTTGGTGGCTTCTTCGTTAAAGGGCACACTTTCACGAGGCAAATTATCACTTCCTTCAAAGTACAACTGTTCAAAATTATCCTTGAGTTCTAAGAAATAAAGCAAGTGTTGATCGTTATTGAAAACTTGCCATTTACTTGTATTATCAGGTACACTGGGTCTATGAATCATTTCAATGGTGAACTTATCTTGAGAAAAGTCAGGATGAGGAATAAGCAATGACCCTGAGATTGCTAGAGAATCAGCCCTGGTATTCTTCTCCCTAGGCACAACTTCGATGGAGAAGGCGTCAAGAAAATTCAATGGAGTCCCAAACCTGATTCCTGTAATGTTTCAACCTTCCATTCTTTACCTGGAAGAGGTTTCTAACTTGCTTGACAATCAATTCCGCATCCTCACGAGCTAGAAGATTCTTCACACCCTGTTCTTTTGCCACCTGGAGTCCAAGAATGAGAGCTTCATACTCTGTTGTATTATTGGTATTTTCAAATTGCAACTTGAATGAGAAATGATGAATGCTTCCTTCAGGTGACATCAATATGACACCAGCTCCAGAACCAGCTGAAGAACAACTTCCATCAAACTCTAATATCCAAACATCATTAGGATATTTAGGTGAGACTTTGGGGAGTTGGATTTCTTCTGGAGACATAATCATGTAGTTGCCATGCCCCATATCCTCATAGAGTATTTGTGCTTTGGGATCATCATTTTTTGTACAATATACTCAGACTACTTCTCAGGCAGTAGCTTCTTCATTTTCCCATTAATAGGTATGAGGGCATGTGACCAATAAATTTGAATTTCTCCACCCACATCCTTACATAAGTTCCTACTTAGCAACATCCCGTATGAAGGAGGAATATCTGCTACTAAGATAGTAGCTAAAACTTTCTTCTCAGGAAAAGTAGCAAAAGCCACTTGTGCATCCTTAATTCTTTCGACCAAGGGCACTTCCTTACTCTCCATGGAATAACAAGATCCGTAAGTGCGTGTGAGAGTCAAGCCTAAGGCGTGAGCTACTTTGGCAGGCATTACATTGTCTGATGCTCCTGAGTCTATGACACAATTACTGAGCCTATGGCCAGCTATAAGGAGTGTTACATAAAATGGTTTGATTTTGTCATTGGGTGAGGTGACAGCGGCTACCAGATTAGGCTGTGGTGCAGAAGAAGGAGTAGGTAAAAGGCCTTTAGAGGTAGTTTTAGAATGGGAATTGACAAAGTGAATCATTTTAGTAAAAGCCTTGGGATGAGTTTGATAATATTCAGCCTCTGAGATTTGAACCTTAGTCTTTTTTAAGTGATCAATAATATCGAAAGATCTAGAAGTGGACGGGTTATCATCACTTGAGATCCTAGTTTTATCAATTTTAGGGGAAAAATAAGTAACTTTAGTAGCAGAATTGACAGGACTCACCTTTGGTGTAGATGAAATGGGGATCAGAGATCCTCTTTTTACAATTACAGGGATAGTTGTCAGCTGCTCCTTAGATTTCTTGGTGGGCTGCATCACTTTCTCCCTCTGATTTGTCTACTCTCGAGTCATGACAGCGTATGATTCGCTATTCATGTCTACTACTACTTCGTCGTAATCATCCCCTTCATCAATGCCTTTAGTGGTGAAGAAATTAACTCGGGATCCCTCAAGTTCATCTGTTTCATCATCAATCTCTTCAACAAATTCCTCACAATCTTCATTAATCTCCTCATCCTCTGGTTCCTCAAATTCATAGGTTGCATTGACAGGAACTTTAATAGGAGGTCCTTCAAGCGCTAGCCATGTTTGAGAAGCAGGCAAATGATTTCTGGGCTGAAAATTCCTCCTTGGAATGTCTGCATAGGGAGCATGCTGAGCCAATTATTTCTTAATGGCGATGAGATCATTTACAAGTTTTTGTACCAATGGATCAGTATTAGGTCCAAGAGTAGAAGAGGAGAAAGAAACAGACTTAGATTTGGAAGGGTCTCTCCTCAACTTCCATGACATGATTAAATCATCTTCAACACTAACAGCAAGAGTTTAATCCTTAGCTAATGTTGCGAGATTAGCCCTTCTTAGTGCATAACTAACTTCAGGCAATTGGGCGTTTAAGAAGAAGCATTTTTGAATTTGATCTACAGGTTGAGTATTTGGTGGAATTTTGTTAATCAACCTATTGAATTGAGCCACAAATTATCTCATGGGCTCTTGTGATTCCTTCTTTATTTGAGAAATTTGGGCTAGCAAAGCATGCACGTCTTCCGCTAGTTTGAAACGGTTTTCAAACCTAGTTCTCATTGTAATCCAACTAGTGATAGCTCCGGCCGGGAGGTGATAGAACCAATCAGCACCATTATCTTGTAAAGTCTCAAAAAAAATCCTTACGGAGACGTCTTCATGTTCAACTCCCAGAACTCCACACGTAACTATGAAGGCTGCAATGTGTTCATCAGGATGTACTTTACCATCACCTTTGAATTTAGGAAAGTTCTTCCGGTTACCTCTGGGTAACTCATGCAAAGGCTGAGGAAGGGCAAGAGGCCTAACACGATGGCCCCAAGGCAATGGAACCACCATTCTTGGAAAAATGGCTTGAAGAGGAACTGAAACACCAGCAAGAATCAAATCTCGAAGATTAGGACTGATTTTCTCTGAAGGAATACCACCCGTAGGGATTCTATCTTGGACAGGTGGAGTGCTTATTGAACGAGCCTTTCTATTTCTTCTTGTTGAAGGGAAAGGAAAACCCTGCTGTTCCAAGAGCTGAAACTGAGAATCTTCAATACCAAGGGCCCTTCTCCCTCGAGTAAAATGTGGAGTCACCAGATCAAAAGATGATCAATAAATGATTATAGCACTGGAATATGATTCCCCAGTTGAGTCGCCAAAAACTGTTGGTCATCAAAAAAGACTTCAAGAAGAGCAACAGTCAGGGGATAAGAAGTCCCTCCTCTTTAATGGGAGAGGTTCCCTTATTCAGAAACGAACCTATTTACACATATACAAAGTATGGTTTTAATATAGAACTTGGATATTATGAAAGTGTTTTCTAAAAGGATCATCAATCACAAAAGGACTGAGGAATAAAAATGTGAGAACGAGCAGAAAGGCACCATTCAGAATTATAGATGACAGAGTAATTCCTTATGCATGCGAGGGTACAACGAATTGGAATAAGATCATTTGTATCACATTAATAAGATGAAATTTGAAAAGACACAAAGTTCTGTAAATAACATCTGCAAGAATACAAGCTTCTCAGCATAATATAGATAAATCATCTAACAAGATTAAATGAATAGCTTAGGAATAAAGGAAACTAGATAGACAAAGAATGAAAAATCCTTTTGTATTGATTTCTTTAAGATTTATTTACACTTTCAGAAATAAGCCAAGTTCTTCCTCTCTCCCTCAAAAAGGCGAGGAGAGGCCATTATATATTTTACAAATTAGTTACTCCCGGTAACTACTTCTTTTAACTAATGATTAGTTAAAGGGTTACAAATCACAATACCCCAACTAAATACAATAAATTCATGATGAAGAAGAAAAGAAGGAGAAGAATCAGGAGAAGAAGACAAGCGTTCAAGATTGGGAGGGACCCACTTATTTAAGGATCTATTGTCTGAATCTCTTCAATGCCTCGGCTATGTCTCTGCCACGTGGGACTGATGTGTTGGTGGTAGACTGAGTCCAAAATCTGAGGCACTTCTCCATTTCCTTATCGAACTTGACATGAGTATGATAATCTTTATTGGCTTCTTCTATGGCAGATTGAAGAGAACATATCTCCTTCATTTTTTCCTTGGAAATGGAGCTTTCCTTGAATAGATCCCCTTTGACAAAAGCTCTTAATTGAGCTTTGATTTCTTGTAAAGTGAGAGGCACACCAGAAGTCTCATCATGAAGATGGCAATGTATATCTTTAAAGGCAGATATAACTAGTGTTTTGAAGGCCTCACCCTTCTACCAGCTATTCCTTAATTCTCCCAAAGCCTCCTCCAGGACCTTGATCTTCCATTCCACGCTGTAGACCTAGGACTTTGACAAATTATCCTTTGTATCTTCAAAGACCTTGCTTGCCAATAAAATGTTTTCATCTGTTTGTCCCATGAGGCGGAGGTCTACTATGCAACTACTCCAAAGTTTAAGTTCTTTATCAATGCTCCCAATAGTGGAGGAGAGCTTCTGTTGCAAGTTGTTCACCTTCCCGTGGAGTTTGAAAGCTTCATCAATGAATTTCAATCCTACAACAAGCATATCATCCACCATGGCCTCCATAGCTCTGCCATAGATGGAATACTTGTGCATATCTTTGATACTCTGTACTTCATCTTGGCTCAAAATTACAGGTGGTGGAAGAGTATTCAATGGGGTAGGGTCCAAAACTTTGTCCTTGGACAAAAGAGATTTGATGAAACTTGTAAGAATCTGGGCTTGTTCTTCCAACTGTTCTATGGTTTGTTGCCCTTTCTCTACCCTCCCAATGACTCTGGTGACTGTTTCCTAAAGATTGTGGATCTCACCTTCAGGGGTAGATTCTCCCATGGGAATTCTTGAGAGCTCAAGATCAGACGCTTGTAAATCTTGTTCTGGCTTGTCTACCTTAGGCTTGGCTATCTCCAGGAATTGTTGGCCCTGAGCGTGAGACACTATCCTGGAGGTAATTCTGGATTTTTTGGTGCGAGAAGGAGGAGTAGTGTCTAACAAGGCCGCCATAGCATCAAAATTTGGTCCTGAGATCTGGGAGGAAGACTTTCTCTTCCTACTGTCGACAAGAGGTTGCGCCCATGCGAAAGAGGAGGAGGAAGAAGCTGGTGAGGCAAGAGGACCAAGAGACAGAGAACTCATGGTGCCTAAGGTTTGTACTGATGTTTCCTCGAGTTGAGATATGAGTGAAGTGCTTGGGGCTCCTAGTGCAGAGGAGTCAACAGTGCTTGGAAGTTCAGTGCTCTGGACTTCTTTATCCTTATCCATTGGAACTTCAGGGGCACTTGTAGGAGCTGGAACTTCACTCTCTTCACTTTCACTGAGAACAATAATTTTCTCTGGTTCTGAAGGCAATTCTGCATGCTTCCTCAGGGGGTATTTTTCCACAGGCTCCTTCTTAACTTCTTTGAATTTCTTTTGATACACCTGGGTGGATGAGGAAGGAGTAAAGACTGCAGGTCCTTGAGTTGACGAGGCAGGAGGGGTTTTCATAGGTCCTTCTAATCTAGGTGTCGATGCTTCCCTCCTTGGTGTTGAAGCATCCTTGGAGGAGGATTCCCTTGAGTGCCTCCTAAACTCACAGACTTTTCTATCAAACCAGATCTTGGTCCTGACTAAGATTGGAGCCAGGATTTCAGCCAAATCATCCTTCTCCTTCTTGAACCAATCCAAGTCCTCCAATGGCGTGTGTTTGACCACATTGTCATACTCATATGAGTATAGGTCAGAATAATCATCTTGAAGCCCTTCAGGAACTTGGTACAAATTGAGTTCCTGAATCAATTGTAGAGAAAACTTGTCATAATGCGTCATTCTTGCTTCAAATGTAACACTCTGAACTCTTGTTACTTCCTCCTGAGCATTCAAGTGTTGATATATGATTTCTTCTGTAAAAAGGTACATGTTCCTTTGATAGTGAAGTCATGCTTGATAGGGATTGTATCTTCTTTGCTCTTGAAGATTTTTGACTGAGCCAAGATATGCTTGGACTCTTTTATATCTTTCATTTTTGCACCTGAGTTTAATCTGATTTTGGAATAAATTGTGGATTTACCCATCTATATGACTCAGCCTTGGATCAGTGGCATTGATCGAAGAGATGTTTTAAGTTTATTTTGGATTAACAAAAATTATAGACCTTACGAAGGTTGCAAGGTCCGAATGTGTGGAATGAGAAATTCAGGAGCTAACTCAGGCTGATCTTGTTAAATGAATTGGTTCCCGATATCGTAATATCAGGAAGGTCTTGATCTTGAGCCAGGTAATAAATTCAGATACATTTATACTACTAGCTTATTAGCAGTGCTGGAATGAATCCTTTTCATGAATGTATATTTTTTGTTTCTTATACTGAACGATTTTAATTGTTAAGACCTAAGCTGGATTTATTAAGTTTAATAACCTAAACCTAAACTATAACCTATGGGTTAGATTAGTGCTAATCTAACCTAGGCCTAAACTATAAACTAAATGTTCTAAGGTTAGTGACCTAGCGCTAAGGAGGTTAGACTAAGTATCACCTTAAATTCTAACCTATGTTTCTAACCTAACTAATGAACATGGAGGAAAGGGACCTATGAAGGGGTGCGAGCCATGGGCGGTAGTTTCTATGGCATTAAATGAGATGGATAAGTATGAAGGACGGGGGATTTTGTGGAAGCTTCAAACGGCTAGTGAAATCTGACGTGGCAAAATCGCCAAATCTAGAAATGGTCTTTGATTTGTTTTTATCCATCGCCAACTATGGCGGTCGGTGGCAATGGAGATTGAGCGGGAATTTTGGAGTTAATGCAATTAATGAACTCAGTCTCCGAGCTCAAATTTCTCGGGAAGACATGTAAAATGGAAAACTGGTAGTTTGGGTTTTCATGCGCTCCGGTTTTCTCTCTGTTTGATCACTGGTTCTTCGAACCAGTCTACTTGGTATTGCATGGCAACTATGAGAATAACTAGCTCTTTTCTCTGTCGAGGAACGTTTATAAGGCATGGAAATAACAAATTATTGTTGTTGAATCTAACGTGGAAAAAGAGGAGAAGGCTCGAGCTCTTTCAGTGGTCTTCTTCAGATTTTTAAGCAACATTACCAGGCATGTTAGGCCCTAACTTTTAAAAATCTTGCTTTCCTTCAAATGATTTCATTAGAACAAATCTGTTCAGATGATTTTTGGGTTCAGTTGGTTTTTATGGTAGCTTTGTATGAATTAGTTTGTTGTATCTTCTTACTGTCTCAATTTTTCAAGTGAACCCTTGATGGGTGTGCATTGTGTTTTGAACGGTTGTACTATCTTGCTGTGTTTTGCATTTCGGTTAGATTTTGTAGAAATACTTGCAAGGGTAATGTTTGAAAAAGACACTGTTGGAGTCCATGAAAAGTTTCTGGGTTGATATCGACTTCTGTAGAAGCCTTGCTGTTTATACTTCTTGAAATGATAGTATGTTTTGGCTTCTATAGAAGCTTTGTCGTGAATACTGTATGTTATTAGATATTGTTGGAATCCTTGAATAGATAGTATATTTAACTTCTGTAGAAGTTTAATCGAGAATACTATATGGGTTCGATTCCTTTTTGAGTCCTAGAAAGGTAACATACGTTTCTACTTCTGTAGGAGTTCAGTCGTGAATACTGTATGTTATTGGTATAGTTGGAATTCTTGAATTCAATATTTATCTTGTATCTTTCTACTTCTGTAGAAGTTTATTTGTGAATACTGCATGTGTTTGACTCCTTTTGAATCCTTGAATCGTATATTAGGTATTTTCCCTTCTGTATAACCTTGGTTGTGAATACCTATTGATATTGGCTCTGTTGGAGTCCTTAATATGTATCTTGTATTTAGAATTCTGTAGAAGTTTAGTTGTGAAGACTGCTGGTGTTGAATTAGTTGAAAACCTTGAATGTTTTCGTAGGAATTCGGCTACTGATCTTGTCCACGTTGTGTTTTCTTTTTAAACTCGACTCTGTATGAGTCCTTGCTATATTCGCACTATCTCGGCTTGGATGAAACTTTGTTGAAAATAATGATTTGATGATGACCTTTATGAAGATCTTGTTGAGGTTATTATTTCCTGAAAGTGACTTCTAATTTACACCCATGTTGTATAAATGTAGGGATTTGTTTCAGTTGAATGAAGCTGTGCAGGTTTGTGTTAGATTCAGTGTGAATGTCACTAGGGATTAGATTGAGCTATATGTTGATGAGTGTTTTTGACTCAGTGGGATTGTTCTTGTGTTTGAGCATGATTATGTCTTCTGTTATCGTGAATATCTAGTCGTGTGCTTGACTGAAGTAAAGAGCTATTAACTGTACCTTGACAAGCGATGGCGTTGGATATTTTCTCTTTTGTTGAATAATATGGAAGGTTATGTGGAGTCTATTTGATGGAGTATTCATCACTGCCTTGTCACGAGAGCTACTGTGTTGTTCAATAAGTACAGGTAATTTTTATATTTGTATTTTGACGGACTGTAATTCTTCCTGTGGTCTCGACTGGCTTAGTCACAGGCGTATAATGTGAATGCATTACTCTTGAGTGGATAGTACAGTCATGAGCATGATTGGAAGGGACATCTGAATGTCTCAGTTTCTTTCTCTTCTATTGTAAAGTATATGTTGATATATTTATATTTAATTTTTGGAATTGTTAATATATACTGATGGATTCATGAATTGTTAGGATATTCATTTTTGTTGAATGTAATGGTCTGTCAGATGTTTGTTGTCCTTGGGATTCAGATGGATAGTTGTTTTGGATACATTTGTTCTTCTTGGTCACTAATATTTATGAAGAAATATCTGAAAAGTATCTAGGACTATTTAGTAACTATAATATGAGTTACGCATTTATAGTCATGTTTGAATTACAAAAGAGCATAGTCTGAAATATGTTTACATGTTTGGTGAAATGATTTCATTTAAACAGGTTGTTTAATGAAAACAATTGGTGGATTACAATTGTTTTAAGAATTAGTGCTTATCATGCTCAGTTCACCGAACTGACCCATGTTGAAAATTTTTGTAGATGATTGTTGTAAGTGGTAAAGGCACGCAGATCTGATATGATGTTCAGATTGTTTAATTTGGTCTTATGATGAATTACAGCTTGATTATCTATATGTACTACTTGAAGAAAGATGTTCTTTTTCTGTTGAGTATTGTATCAAATATGCTGAATGCATAAAATGTATTTGATTAGCTTTGAAAGGAATGAAAAGAGGTATTTGTTACTTATGTGTTTGCATTCGTATCTTGGTGGTTTGATCTTCTTCGGTTCGAATGATCTTAAGAGCATTGTTATTATTTTATAACTTGGAGACTTTTGTGATTATCTAAGTAAGCTTGCAAGGTTATGTGACTGAATACTTATGATTGTTTAGTAGTTCTATTATGTTCTATCTAAAGCTAAATTGGAATTCTATATCACTGTCTTTTGGGAAGCTAAGGTTAAAATAAACCTGAGCAGGAGCTAAACGAGCTGAATAAATCATTAATTCCTAGTCTTGATCTAAGTCAAGACAACGTTTAATTGGATTCTTAATCACTATATCTCGATACTAACAAGTAAGATATAAATTCAGTTATGAGAACTGATATAAACCAAAAAAAAAGGGTTTGGTTAGCAATCTCATGTGAAGATTGAGGGTTTGTGTCCAGTTTCGTTGATTTAGAATTATGTATATTCTATGAACTCCTTGATGGGACCTCTAGTCTTAATAACTTCTCTTGTGTAATGGGTTTTACTAAGAAAGGTAATTCTAAGGTGAGGAACCCAGGGATTGGGAAAGACTACCCTTAAGGGAGTGTCTTGTAGTATAATTTTAACTCAATGTATGTAACACTTATTAATAAGTAGATCTTTTCGAGGTGGATTTAAAGGTTGACAACACAAGTCAACTGCAGGGTTGTACCTTCGAGAAGATTAGGATCTTCTCGAAGATACAACAATGCAGGTGACTTATGACGACACCCTTTGCATTGATCGTTAAGATTTACACCTTAAACTCGAACAAATTACTCTGGAGCTGATTAGGAATGTGGTCACGTTATAAGGCTGCCCTAGGAGACTCGGGGTATCTTGACACACTGGATTAACTAGGGTTGACCCAGTATGTCAGTGTATCCCTAGTCCTCGGGAGCATCCCTATAACATTATCATCTTACTAATCCATTCCTGAATGAATAACTTGGGACAGGAGAGTCTGACAGAAGTCAGTATAAGACATTCTACATAACATAGGAATGGGGTGAAGGACGTATTCCAGATTGACGAGTATGCCGTCAAGGAATACGAGACATAAGCAGTATGTTTCAAATCTTTGGCCAAAGTATCACAAGCTGCTGATTGCGTTGTCCTAAGTCACCTAGTCTAAGGGATGAGATGCCGATGAATAATGGTAACAATTATTCAAATAGGTTCCTTGGACAGAGCATTCTAAATCCTAGATTAGGGAAGAGAACCACAAGAGTGATGTGTTAAATAAAAATGCCAACTCTTAATACTCATGAATAGATCGGTAGATTACCAAGTCATGGAATGAATAGATCAGAGGTACTCTGAGTCATTACAGCTGCATATGGTTATCTGTTATGAGAATGGTTGTTTTGATTTGTGAGTTCTAAATTATGTATTTAGAACCAAGAAGCATTTATCAAAAAAAAAATTACTTGTTCTAATGTATAAAAAAAGAGGATGTTACATCAAAATCATCAACTTAGTCAGCCCAATAGTCCTCTGTATCTGCCCTATGAATGATAGGTTATCTTGATGTTCTGCTCAATAAAATTCTTCAAGTCAAAACAAGTTCTTGGCTTGAAGAAGTGGACCGTAATGGGAGCTAAGGCTCTTTCTATATTTTGTGCGTCCAGGGTTTTTTTGCAGGTGTAGTTTCCCAAAGAGATGGGGAAATGTAATCCAGTAATTTTCTTATCCCTGCAGGTTCTATGCAATTTTTCCAATTGCCTGCATACTTATATCAAGGCCATTTTGTCATTGCAGAACATAGGAAGCTTGAGGGAAGTGCTTTCATAGCCGGCAAGCCTGATATAGGAAAATTTTCTGAATTGAATAAAGTAGGCACCGTAGTGTGATATCAGATTCATAGATTCATTAGAAAATCTCCTTGCGGTGTCACTCTCTAGTAGCTTGACCATGTACATGGTGAAAGCATCATTCACCCTTGGGAAATTACAATTGCTGGTTTCCAAGGTGAACTGCGGGCAGTAGGCATACACGGGGTCATCCTTGTGAGTATCGATGTATGAGAAACCAAACCATTGGCTCGATGCTGCTAGAGTATACATCAGGTATGAAGTCATATAAAATTTCTTATTTTGTTGCACATTTGACAGTTGCTCTGCTAGGTTCATACTAATGATCTATGCCCAGTTGATATTATGAGTTCCCTTGCACACCATATTGATAAGCAGGCACATCTAGAAATGGAACTCATTTGTAGAGGGCAAACCCGTGAACCGAGCCATCAGGATTATAAAATCTGAAAATTCTTCATTGAAATCCACACGGAAAAGAGTCTTGGACAGACGAGATGCCCCCTTCTTAGGGTTTTTTAGCCAGGACTTCACCACTTGTGCCTTATAGTTATCACTGTCTTGATCGAAAAGGGCCTGTGCTTGATTCTGGTAGATAACTATAGCATTTTCCATTTTTGGAATCCTTAGGGCAGTGCTAATGGCAGTGGCATCTAACTTGGTAATGAGTTCTCCATGCACGTTCATTAGTTTGCTTGAGTCGGGACTAAAATGAGCTCCACAAGTGAGTATTGTGTCTGCACATTGTACTGAAATTGGGAAGCCACCGGAGAATGCCAAGCCACTGTCATGAATCATCTGTGCCATAGCTGAAGGGTTTGCATCTGTCATCCTTTCCCAAAAATCCCCAAAATCAAGGTGGCAAACTTCATTGTCCCCGATATCGGGAATGGAAAACTCGAGTGGTGAAACTTGTTCCTACCCCTGGAATTTGATCTTCATGTTGATAGTAAACTTGGAGAGCAGAGTTGCAGGTTGCACTTGGGATGGAATCGCAAGGGAAATGGATACACGCAAAAAAATTTGGTTTCAAGGGTTCAAGCAATAGATAGCATGAAAGCAGTGTGCAAAATGCATAGGGGGCAGTTCATTATATAGCTGTTTAGGAGAGAGAAAGATAATCAATGCGCATTAAATACATATGTACCAAATTGAAAAGCAAGATATTCAGGTAGAGCGGGAAAAATTAGCACGAATGGCACTTGGTTCATTTGGGACACGAGGGACGCGAAAGCATGAAGTATGTGGTTCGGCTGATTCAGGCGATGTGGGGAAAAGATGCACAAATGCTTTTGGGACATGCAGGATGAAAGTTTGCGGAATACGTGAATCAGCCGAATAGGACGAAAAGGGAATAACGGGTCCGGGTGAACTTGGGACATGTGGGACAAAAAGTTCCGACGGGCCCGAAAAGAACAGACTTCGGGTAAACCAGTCGATCGGGGAACAGAGAGCCTGAATGAACCTGGGACACGCAGGACAAAAATGTCTGACATGCCCAAAAAACACACAAAATGACCCAAAAAACGTAGATTTTCCCAATTTCTTGACTTTTCACATTATCAGGACAATAGAAAAGACACTTAACCTCAAAATTTTAATTTTCAACTTCTTAAAAGCAGGGGAATTTTGAGTGGACAACAAGTATTAAGGACAAGAAAATCATTTGATCTAGGGATGTGGTCTTTAATGAGAAATTCATGTATAAGTAGTAGTTATAGGAAAATAGGGAAGAATCCAAGAAAGAATATGCAGTGGTAGAGGATCTTCTAGATGGGAAAGTGACACATGAATTAGTTCAAGAACCTCCTCAACAAGAACACCAAACTCCTATATCGAGGAGGTATTCTAGGGTAAGAAGAGAACCTGAACATTTTTCTCCTTCTCTTTATTATTTATTACTCACTGACAGTGGAGAGCTAGAGAGCTTTGTTGAAGCAATGCAAGTAGATACCAGGAAGAAGAGGGAGAAAACCATGGATGAGGAGCATCAAGCTCTCATGGAGAACCATACATGGGATTTGGTGAATCTACCCGAAGTTAGAAGAGCATTACAAAACAAGTGGGTTTTCAGAGCCAAAGAGGAAGGAGGCAAGAAAAGATACAAGGCCAGGTTGGTGGTCAAGGGGTTTGCACAGAAGAAAGGTATAGATTTTGATGAGATTTTTTCTCTTGTAGTAAAAATGACTTCTATTAGAACTATTCTTGGAATAGTTGCAGCAGAATACTTGCACTTAGAGAAGCTTGATGTAAATATTGCATTTCTCCATGGTGATTTGGAGGAGGATCTATATATGTAACAACCATAGGGTTATGAGGTCAAAGGTAAAGAGGAGATGGTGTACAAATTGAAGAAGAGCTTGTATGAATTGAAAAAAGATCCACGTCAATGGTATAGGAAATTTGATAGCTTTATCATAAATCAAGGTTATATTAGATGGCATTCTGACCATTGCATGTATATAAATAAATTTGAGTATGGTAGTTATATTATCATGTTTTTGTATGTGGATGACATGTTGGTTGTAGGTACAAACATGCAGGAAATAAAAGTACTCAAGAAGTAGCTAAGTGAATCCTTTACTATGAAGGGTTTTGGGGCATCCAAAAAAATGCTCGGTATGAGGATATCTCGAGATAGGAAGGAACGAAAGTTGACTTTATCTTAGGAAGAGTACATTAAGAAGGTATTGGAGAGGTTTAATATGCAGGATGCTAAACCAGTTAGGACTCCTTTGGTAGGCCATTTAAAGTTATCAAAGGAGCAGTGTCCCAAGATAGAGTAGGAGAGAAAATATATCTCCAAGGTACCTTACTCATTAGCGGTTAGAAGTTTGATGTATGCCATGGTGTGCACCAGGCCTGATATTGCCCATGTAGTGGGAGTGGTGAGTAGATTTATGAGTGATCCAGGTAGAGATCACTAGCATGGACTAAAGTGGATCCTTTGGTATTTGAGAGGGACCATGGGGACATTTTTTGCTACAGTGGATCAGAAACCACTTTGTGTGGTTATGTAGATTCATATATGGCTGGAGATGTAGACAGTAGGAGGAGTACGACATGTTATGTTTACACTATAAGTGGGATAGTAGTGAGCTTGATTTCATGACTACATAATTTGGTAGATTTGTCAACCACAAAGGATGAGTATGTTTTTTCCATAGAGGCAAGCAAAAAAATGATTTGGTTATAATAATTGCTTTAAGGATTTGGGGCATAAATAGGAGGAAGGAAAATTGCATAGTGATAGTTGGAGTGCTATACACCTAGCTAAGAGCTCTTCTTTCCACTCTATGACGAAGCATATATAGCTAAGGTACCATTTCATTAGGACAACTTTGGAGGAATAGGAGTTGAAGCTAGAGAAGATTCATACCAGTCAGAATCTTGTAGACATGATGACCAAGGTGGTCATAAGGGGAAAAATGAAGATGTGTTCAGCTTTGGTTGGTCTTCACGGAAGCTAGTGAAGGGTTGAGAAGCTTGCTCAAAATAAAACTAGTCTCCAAGTGGGAGATTGATAGGTTGTGGAGCATGTTATCATGTGTGAAAGTGTTGAAGATTGTACACTAAGAGTATTGTACTCTTTCCACATTTGGCTTATCAGGGTTTGGGAGTGTAGCCCCCGAGAAAAAAAAAATTGGCCTTGAAACATGCCTGATATAACAGGAAGTGTGTTTTTCTCTAATGGGTGGTATTTTTGACCCATTGGTTTATGGGATGGTTTTGGCCTATGGTTTTGATACCCATAGTTTTTTAAAACTACTTAAGCAGTTGTCTACTTATGTGGTTTTGTGCATATGGTAGCAAGTGTGTAACATTGCAGGTGTGTCTGAATTTGGTTGTGAATTCTGTAGAGTTTGTTGAGCATAGCTTCAAATAGATCTGGTTATTATATTAAGAGATAAATAGCTTGTAATAAAATCTAAAAAAGTTATTCTTGTTGGATGTATCCCAAATTGGGTGAACCACATTAAATATTGTCTCTTTGTGTTGTGTTATTTTTATTCTACACTTTTATCTAAGATCTGTAATATTTTCTGCATATTATTTTCTACTGTTGAGATTCTGTGAGGAATTTTTCCACATATTTTATCACTTATTTCCTAGTAGAACACACCGGAACAAGATAAGGATGCTTATCAATCTATGAAATAGAAAGTTATACTTTCAATAAAATAATACCAGAACAAAATCTCTATGAATCTGTTTCTAGCCCAAGATAGTCCAAAATAGCCTACAATAAAGGTTTTCATATTGTTTTTCTCTAGATTGTAGCAAACACTACATAGTTATTGTTTCTCTATCATGAATGAATATCAATAGCCATATATTCCTAGAAAAATTTGAACATTTCCCTTGCGTTCCCGCTCCACTTGAGAAACAAAAATTATAAGATGAGATCTTATCTGAATTCGGAAAGAAGTGTTTCATTCTTCACCATCTAAAGTATACATCATTACCAAACTTTGTATTCTTGATAATGAATCCCCACAAGACAAAAATTGTATTTTCCATCTCATTATAGAGTATCTCCCATTGGATATTTGAGTGTTCTCAACTTGTTTAGCCTCTCATATCATATTTTCCACATGACCGTACTAAGTCAAGGTCAATCGTCCTCAAACAACCATTTAATTTGGGTTTTAAAACCCAATATTCCTCCTTTCACATACCATAATGTAGACTAAGAAATCCACATTACAATAATTCTTTATCACATATTCCACTGCAAACAATTTTATAGAATCTTTAATGCCCTCGCCGAGTAGGTATTTATCTCTCTCAAGAGTACAGGTAGAGAAACTTCCTTCTGTCTTATCTACATCTACCCTTCAAACAAAAATATGATCACACCATCCATATCGTTCTCCCACTAACATTATATCATCCTTTGCATCACATACCATATCATGGAATCATGAGGATTCGAATGTGTATGAAAGGCACGCTACATTTTTTCAAATGTATGAATATGGTGAACCTAACACAAAGGACAAGTTTCTTCTCATTTCTAAATATTTTTCTCATTTCATCTCACCTTATCCCTCTTCCATTATTTGATATGTGTATTTATACCCCTTTAATATTTCAATTCAATTGTTTGATAGGCCTATCTTATGCCTCAAATCTTACAATTCTCACATGTACCCTCAACAGTCACCTTGTATTTCTAGTTGGGTGGATTACTATTCCCAAAGTGTGTAGTTTACGCATGTCTGTTTTATTAAAATTTCAATTTTATCTTCCAATGTAAGGATTGAAAATGTCAATCAACCATCGACATGTCAAGGCTCTTCCATAGACCCTTCAAACTCTAACAATATGAAATTTACTAAGGGGGGATTTATCTGCAAGTCTTGACTAGGCCACAAATTATCATATAATCTGATGCTTTACCATCCTACATAAAACCCAATGATTAACTTTTAATATGGTTTTTTTCAAATAACTGATCAAATTATAACCATAAATGAGTCACTGGATAGACTTTAGGCATACACCTCCACTCTCTTGCAATACAATGTTACTTCCACAACACCTAGACCTAGAAGTACACCCATAAGAGGGGAAGTAATTATAGAGTAATTTATCAAGGGATATCATCATTCCCATCAACATTCAAATGTAATGTTGAATGTTAAATAAGACTAACAAGTTTCATCATATAACCTCATCTCTGCCCTGGTTATATGAATTTGAGAGCTAGAAAATGCCTTACTTTCTCTAGACATAGATAAAAAATGGCCTAGACACAACATACACTAAAAATAACCAAAGTTATGTCCAACCAACACAACAATTTCCACAAAACCCCCTTCTACAAACTATGTGATACAACCAAACCTAGGAGTTCTTCTCACGGGTATTGGTACATTAGGCATGAGTGGGCCTTCATCATATACTTTCCAAGGTATAAACCTAACAACAACAACATTTCGTACTCCATGCCATTGAATATAGAAAACCATGCATATCCGTACAACTAATATGGGTTTGCACCACAAGACTACACTCAATCATCACAAGCATATATTCAGAAACCATGTCTATGTTCAGTCTATGCATGATTATCCTCAAACATTGTAGGATTACACCCAGCCCACAAATTAATTTTTTAGTTCCTCTTCTGAATGACCCGTACTACCCTATATGCACATATATTATAATTCAACCCACGTTGATGGTTTATTTCCTACCTATTATGTAGTGCATTTCCCAACCCATACTTTTTCTCTAATCCCCCTTTTGACTGGTAATTATCAATCTTTGTTACTATCAAAGGGACCTACAAGTACTTATGCTACTAATTTTAGTGTGTTAGAACCTATGCAGAGTATTTGAAAGAACCTCTAAACTTTATCATACACATGGCACTTCTCCCTCATCCTATCTCTGAGTTACCAAAATACAAGGGTGAAGGATATCCTAATTCCCACATAAAGGCATATGCCACTATTCATGAACTACTCCCATGGATGAATGGGAGGTATGTGATTTCTTACTTAACTCCCTTAATAGGGAAATTAGGGAAGATATGTAGAAGTTACCATACAATTATTATGATTAAGCTTTAGAGATTGCGTTAAGAATTAACCAGGTTGTAATAGAGAGTGGACATATGACCTATGGTTTAAACAAAAGACTTGTTGTCCCTAGCTAGAACTCTAGTAGATATCAAAATAATAACACAATAATGCACAACCTTCCCTAAATTCCTAGGGTCCAATGGTACTCAACCAAACCTACAATTGCTCTACAGATGTTGTTTCCAACTAACCTAATCCTAACTTCCCTAAAAATTTGGTTAATCAACCCAATAAAAATAATAATAACCACAATGATAATATCTGCATTAACAAAAATCAACCTATGGAAGCTTTCAATGAATTCAGCAGGGCTCCAAATACCCATCCAAACCACAATATGAATCAAAACTAAAAAAAACCAAAAAATCCAAAATAGGAACCAAGAGGGACCATATCAAAATGAAAAATTTGTTCCCAATCGCACCTACCCAAATAATTTTAGTAACTTATAAAACCTTTTAGATTAACAAAACTATCATCCAAAAACATATGACCTCGATCTATTATTTCTACTTCATTGGGTTAGTGGTCACGATACCAATACCTATAGGGAATATAACAAACTCATTCAACTCATCCCCAAAAACTAAATAAAATATTTCAACAAACAATTTATAGGGGAAACAAACCTTAATGAGAAATTGATGGATCATTTAGGTCTCGTTGTAGCCCATAACACCCATTTGAGCGTCTATCAAAACTCTTTCCCCAACCATTAGCTAAAGTATATTTAAAATAATGCATGAAAAAACATCATACAACAACAACAAAGGAAACTACCACCACTTCAGTAACAACAACAAATAGCTCTGATAAAAAATCATGACGTTGAAGCCTTAACTTCTAGCATAGTTAACACTAATGTTTCCCGCACACCTAAGTGCACCAGGATAAACATGTATGATTGGTATCGTTGAAATGGAAACTACTGAAAAGGCTAATCTAATCACCAAAAAAAAAGAATATAAATCCTCTAGCACTCCTTTCTAAGGTTTTTAATAGGTGCAAAATAATGAAATCCCCAAACATCTAGAGTTATAATATCATCAGCAACCTTACCAATATGTTCTCCTATATTTCAATTTTTAACCTTCTAAGGAACTATCTAGCCCATCAAGTTGTGTTGTTAAACACCATGGGACTTGGACATCTAGCTTATGTCACACCCCCACTAAAGGAACTGATTAACCATATTGACATGGGTATGTTTCTTTTGGGATCCAAAATGAGATATATAATATATTTCTTTGACTTGTGACAACTACTAGAAGATGTGGAATTTTTTAGAAGAGGATACCCCATTATCTATTTGTAGATTTGGATATATGAAAATTTAGTAAAAAAATTTATGGTAGACGATGGGGTAGTGGTAAACATTGCCCCCTTATCCCTTTTTATAGAATCTTTTATATGGTGAAACTAAATTCTCATCAACTCAAAACACCCTTCATGGGTATTGTAGTATCAAATCCACAAAATTGGTACTATTATCCTTTCCATAAATATTAATTTGAAAATTATCCTCATTGAATTTTATGTCATGGACCAGGAAACCAATTATAACATGATCTTAGGATGACCTTGGATCCACTAGATGAAGGCCATTCCTTCAACGTTCTTTCAAGAAATCCACTTTTTTCATTTGAGAAAGGTATATTTCGCTAAAGAATACATGAAACCATTTGATATAGTCTAGGATAGTATTAGAAAGTTTTCTAGCACTCATGTTCATCATGAGTTTCCTATAAATGACCTATATATGGCCACGTTATTAGAAAATGGAAAGAAAAATTTACAAAGGATAATGTTGAGCCTAAACTCGCTCTTTTAGGTCTTGATAATCCCATATCTGAAACAACTATGAAGGAAGATATTAGATAATGAAATGAAAATTCCTCACTAACTGAAATCCCTAAATCAAAAATTGAAAGTGTATCATTAAAGACTACAACATACATTATTAACATCCTAGAAAAGGATTCACCTCTCATACCTCCATTTTACCCAAAGGGGTCTTCCATGTATCATTTCCACCTACTTGAAAAAAACAAATACCAACCTTCTCTTGCAACAATAGTAGATATGAACATGGTCGACATTTGTGACAACCACCATGTCCCTTAATCCATTATATCTTACGATACCCTCCTCAAAGGAAACTTATCGACAATGTAATATGATGGAGTAAAGTGTATCACAGGAGAAAGGGTAGGTGTTGTCCTGATCTCTTTTGGGAAGAGGATATTTCCCTTTGGATTCCTTTGGATTTTGAATACACCAATAATACAGGAAATCATGAAGCCTTATTAACTTGTTTTATCTTAGCTCATGGACTTAGAATTTGATTACTTCATATCCTTAGCAATTTATAACTCGTTATAAAGAAAATGGAATATGTTTATCATAAAAAATAAAAACACTTTCAGGTATATAATAATGTTTCCTAGAGGTTAGTTTGATATATATTTTTTTCATATCTATCAATTTTATTCCTAGAAACCAAAACTAGCCAGCTTATGCTTTTTCCACTACTTATGTGCAATATTGTCCTTTTTACACACTTTTAGAGGATAATTTTTTTGTGTATTCAAGAGGTGGTCCTTTTGTCAATAAGGGATCCCAATAAAAATAAGGTATCATCAATATATATGACCTTAGGTTAATGCATTTTTACAGATCTAAGAATGATGAATCCATATTAGAGTACCTACATGCTTATGACCACCTTCCTCCTTCATTTCAAAATAAGGTATTTTTATAACTTACATCATCCCTCTTTGGAAATGAATACTACAATTCTTAGTGAAATATTGAAGACTATGATTCTATAACAAAATACCTTGACAATTGTGAAACTAAAAAGGAGATTTTGTACCTTCCCTCATCGTTATCAAAATTTGAAGAATGTAACACCTCTCTTATAAATGATAACATTAACATAAGCATAGGGACATAGGAATATCCAAGGATACTAAAACTTGGATCTTCACTATCATTGCAAGAATTTGAATAATATAAGATCATGCTGTTGAATTATCTAAGGATTTCTCTTTCTCCTATTTTGATATACCCAACATCCATATAAATTTCATCGTGCAAAATTTAGTCTCAAACTTAAAACTAACTCAGTTAAACAAAAGGTACAACCAATGAAACCAAAAATCGCACTATTCATAAAATAGGAGGTCATCAAACTCTTCAATTTTTGTTTTCATTAGACTAGTAGATTACATGAATTGATTATCCTACATTGTGTCAGTCTTGAAAAAGAATGAAAAGATTCAAATTTGCATTGAATTATGCAATATTAACAAGGCATGTCCAAAATTTTACTTCTCATTTCCTTCTATTAATGTGATTGTTTAGGAGATGGCTGGTTATGAGCTCTTTTCACTCATGGATGTATTTTTGGGTTATAATCAAATCCATATTTCTAAAAAAGATCATAACAAACCCTCGTTTACCACCCTCAAGGAACCTTCTAGTATACATTCATGCCTTTTGGTCTCAATAAACCTATTGATGAGAGATGACTCATATATTTCATGATCTAATCCACACAAAATTTTTGACATATGTTGATGATCTCTTGGCTAAGGCTAGAAAAAGATAAGATCATCTAGGAGCTTTACGCATAATTCTCACATGACTCACTAAATATGACATCGCCCTGAACTTTGAAAAGTGTGTGTTAAAAGTGACTAGTGGAAAATTCATATGATATATCATATCTAAATGGGGTATTAATGTTGATCCTACTAAAATTCATGTTATCCTAGAAATAGTCCCATCAACTAGTGATTCAGGAATTCGGTCATTTCTTATAGATTAGGAGTTATACACAAATTCATTTTGAATCTTACCTATGTAGTCAACCCAAATAATAATATGTTAAATAAAGATAACATCATTAAGTGTACCTAAGAATTTCTTAAATCCTTTAAATCTGTCAAGTGCTTCTTTTTATGTCCTCCTACTCTCATGGCTTCACGATCTAATACATCACTTATCTTTTATATACATGTGATCTTTTATATACATGTGACTGATGTTTCTCTAGCTTGCATGCTTTCCAAAGAAGAGAATTATGGTAGAGAACAATCTGTTTATTTTATCATCCATGTGCTCTTGGACTATGAAACATGATACTCTTAGGTTGAAGAGTAAATCCTCTCCATAGTGTTTTCCACCAAACACTTAAGACATTAGATGTTAAATCAAGAAACTTGGGTCATTTTCAAATCTCAAGGAATTTACACATTGTTAACGTAATCATCCCTCTCTAATAGGTTTGGTCATCTAATCATGCTCCTCAATGAGTTTAATTTGACACATGTTAACCAAAAATTAGTTAATGTTTGGATAGTTATTTCTTGGCTTGTCAGAAACCCCTTGGATTTAGAGGATTTAGTGGATATTGAGCTTCCCAACAAGTTTATTTTTTACAAAGACATTATTCACCTTAATATATATATATATATATATATATATTCACCTACCCCATCAACTAAACATATCTAGAAAATGTCAGTTCCCAAAAAAGGTAGTGTCTTTGTGTCCTTGTCACAAAGTATGTGATATTATACATAATCCTATATAGAAGAGACTTTAATGGCATGCTCCTTTATTATGTAGATGAGGAAGAATCTAAACACATCTTATTCCAATATCATGATGAGGTTTGTAGTGGTTACTTCTGTGTCCATGAAACTAGCCACAAAATCCATAGGATTGGCTAATTTTGTCCCACCCCCAAGAACAATGCGATCAAGTATGTTCAAAAGTGTCCCAACTGTAAAAAAATTGATGAGAGTTATACACATTTCAACATAGGAACTTTGACCCGTTGTTATGTCATGGCCCTTTTCTATGTGGGGCCTAGACCTAATTGGGAAACTAACCTTGCCTTTATAAATAGGCGTAATTTTATCATCATTGTAGCTAACTATATCATGAAAAGGGTAGAAGGAATTCCTCTAACCACCATCACCAGTTCATTCATAGGAAAGTTCATCCTGAACTAGATTATCTATAGATTTTAAGTCTCCATTTCCAGCAGTATGAGCTCATAAAAGAATCCAAAGATGCATGAATTGTGAAAAAAATATCTATCTCACATCACACCACATCTATTTATTATCCTTAGGCCAAAATATAGGATGAGGTGAAAAAAATCCTCAAGATCTATTCTTCTTAAAATATTTAAGAGCAATAAAAGGGATTGGAATTTATAGTTATATCCTATGTTATAGGCTTATCAAACTAGTATATGTAAACCAAAAAGTGTTACCCCTTTTTCTCTAGTCTTCATATATGAGGCTATCCTTCCATTGGAGGTTCATCTGCCCATCCTACGAGTATCAATTTAGGGTATCCTAGATGAAGATGAGTATAGATAATCACATCTAGTTTCCCTAGAAACTCTAGATAAGAATCATCTCAAATTAGTGTAATGATATGATGGGCTTCTTGCATGGATCGACGGTATAAGAAAATAATCCACGGGTGTCATCTCTAGGTTGGTGGTCTTGTGCTTTGCAAGGATATTCGTATGGATAATAATAATGGAAAGGGGAATAATTTTAGGAAAAATTGGTTGGGGATTTACTTAGTCACTGGGGACATTAATAATGGGGACTTCCACCTTTGCATGCTTAAAGGTGAGGATTTTAGTGATTCATTAAACTCCACTAATCTAAAACATTACTATCTTTAGTCTCATGTTTTACATATCCCTTTTTATTACTCATTTTTCATTATGTATTGTTCTGTTTCACTATGTTTTTGTAGTCACTAAATCACGCACTTCAATTCAATAGTTAGTCCCAATCTCATACTACTATTCATATGGTTTTTGAGTGAAGAAAGTACTAATCAACCCATGTCCTTTGGCCATTTTCACTTTGCTTTATTGTCATCATTTTTTATCCTCCAGCCATACTTTTCCCAGTCTGTTTTGTCATTTTGCATCATTCCTATTCCTGACTAGGGCACACATCTAGGACTGGGACACCCTAGGTGCACCTTGGTTCCCTTTGGGAGCCCTAATCCTCTTTGTGATTTGCTTCCATCTTTTGGTCACTTTATAGCCATTTGAGCTTTCCATATTTTTAGTGTCCGGCCTTTTTCGGGGTTAACTATGAAATTAGATTAAGAGAACCATATAAATATAAAGTTATGAGACCATAATGAGAGACCAAACACTAAGAACATCTACTATAACCATCTAGAGTTGCATCCATCAAAGGCACCCCAAAGCTACAATTGCATCCATCTAGCTCCATAACAAGGTATGCAAGGATGGTTCATCTGCATCACACTTCATAGGAGGGGAGTCTATTATTTTCATGTACACATTTACTACATTCTACATCTAGTTATTGTTATCGCTACTTTAAAAATTGTGACTGACACAAGAGAAAACTAGGGCATGATTTGTCACACACACACACACACACACACACACACACACACACACACACACACACACCTAGAACTACATCGGGTCTGAGATGTAGTGCAATGCTCAGTTAGTAAGTCCACCAATGTGGTTGATTGAGGACAGTCCAGACCCCTTCATTTGTATCTATCTTTTTTAGGGGTTTGATACTTGTCTTGGGGTTTTGCAGGTGATCTCCTTCATCTACCGGTTTTGTAGCGATATCTAGTGCACATTCCAAAAAATTTAGTGTGACAAAAGGAATTAACTACAGGTGAGCATCCAGCTATACCTCAGAGGAGAGTATTCAGGCCTATTTCCGCAGACCAAGGCACCCATATCTCATACTAGAGCACCCACATGCGCCCATATCTCATACTAGGGCACCCATAGGCGCCCATGTCCCTCTTCCAAGCGCCCCTGTCCAGTTAGGGAGCTAGGATCTATGGCTTTCCTAGGATTCTTGAGTGGTTGTTTCCTCCTCTTGTTTTCACTTGGTTCACACTATGACACAGCCTCACACCTTCGTCAAATCAGCTAAGGAATTCCTTAAACCCCTCTTGCACATTAGGGATGTCACATTTCTATTTACTTAGTTGTTTTGGCCACACTCTTTATTTTATGTTAACTATTATTTATTGGTTTGCATAACATTAGATTATGCTATAATATTCCCATTTTAGCATAATCAATTTGGTGAACCCCACGCTCGACACCACCTTTCACTTAGGGCTCTTTTTCTCTTATTCATCTATGGCTCAATCTTCTATGAAGAATTTATTCAATCCCATATTAAGGCCATCAATGATCATATCGTTGAGCATCCCCAAGATCTAGAGTTTACTTCTATAATGTTAATCATGATGAAGCCACAAACCTTGTAGAAACTTAATTCTTTTGTCATTGTTCCCACAATAGTTGTTACCTAACCGATTATTGCTTCTACTCTTCCAGCCATCTCCATTGTTCCCATTTCTATTCCCACTCCTACTAATCATTATACCCCACCCCTTGTTTCACATATGTGGGAGCCTCCTTCCATTGGCACTCAAGATCTAGCCTCTCTTTATCAATACCTTTAAGCAAAAATTCATTGATTACAACAAGCTACTTCTCATGCATCTCCATATTTGGATTCTACTTTTCTACAAAATGACTCCATTTTCACCCACTATATCCACCTATTAATTTACGCCAAAAAATTTCAACCCTAAACTACCTATTTTCAGCTGGCCATGGTGACCCTCAAGAGCATCTCTGAGCTTTCCATGTGGCTTGTTTAGATTTTTTGGATGATCATCTCTTCTTAGATAAGATTTTTCCTCATAACTTACAAGATTATGTGATGCGATGATTTTATGACCTACCTATCCATTCAATATCCTGCCTTTACACATCTAGCCGATGATTTTCTCACTCACTTCTCTATCAATATCAGGCTCTAAGATATCATATTGACCAACTTCTTAAATTCGATCAGAGTGTGTGCACCATGAGAACAAAATCAACGTAGATAAAATAAAAACACAATATAATAATATATTTAACATTCTTACAATGCTCTATTATAATGGCTATTATATATCCATGGAGGATACAAAACAACTTCCTATAAAATAGGAATTCAATACAACAACTTGCCCATTTAAATGATTTATGGGTGTAACAACTAAAATATTTTGTTTATAATAATATATCTAACCTACTAACAATTTGCCATGGTTAAATAATATTTACCAAAGTAAATATTAATATATTTCCTAACATTGTCCCACCTTAGTGTTTACATGGGAAGAAGCACATCTGAAAACTAGATGAACAAAATCATATGCTTTTGCACTTTAATTTTAGGTCTGCATAAAGTTGAATTGGATCTTACTATCTGGATCTTGCTACACATGATCACCTCTCTAGTTCAGCCCAGCTGATCATGATCTTTCTACACATGATCACCTCTCCTTGTGAATCTATTCACCAACTGATCATCTTCCAAATAATTATGATAGTCAGAGGACCCATACAAACATCATAGGATCACCGTAGTCAGTTGCCCTCCTATATAACTATTCACAGATTCTAAAATGCACACCCTTTGCATTTCAATCATAGAAATGGAATGAAACCACACACCACTCAAAGAAAACAAATGAAATCTAGAAAATAATTCACAACATATTCTATAAGAATCACAATGTTCTTAATTATAACCACTGTTGTCGATATCTGCCACTCAATCTCAAACAGTATAGGAAACTGCCACTATCACTGGAAGCTACCCTTGACTTTAGTCATTTTAGAAACATAATGGAAATGGAACATTGGTGAAATGTTCCACCTCACAATGCGAAATTTCCATTTATTCACACAATCAAGAACACTAAAAAGCAAATCAAATCGAACTGAAAATGAGATACCACCATACCAAAATGCAACCCCATCGTTGGTGACTTACGAGAGGCATTGATCGCCCTCCTTCTATATTTCCTCCAACCTCCAATAAATGACACTGCTAACTCAGCATAATGTGAACATGCTACTCAATAATTTCCACAGGATGTCGGGTAACACTGAAAATGCGTCCGTGAGGTAAATTTTTACAATTTTTGACATTGACATGATGAGGCTAAAAAAGAGGGTATTTTTTAGAATTGATATTTTCTCCCAAAATTCTAACCAATGTGATGGTAATGAAAAAATAAGAACTTTTACAAAAAAAGGCACTCAATTTCGATTTATCTTGCAAAAGTTATTGAGGATACAATTTCCTGTAAAATAACCAAATTTAATTAAAATTAACACAACGATTAAAATTTTCTCAACATGGTGAGAAAATTAATCGTGTGACAACTCATTGGAATCGAGACGAAATGAGGATTCCAAAAATACCAAGATTTCATAGAATTGGCACTAAAAAAATATTAATTTGGGAAAAATAGGTATTAATTTCCCTTAGTTTGCAATTATTTTAGCAAAAACTACAGACTTTTTTTCTCAAACTATAGTTTTTCAAAAATATAAAATAATCATCCAATCAGAAATCACTGTGAGAAGGCAAGTAACTCATGGCTACTATTGAGTTGAAGTGACCAACAATGATTTGTTCATATCTTGAGAACCACAACTCTTATGTGTAAACTGTTAAATGCGTCGAAAAGCTTATTTCTAGAGCTTTCCAATGGTACCAATTTTTTATTGAAGTATATGAAAGTTGTTATTGACTGAGTTTTACGTCTAACCAACTAAAAAATCATGCTTTCATTTCTTGGACAACTGCAAGAATTTATACTTGGCTAAATCCTTCTTCTAGAGATCAAATTGTATTCAATGTATAAGATAATTTCTTCAATGGATAGGTCGATAACAAAAAACATATCTACCCTTGGCTATACTTCAAAAAACCATCACAGAGAGAATTTAGATTCTCTCTTATACCAAATCTTAAATTCAATCAGAGTTTGTGCACCAAGAGAACAAAATCAACACAGAGAAAGTAAAAAACACAATATAATAATATATTCAACATTTTTACAATTTTTATTATAATGGCTATTATATAACCATGGACGATACAAAAAAATTCCTATAAAATAGGAAGTCAATACAACAACTTTCCTATTTAAATGATTTACGGGTGTAGTAACTAAAATATATTGTTTATAACAATATATGTAACCTACTAACAATTTTCCATAATTAAATAATATTTACCGAAGTATATACTGATGTAAATACTAATAGATTTCCAAACACAAATCTAACAACTTAAGCAAGGATCTAATGAACACTTAGAAAATTACGTTTTAAGATTTAAAAAAAAAGCAAGTTAGCCAGGATGTCAAATGTTCTTGTGGACTTTGAGATTCAGGATTTATTCATCCAAAGTATACTACCACCTCTTTAGGAGAGTGTCCTCTTTGAGACCTCTCCTTCTTTCTATCATCTTTTTCATACTCTTAAGATTTGTGAAACCAATTTCTTAGCTATCAGAAACCTTAAATACCAAGAGCAAGCATTATCCTCTACACATTTTCTGAGTAAGAAAACATTTAAACCATGCATAACTAAACCTACTGACACAAAATTCACTATCAATGCGGTAGCTACTACTAAATAAATTTAGTCACAACCACCTCAGTGAACATTCACCAAATTTCATATTGCCCCACAAATTATCTTACAATAGCTTCTTGAAAGAAACATTATCACACTTCTTCCTCCACTTGAATTGGATCCATCACAAAAAAAAAGGAAGGAATTACAATGAGAAATTCTGATATGATTATCACCCTTGTGTGGGGCATTCTACCAATAGGTACTTCAAACTCCATGCTATCATCCAAGGTCTTATCAATAACAATAAGCTTGAATTTCCTGAGACTATAGATTCTCCACTAGTTAATTAAAATCATAAGCTCAAATTATTTAGTAACCCACCTCCATAACATGATGATAAAATTGTTAATCCATTGGCTAATCATATTTATCATTGCAGTGCCCCCACCTGAATCGGGGGCTCTTGAAATTTTGGTGGCTAACACTGACATCACTCCACCAATTCATATATTTCTCTAATCATGATTACCATGTTGCTTTCTCTTCATAATCACTTACATATTATCGCCTCTACTAGATCTGTCTCTATTAATAATACTAAGGTTGACCAATTATAGCCCATCAACACATGTTATCTTCCACTTCTTGATGCTATCAGTTACTCACGTTCGTAAATTTCCTACACCATGAACAATTAATATGGTGTTGTTAAGCTACATGTTACTATTGGTCCCCTTACTATGTTGGTGCCCTTCATTGTGGGCCAAACAGTTCATGGTTGTGACATGCTTCTAGGTCTTAACTGGATTCATAGGTCTAATTCCATCATCTCTATGAATCATTTGTGACTTAATTTCATTCATATCAGCCAATTTTTTTTCTATCGACATTGTACCTTTATCTACTCCATGGTCGTAATTTCCTCGATTATTGGTCAACTGCACCTCCTACATCACCTAGTACATCTCCATCCATGTTACTTAAAGTGCAATCTAATCCTAGTTCACCTACTCACAGACCTTCCCCACGGCCTCATTTCTCTACTAGTCCTACACATAGGCATAGGCCCCTTCCTCGTACAGTTATTGCATATCGATTTAGGTCACCCCCTCATTTTATTCCATGTAGGTGTTACCTCTGCATTCACCTCCTCATCACCTCCATCACCTATGAATTTTGTTGTACCTATGCACTCATCATATATTCACCCATTGCATGCACATAGACTCCACTCACCACTATTCCACCACTACTAGAGAATGGTCAAATGCTTTCGCCACTAGTAGCATCGGATGAGGGAACTTCATCCTTCACTTTCATTTGTTATATTCATTTACTCAAACGCACTTTGGGGGCATAACATCCATACTTTTCCCCATCTTAGCATCAACATTCACCTCATACTAGACTTTACGTATATCACAATTCTAGCATTCGCACAGTTATGTACATTACATACATCATCATTACTCAATGACACACTCTTGTGCTTTAGTTCAAACTTGACTATTGAGGGAGTTCTATACACATGAGCCCCACACACTACACCATAGATACTACAAAATGTTAATCTTCACATATCTCATAGTACATCTTACATTATACATCTTGCATACTACGTCTTACACTACATCATTTATATTTTGACATTTTCGCATCTCCATATCATACATATTCTACACACCATGCCAGTAGTCATCACATATGTTCCACACTCCTATTGTATACAAGTCTAGCATTACATATTATTCATCATACATACTACATAGTCTACATTTCACACTATTAGGCTATCTACACATCTTTCATTTCATTTTACACATCCCATATTTACACATTTATCTCATCACATGGTTGTCTCTTATCATCACACATCCTACATCTTCTTCTATGTGTTGCACTCACTACCCTATGATGCACTCTAGCTCCTCGTTCCATACTCAATGTCTAAGGGTTTACAAATAATATGGACCTTATCATGCTCACATTGTCATTATCCATCCTTCCATCATGTGATATTCCTAGGGCAGTGACATACGTTATAGGCTAAATGGTCACCTATCCCATCATCTTGTAGTGATATACACTTTAGGCTACATCATCACTCCTTTGATCATCTTGTTATGATATACACTTTGGTTATAGAGTCACACACACATCATTTATAGGTTACATATCATCAACACACTCATCACATTGTGCTACACACAATACACACTTCAAACCATTTCCTGATGACACTCTTGTTTATGGTTCATTCTTGACTACTGAGGAGGAAAAACAAAGGAACCTCACTGCATACAACTCCATTCACTCGGGGGACACATGGCTCCTACCATCCAAACTTCATTCCATTCCATCCATCCACAACATACTTCATTTTATGGTTACATTTACTCTTTCTCGCACTTTCTCTTACATGTTCACTTTACTACACATGTTAGATAGATCTCTTGTATGTCATTATCTTTACCATACCCACAAACACATTCATGTCCTTTTTTAGTTGTGATCACAGATATAGAACTTCTACATACAACACCAATTCTTGACACAACTACCCACTAGGGGCATTCACATTCATACACTATAGGTGTTATTGTTGCATTTTGTACTTAGCACTTTCCATTATCAGGTTACACATGCTTTGACATACTGGTTATTTTTATAACATGCTAACAAGAACTTCATGTGTAGTATTTTTTATGCAGGGATATTTTCTTCCATACTTGTTTGTTTGTTTTTTATTACTTGTTATTGTTTGCAGGATTTTCCCTTTGTCTTGTGTGCACACTTTTTTGTTTATATGCAACCACTATGGCCTTGAGTGTCTTGCGACATCATGAGTGATGTCCCATGTCTACAGCCTGATTTTCACAATCTATGATTATTTTTCTTGGGTGTTTAAACTATCTTCTTATGTTCTGTTTTACACATTGTTTGTTCTCTACATGTATATTTTTTCGTTCTAACACTTGTTTTCTAGCCACTTATTTGTATGTGCCTTGGTATTTACCAAGAACATTCCCTTCCCCACATAGGACACAGTTTCAATATACGCAGTCAGTCCTCTTTTGGAGTTGTGACATCACATGTGCCCCTAAAAAGGGTGGGGCATAGTTTGGGGTTTACACACAGTACGAGTGTAGTTCATTCTGCATTTGTTGTCCATGACACAGTTTAGTTTACAATGAGTGGGTTCAAACCAGGATAAAAACCCCATACATAGTGGCTTTTACAGGGTAGATTTTCCTTATCATTTTGGGGAGCAGTTATAGGTTGGAGGATACAACAAACTTTCATCCCTACACTACTTTGGCCAGTGGCATTAGATTTCCCAAAAAACAAGATAACACAGATATCTCTTCACAAATCTCAGAGAAGCAATTACAGGTTGGAGAATAACACAACTTTCTCCCTACACTTATTTGGACAGTGGCATGAGATCATACAAAAAACCTCACACTTCACTGACAGTTACATGATATCCTTTCTACACACTTTTTTCTCATCACGGATCAGGTGCACATGTTCCTTTTTAATTAAAATTTTCATACTATTTTTAAATGTTTCTATTCATTTTTATGCATATCCATGCATATTTTACTACTTTATCATCTTCTCTTTTGTAGGTGTTGGGCTCTAGAATATTGGCTAAGTACAAGAAGGCACATGGGCACATGGGACCCATTTAAAGAAGGGCACGCAGGTGGAAGTCGTGTAGGGAAAGGTTCTAGTAGGATTTCACATAACACATGGTGCGCAAAACACAAGGCAAGATAATTTTTTGGACTTAGCCATATTTGGTGTCCTAGGTAGCATATGAGAAAAATGTGACCCTTCTAGCATGTAGAGTGGATAAGGTTCCCAGCCTGGTGATTGAAGGATAAACAAGGGAATATTTCATGCATGTGATGGAAGGTTTCAGAAGAACATCATTGCACAAAGTGGAGAGCTCAGATAAAAGGAGGCATGCTCCATTGGAGGACCACTTGGACACTTGGAGACTGATTTGCTACCTCATAAGGGATGGTGGTGAAGGTAGGAAAGCTATATATTGAGGTGTGCGGGTGGTAGAAAGTGTTATGGGTAAGGGTGTGAAGAAAAGAGATGCAGAGATAATAGTGCGCTGGAAAGAGGCAAAGCTCTAAAAAAATACCATTGAGGATTATATGTGTTGGGATTAGGGGAAAATAGGAGTGATGGAAGATTTATAGGGATGGTTTTATATTCATCTTTGTAATATGAGGGACATAATGTAGCTCTGATGCATGACTTTGCTCTGCAATGTTTATATGGGTCTGTTATGACCTAAAAGGAATGTAATGTGGTTATTGAACATGTTAATATAAATTGAAGGCTCTGTTCTAAGGCATATTTGTGTCCATAGCATAACCCTTTTGCATTTCCTTGGTGTATGAATTAGTTTTATATACTATTTGTTATTTCTCTTTTATGGATGTAAAGGAGTGATAACTCGGCCTAGGTTCTCAGAATGATGCATGGTTATTTTCTATTCACTTGCATTTTAATATATATCATAAGATGATGCATTCTCACAAGACTCACATAAAGAAGAGGCTCATCACCCGAGTGTACCTCGGGTGAGATCCCAACCGCATGTTGGGTGATAAGACAACACACATGGGATATTGTTGTTAATCTAAGGGTATAAAAATGACTATAATAGTTGTGTCTATATGGGAAGAAAGAAGTCAACAACAACACCTACATGGTGATTACATCACACACATGATACTAATGTTGGAGGTACACTACACATCTTGGCATCTATCCTTCCACCCTAGGTTCACTCTCATCACTTTTTAAAAATTTCATCTTTAGTCTCCACACTCCATTCTTTGTCTAGTCTTTCAATGTGTTTTCTACATCACTTTACATGGATATCAGGTACGCATATCTATCTTCTTTATGTTACCAAACATTCTACTACATAAACATAAAGTGGGGGAAAATGTAGTCAATAAATCACACACTTCGAGTCAATATTTAGTCTCGGTATCATACTACTATTCATATGTTTTTTTATTGAAGAAAGTAATAATTAACCCATGTCCTTAGGCATTTTTTACTTTGTTTTATGTCATCACTTCTGATCCTATGACCATTACTTGTCCAATATTTTTTTTCATTCTTCATTATTCCTATTCTTAATTGGGGCATGCACCCAAGGCTGGGGCACCCCAGGCACCCTAGTTCCCTCTAGTCACCCTGATCCTCTTTGTACTTTGCTTCCATCTTTTGGGAAATTTCTATCCATTTGATCTTTCCATATTTTAAGTAGTCATCCTTTTCCAAGTTAATTATGAAATTAAAATAAGAGAACCATGTAAATATAAAGTTATGAGACCATAATGAGAGACCAAAAACTAAGCATCTACTATCATCATCTAGATTTGCATCCATTAAAAGCACCTAAAGCTACATTTTACATCCATATAGCTCCATCATAAGGAAAAAAAGGTTGGTTCATCTACATCACGCTTCAAAGGATGGGAGTATATTATTTCCATGTATACATTTAACTACATTCTACATCTAGTTATTTTCTCGCTAGTTCACAAATTGTGACTGACACAAGAGCAACCTAGGGCACAGATTTGTGCGCGCACACAAACCTAGAACTACATTGGGTCTGAGATGTAGTATAGTGATTAGTTAATAAGACCACCATTGTGGTAGCTAAGGACATTTTGACCCCTTCAATATGCATATTTCTTTTTTTAGGGTTTTGATGCTTTGTCTAGGGTTTTGTAGGTGATTCCTTATTACAGATATTATAGTGACATCTTACGCAGTCCACCGAATTTAGTGTCAAAAGAATAAAATATAGGAAATCATCCATTGACACCTCATAGGAGGTCTTAATGCCTTTTCCATAGATTAGGGCACCCAGATATCAGACCAGGGTGCCCCTATCCGTTTCCTGGCACCCCAGTCCAGTCAGATAGCTCGAATATATACTTTCTCATGCTTCTATGTGGTTGTTTCCTCCTCCTATTCACTTGGTTTACACTTTGACACATTCCTGAACCTTCGTCAAATCATCTAAGGACTCCTTAACCCTCTCTTGCACATTAGGGTTTCACATTTCTATTTACTTAGTTTCTTGAGTCAATTCTGTAATTTATTTATTTGTTATTTATTTCTTTGCATAGCATTTTATTGCACTAGAATATTTACATTTTAGTTTAATCAGTTTTATACCTATTAAAGTTATTTAAATCTGACATCTAGTCTACCTTTTTGACAAGATGCTTCTGTTATCAAAAATTCTCCCTAAGGTGATCTTGATAACTTACATTCTTATCTTAGAATTGGGTAAGGGTGAATTGATTAAAATGGATAAATTTAGTGTTCTAAGGTTTCCCTTCTCCATTGCAAAGGTCCTCAACTCCATACTTATTCAAAAAATTAGAAGAAATTGATAAAATTGGGATTTTGTAGTGTATTGTAGGTTTTAGGGGTGCAGATGGAACTAGTTCTCCTAAGCTAGCAGTTCCTTGCACAAGCCTTTTGGCTGAAATACAAAGGAGTTCAGGTTGGTAATATATTGTGGGTTTGCAAGGTTTTAGAGGAACCAAGTGTAAAAGGAACAATTCCTATTGGAGAATTGGTTCCCCACAAGAGTGTTCAGGCCGGAAAATGAAAGGAATGTAGAGTGTTAAGGGTGATTAAGATAAAATGTAAATATATGAGCCTAATATGAATGCAAGATTGTAGTAAAATGAATATGTAATGAAATAAAAAAATTATGCCCAAGAAACTAAGTGATAAATAATGAAACCATAATTATAAAGAGAGGATAAAAATCCTTAGTTGATTCACATATTTTTGAAGACTGTTCAGAGTTAGAAAACTAGGAAATGCAAAACAATGACCGTCGCACTAGAGCACAGAAAAATGTAGATCCAAGGAGATATTCTAGACTAGGGTTCCTGGAGAGGGACAAGGGTTCTTGTGGACACCTTATACCTATTTCTTAGTGCATGGGTCTTTGGAAATACTAAGAAAACATTCTTTGAGGTATTGCAAGGTGTTTTCCTTTAGTTTCCTTTTATAACTCTAAGATCTCACCAAGATCATCGAGGTCACTGGAAACCTATAACAAAGAATAAACCTACAAAAACCTCAAATAGACATCAAATTATGAAAAATAAAGATGAAAATGAGGGGTCAGACTATCCTCAACTATCACAATGGTGAACTTATGACTGAGTGTTGCACTACGTTTCAGAACTAATGTAGTTATGTGTGTGTGGAATTGTGCCCTAGGTTTCTCTTTTTTGTCTCACACTTGGATAGTGAGTAATTAGCTATATGTAGAATGTGGTTAATGTGTGCATGGGATAGAATTAATTTCCCTCCTATAAAGTGTGATGCAGAAAACCAACCCTTGTATCACTTTTGGTGGAGCTAAATGGATGCAATGGAGTTCTTAGATGCCTTGATGGATACAGCCTTAGGTGGTGATAGATAGTGATTAGTTCTTAGTCCTTTCTTATGATCATATAGCTTTATATTTATATGATTCCCTTGTTTTAATTTTGTAATCAACCCTTATAAGGTTGACTACCAAAAATATAAGATTCTCAAATGGCTAGAAAGGACCCAAAAATTGTGATTAAAGTACAGAGAGGATAGGGGTGCCCAGAGGGGATGAGGGATCTTGATATTGGCATCCTAGCTAGGAGATGGTGTCCAGGATGAAAAATACCAAATTGTGAAAAGGAAAACTGAGCAAGTAATGGTGTAAGACTAAAAGTAGAAATAGAAAGAAAAGAAAGGTGGCCAAAGACATGGGTTAATTAGTAATTTTCTTACTTAGGAATCACACAAATAGTAGTATATAATCGAGACTAGGTATTTACCTAAAGTGTGTGATTTTGTGTCTACAGTGAGTGAAATGTGGTGTAGAGGAACAAATAGTGGGAGGAAAATGTTCTATTAAGGAAATGGTTCCCCGCAAAGCTGTTTGGACAGATAAACAAATGGTAGTAGAGAAAAAAGTGGGTACGAGGAAACATGTTATGGAGGAGCTGAGGAATGCGGGAACCAAGCTAAAGGGTGGAACTGTTCCATAGTTCCACCTAATAGCTAATTCTTTTCCCTTATCACACAACAAAGGCCCTTGCTGAAAATGTGGGTCTAGAAGGAAAAGAAAGAACAGTTCCTTAGTTCCTTGATTTCTTTACATACCTGATCTACCTGCACCACAAGGCATAAAATTAATTAAAGTGGACTATAGCAATGTGGTGGAAACCTCATGTTCCTCCTTAGCCCTCTGAGACCTACATGACTATATATTTTTCATAAATACTCCAAATTTGAAAAAATAATTACCGTTGGAAAGGTCTCTTCATCATCTACACAATGGAAACTAGAAGTCTTGAATTAGGTTAGGGTGGGTGGGTAAGAAAGTAGAAAATTTCTCTAGCATTAAAGATGTGATTCCAGGTAGCTTAACAACCAAATTTGATGAAGTATGGTGCCCATTCCTTCACTTGCAAGCAAAGTATCATTAGAGAATGGATTTATAAGCATGTTCATACCTAATTTCAAATATTTAATACATGTTATTGATTTTTGAAAGTGGAAATATAAGTTCTCTCTTTTCTGTCTCTCTCATCTTCTATATAATTTAAAAATCTCTCATTTTTGAAGGGGTATGTTCTAAAATGTAAAGAAAATTTATCAAAATTGTTTCTGAGCAACTGTCAGTTGTAGACCTTCATTTGGGCTTGGAAATGTGTTCTTGTTCTTTCTTATTTACGTGTAATGGTCTATGCATACTTTGAAAGTAATAAAATATTTTTTTGTGGTTTTCCTCAACCCTAACTTATATTTTGTTGCATTTCCTTGCCTCTTCATTCTTGTTGTATTTTGTGCATGTATTTCTCACTTGTAGGTTCATCTTGTTGTGTTTTATGGAGAATAGATGGTGAATGAATTCTTGGGTCTTTATTACCTCTTTTTGGCCTCTCCCTTCTCCTGTTTCTCTCATTAGAGTGTCTTCACAATTTTTTTGGTGCTATCACCTCCTCTTAGTTTAGGATTTTCAATTTTTATGCATCTTTCTCTCTCCTTGGTCCCTTGGATGGTTAGAATAGGATTAGATAGTTACATTTCTTTCCCTCATAGTAGTTTATCATTAGGAATAGGTATAGGAACCAACCTTCTCTAGAGGTTTGTCTCAATTAGCAAGTCCCACAACTTGGAGACAATCCCATGTTACCCAAAAACATTGATTGCTAATTCATATATACACGAAAAATAGTAGGGTGTTATTTTTTGGTGATAACAGTTTTGACACACCTGGTGGGGCATCTAAAGGTTTTCTTGTTATTTCACTAAGTGTTAGTGTATATCTTGGTGAATTTCATCCTTTGGAGGCTTTGCAGCAACACATCTAGTGACTCCATCTTCATGTCAACTAGTTTCATCATGGTTAGTGCCTCAGTTTAATGAGAAGAATTCATAAAAGGTAAAGAACATAAGAAGGAGTTTTTTATTATCTGCAATTATCACCAAGGAGAAGAAGAAGAGGTAGACTAGTTCAGAGATCACCATCACCACGAAACAGAGTCTTCTCTACTCCTCATGGTAGGCCTTTATTGTTGTCTTCTAGAGTTTTAAGACCTATTGCATTCATGGAACAACAGAGGAATTTACCATTTGTTAGCTTCATTGGTGGTATTCCCTTGGATCTTCCCTCGTGACATGACATATCAGTAGGTGCACTCAAAAGTATTCATTTTTTTATGGGTGAGAATCAAGTTACCCCTGTTGAGCACATTTGGGATGTTGTAAATGTATGTTATGTTCATCTAGTTACATAGGATGATGTAGCAATTAGGATTTTATATTATTCACTCAAAGGTAAGGCACTCTAATGGTACAAAATCTTGAGACCTTCCTCTATTACCAACTGGGATGGACTTGGCACTGTATTTTATAATCAATTTGGGGAAAAGGGAGATAATATCTCCTTATTAAAACAACTAACAATGATCAAGAGATCTCCTAATGAGCTCATGGCGGATTTCAATTTTAGATTTCAAAGGACATGAGATAAAATTCCAACTCTCTTGAGACTGAATCTACAAGGTGCTTTTCTTTACTTCTTAAGAGCATTGAATTCTAGTATTTCTATTATAATACAATCTATGGGTGTTATTCAGTTACTTGATGCTTATCTAATAGCCATTAGGGATAAGAATTTTCTTATAAAATCTAGAAACATAGCCCCTAGGATGTGTATTCTTATATAATGAGATATTGAAACATCATCTTATCACCAATCTCTTGAGTTAGGCCTTATTCCAACCTCAAGAGGCCAAAATTCTAGCCAAGCATCTACTTCATCAATCCATTCCACTGAGCTGCAAGAAGTGATGACACAATTGAAAAATTTAGGGAATGATTTGGTATCCATTAAGAGGAAGCAAGATCAAAGTTTCAAACCTTATCAACCTTCATACCAACCTAATAATTCATCTTATAAACCAAACAAGTATCATTCCCATGATGCTCCTAAAAATAAAAATCAGTTTCCCTCTACAAGTTCATTTCAACCATATAACCCAAATGTGGCTAGCTCATCCAAAGATTTAGTTCCCATTCAAAATAACCTTGTGTAATATTATGAGTGGTGTTTCCCTTTTCATCTTCCAAACACTAAATATTCATTCCCCAATGGCATTATAATATAATATTTGATGGTGAAAAGTGCATCTTTTTTTCAAGATTAGCAGAGGAAAATCAGAAACAGATAGTCACTCAAGAGGCACCTCTATGTGATACCTCACTTGTAAACCAGAAATTGGAAGACTTTTACAAGATAAATCAGAATTTTCCTATAGGTATGATTGCAAATATGAGATCTAAGAAGAGATATATGGAAGACTGATGGTTATAAAATGTAGGTCCTTAAGATTCATTGACACTCCAAGTGTGCAAAATCCTCATAAGGGACCTTCCATATCATCTCAAGCATAAGAGAAGGTTGTTATAAGTAAGGTACATCAAAAATATAACCAAATCCCTTCAACATCCTTGAATAGTGAAGAAAACTAATGTTATCATATCTATGTGGGAATCTTTATCCATCCCAGGATAGAGGTATCTCTTACAAGAAGTTATGGCCAACTTGTTTATCCCAAGTGAGTCATTTAAGGAACAGGAAAAAGTTCTCACAAATGTAATGCAAAAAAAGGAGGATCAGACCAAGAAAGAACATGAAACCTTTACCCTTATATGTATACTTGATCATCAGAAACAATTTGGTGCAAGATTGTATGATCGATTCTAGAGAAAGAAATTCAGTAATGCCAAAGAAGATTGGAGACCAGCTAGGCCTCAAGTATGAACCTCTTTCTAAGGGTGTGGTAAAACTAGAAAGGAAAATAGTCAGAATTGTTTGAGTAATTAGTGGTTTAATCCTCACACTGTATGTATGCCCTAACTTATTTCTTCCTCAAGATGTCTTCATAATTGATCTACCTCCATTATTCTCTCTATGTCTATCTAGAGACTTCATTGCCAAAATTTAAGGGTATTTATAAGATGACTGGTATTATATGCTTTTCAAAACTAGGTATGATACTAAGGATAATTTAAAGTCTGAACCAATTGCTACATACCATATATATCTTTATGTTCATAGCTGCATCAATGCCATTTGTACCATCTTTGATAAAAAAGAATGTCCAAGTACCAAAGAGACATATACTCAAATTGAGTGCATCCCTTGTTTTTTACTTGATGAATGGGAAAGTGGGTGCTATAAATTTGATCCATATCAACAAGTGGAGGAAACCAATCTTGGTATTTACCATTTTCACAAGGAAAAATCACCTTTTTCTAGCATTGTTAAACCCAACAATGATGAAGAAGACAATGGTATTTGGAAAATGTTTTTTGATGGATCAAGTAGTAGACAAGGAAAAGGAGGGGTGTGGTTCTTGTGTCTCCTAGAGGTATTACTTACTACTCATATTTCAAATTTTAATTCATATAATCTAACAACACAGAAGAATATGATTCCCTCATCTATGGCCTGTAATGGGAAAGAAAGAAGAACATCAAGAAATTACAAACTTTTGGGGGTAGTGAACTAATTGTGAACCAAATTAGAGAATCAAATGTAACCAAGAATGAATTTATCAAATCCTAAAATCACATAGTATGGGATCTTTTGGAATATTTTGAATCTTTCATCATCCATGCCATTATAAGAAAATATAATGAAGTTGCTCACAGACTAGCTGCATTTGGAGCAAGTTTGATGTTGTTGAGAATCTTAAAAGGGAAAAATTTCAACCTCATATAAAGGTGATAGTGAGGCTTGATATACTATAAAATTACACAAATTACAAAGTGTTTGAAAATGATCATCAGATTGCCAATTTCATTTAAGAAGAGGCTGATTTTTCTTAGATAAATTAGGATAAGTTGGAGAAGCAATATGGAGACAAAGTGGTTAAAATCAGATAAAATAAGCTTCCTAAGGGTATAATAACCTTGGAATCCAATTTAAACCCCAATGACCAGTTTAGAAAAGAAAGGAAAACATAACAGTAAAAGGTGAATATTCATAAACCATCTTAGTTGGTGAAGGAAAATTTCTTCTAATTGGCAAGGTAAGCACTCAACAAGAAAAAAATATTTTGTATAATTTTTCCAAGAATTTTTTGATATTGTTTCATGGAGTTATGAAGATCTTATAGGTTTTGATCCTATTTTAGCTCAGCACACCATTGAGTTAGATTCATCTTCCAAGCTTACCATACAAAAATAGAGACTTGTCAATCCACATATTGAGATCTTGATGAAAAAGGAATAAAACAAGTTGATTGAGGCAAGAATAATATTTCCCATCAAGAATTCATTGTGGGTTTCCAATCTTGTTCCACTACAGAAAAGGAATGGAGAAATCAAACTATGTGTTGATTTCATAGATTTTAAAAAAGCATCTTTGAAGGGTCATTACCCACTTCCTTCAATGGAACAAATCTTACAAATCATAGTAGGTTCTGAAAGGTTTCTTTCCTATATGGATACTCAGGGTATAACGAGATCATGATAAAGGAGTAATGCCAGTTCAAGACACCTTTTATTAAAAAATAGGGAGCCTATGCTTATTGAAAAATGTCATTTGGTTTATCTAATGCAAGGGAAACCTTTCAAAATATCCTATGGATATGGAATTTCAAGGGATGATAAATAACATTGTTCTTATGTACCTTGATGATATCATAGTGTTCTCCAAGAATGCATCTGATCATCTTCTCCATCTCAGGAAATTTTTTGGGAGGTGTAGACAGTTTGGAGTCTCTCTCAATCTAAAAAAATGCATATTTCTAGCTCATGAAGGTAAACTCCTTGGCACGTATTGTCTCTAAAGAAGGGTTAAGTATTGATCTAGAAGAGATTTAGTTCCATCCTTGCATTGTCATTTCCTAGTCACAAGAAAGCACTTCAAAGTTTCTTGGAAAGAATTTAATTTGTCAAGATGGTTTGTTCCAAACTTTTCCAACCTTGTCAAACAATTGACATTGATGTTAAAGAATATCATCATCTTCAAATGGACTGTTGAAGGAAGAAAAAAAATTGAATCCATAAAGAAAGAAATAGCACAGGCTCCAACTCTCATCAATCCTAATTTTACAAAGATATTTCACCTTGTATGCATTCATTGGTATGGATACAATATCTTTCATACTACCACATCTAAATGAAGAAGGTTTGGAACAACCTGTTGCATTTTCTATAAAAATTCTAACGGATTATGAGGTAAGATATTCATTTATTAAGAAACATGCTATTAGGTATTATAATAAGTTGAAAGAATTTCTAGACATTTGGTATCCAATAACAAGATTCATCTACTAGTCTCACATGTTGGTGTGAAAGACTTCCTTTTGAGAAAGGATCTGAATGAGAAAAGAGTTGGTTGGATAACCAAATTGATGGAGTATGATGTGGACATCAAGTTGACTAAGCTAGTTAGAGGTAAAGGGTTATGTGAATAACTGGTTTTCGTACCAACTTACTGATGAAGAACCCATCCTAGTGCTTAAAAATGACCAAGAACAGCCAACTGATGCTTTACCTATTCCTTGTTGGACTCAAAGATGTAATGCAACTTTCTCCAAACAAGAAAATTCCCTCAAGGTTTCAAGCAAAGCTAAAAGAAGGTATTTCAGACTTCAGTCCATTCCTTATGTTCTTATTGATAATCCTATTTAGAAAATGATGTGAATGGTGTTCTCTTTAGGTGCATTAAAACATATCAGATAGAGAAAGTTGTTGCATGAGTTTCATGATGGAGAAGCAGGGAGGTCACTTTTCTCCAAAGGACAACAACTCTTAGGATCATGAAAGCTGGTTATTATTGGCCCAACCTTTTCAATGATTGTTATGCATGGATTAAGAGATGCAAGAAATGTGCCTTCTTTACAAGTAAAGAAAGACTAACATCTCTTCCACTCCATCCCATCTCAGTAGATCAGTCATTCATGCAATGGGGATTAGACTTCATTGGAGTGATCAACCCACATTCAATATTGGGACACAAGTGGAATAACACAACCACACTATTTCTTTACCAAAATGATGGAGGTATGTGCACTGAAGGAGGAAAATGATACTAGCATTCTAGACTTCTACGAAGGTATTGTGACCAGGTTTGATGTTCCTTCCACTATCATTTTTGATAATGCTTTGGAATTTCTTGGCACAAAGATATCTAATTGGGCTTTCAAGAATTGCATATACCTAAACACCTCTTCAAACTATTACCCTCAAGGTAATGGGTAGGTTGATCTCCATGAACAAGAATCTTTTGAGAATCGTAAGAAGGACCTTGGATGAAAATCAGAGGACTTGGCACACACATTAAAATTCATCCTTATGTTTTGATAGAATCACTCCCACGAGGTCAACTGGTAGCTCTCCTTATAAATTGGTTTATTGTAAAGAAGTGAGGCTTTTAATATCTTTTGAATTTTCAACTTTAGAGCTCATAAAACAGCTTGAATTGTTTGAGTTTGAGGCCATGGAAGTCAGATATGTAGAGCTCATGGAGCTGGAAGAGTTGAGAAACCATGAAATATTGAAAATGGAAAAGGAGAAAGCTCAAATTAAGAATATTTTAGACAAGAAGGAAATGTATAATAGTTTCCAAGAGGGAGATCTAGTCTTAAAGTGGGATGCAGATAGAGCCAAACTAATCAGGTACTCAAATTTTGATGCAATATGGAGTGGCACCTACATAAGTTATCTCAAGCTATAAGTCAAACAATGCTTTCCAGATGTCAAAATTGGATGGAAAATAACTATAGATATTGGTCAATAAGATCTAGCTCAATAATTGTTATTGAAGTAAATTCCCTCCCTTGTACATAGTAGATTAGTTTTATATTCCTCCAAGTGTTTTTCAGCACATTGTCTTGTTAGTAGAATAGTTTCCTTTCCCTAAGTTCTTTGCACATGTATTTTATTGCTTTTAGATGGCATGGTTTCATTGCACAATGTCTATGGAGGACTCTAAAGAATATATGTTCAGGAGGTTGTGGTGTAATTTCATATTAAAGGAAATTTTCCACTCTCATAAAAATTAATTCAGAAAATTCTTATGATGAAAATGGTCAATTGAAGCATGATAATTCAACTCCAAGTCCAAGAAACACTTCAGGTAGAGTCGGGGGTGAGGAATTCAAAATTCATATTAGTTGCAATATTATCAGGTTGAATCCATACCCAATGGATGCTTCAAGGCCACTGATATCTTCATCTGGTAGGGAAGATAGCCCCATTGAGTCACCAAATTATTATCCAAAATTTCCCCCCAAGGTGATATTGATAACTTACATTCTTATCTTGGACTTGGGCAAGGGTGAATTGATTCGAAATGGATAAATAAAATGTTTTAAGGCTTCCCTTCTCCATTACAAAGCTCCTCAACTCCATACTTAGTGAATAAATCAGAATAAATTGAGAAAAATGGGCTTCTGTACTGTATTTTGGGTTGTAGGGGTGCAAATGGAACTAGTTCTTCCAAGATAGAAATTCCCAGCACAAGTATTTTGGTTGTAATACCAAGGATTTTGAGTTAGTGGTGTATTGTGGGTTTATGAGGGTGCAAAGGAACCAATTTTTAATAGAACAAGTTACATCAGGGAATTGGTTCCCCATGGGAACGTTCGTGCCATAAAACAAAATGGAGGTATAATGTTGTGGGTGAAACATGGTGTGGAGGAACAAACACTTGGCGGAACAAGTTCCATAAGGGAATTGGTTCCTAGTGGAGATGTTTAGACCAACAAATGAAGGGCAGTGGGGAAAAAAAGTGGGGATGAGGTAGTATGTTGTGAAGGAATCGAGGATCGAGGGAACCAAGGTAAAGGGTGGAACTATTCCACAATTCCACCCAACAGTCGATTCTCCTCCCTCAACGCACAACAAAGACCCTTGCAAAGAAAGTAGGGCCAGAAGGAAAAGTAAGTATAGTTCCTTAGTTCCTCAAGTTCTCTAAATATCTAATCTACCCACACCAAAAGGCATAAAATTTATTAAAGTGAAATATAGCAATGCACTAGAAACCTCGTGTTCCTCCTCAACCCCTTAAGATCCGAATGGCCATATTTTTTTCCTAATTGCTCCAAATTTGAAAAAATTAGTACCATTGGAAAGGTCTCTTCATCCTCTACACCATAGAAAATGGAAATAATTAATTAGGTGAGGGTAGGTTGGTGAAAAAGAGGAAGATGTCTTGATATTAAATATGCAGTCCCATATAGCTCAAAACTAGATTTTTTTAAGTATGGTGCCTATTCCTTCTCCTGTAAGAAAAGTATCATTGGGAAATGTATTTCATAGGGTTCCCATACATATTTTCAAAAATTTAATTCATGTTGTTATTGGTTAAAAGGGGAAATCCTAGTTCTCTCTTTTTTCTCTCTCACATCTTCTATATAATGTAAAAATCTTTTGTTTGTGAGGGGGGATGTTTTATAATGTAAAGAAACTCTGTCAAAATGGTTTTTGAGCAGTTAGGAGTTGTAGAACTTCGTTTGGGGTTGGAAATGTGTTCTTGTACCTTATTCTTCACATGTAATGGTGTGTTCATACTTTAAGAGCAATAAAATCTTTTGCTTTTTGGTGTTCCTCAACCTTAAATTATTTTTTGTTGCATTTCATTGCCTCTCCATTATTACTGTTGTATTTTGTGCATGTATTTCTCACTTGCAATTTAATCTTTTTGTGTTTCATAGAGAATAGGTGGTGAATGAATTCTTGGGTCTACCTCACCTCTATTTGGATTCTCCCTTTTCCCTCATTAGAGTGTCTTCACCCTTTTTTTTAGTACTATCACCTCCTCTTACCTTACAATTTTAAATTTTTATGCATATATATATCTCTCTCTTCTGGTCCCTTCAATTGTTAGAATAGGAATAGGTAGTTTTCATTTCCTTTCGAAAGAGTAATTTTGAATTAGGAATAGGTAGAAGAACCACTCTTATGTAGACACCAAAATTGGGGTCACACTCCCCTTGGTCCCCTAGTCAAAATAACCGGCTCAAACATACTCACCTAACCAAGGCCCCTTCCACCCCACACCACTATTAATTTAATTGATTTAATTAAATTAATATATATCCTCACAATATTTATTATCTAATTATCTCAATTTCTACACCATCACCTCATCCAACCACCTCACCCTAGACCTATTATTGGACATGTTTCCATAACTAACAATAACTAAGTCTTACTTGCCTTCATGAGCTAAGATTTGGTCTAACCCTAAAATCAATCCCTAAAATCTCTCTAACCACATTCCCGCCCATTAGAAGGTAAGTTTCCATTCTAATCTATGAGAACATACTAACTGGGCCCAAAAAATTAGAAAGATCTATCCATTTTAGTAAACCTAGGGAATCCCACCTTAACCAATGCCAGTTAACCTGAAACCGTCGTTGGTTACCATTTATTCACCTAAGAAAACCTTGTTTTTGGGGGTTGGCACATTCTGAGAGAAAGAGGATGAGAAGCGATTTTCATGCAAGAAAAACCATAGCCCTTTCATGCACCCAAACATCCATAGCCAGTACCAGGATAGATCCAAAATCATTAGCACTCACGGTAACATTTCAGGAAGCATCACTATTGTACCAAGCTCCAATCCATCAACCAATCATCACCACCACCCAACCATTGGATCTGCAACATTGGTAATTTTTTTATAATTAATCATTTCCATTCCTATTTTGTTCATAGAGGTGTTATCATTTATGTTTACCATTCTTCTATTAACCATTCCTCCATAGACTTCTTTCTTACAAACCCAAAAATATCACCCACCCGCTTGTCAGATCACCTATCCTAGCCCTTCTACCTCTCTGAGTTTTCTCAATATTCCCACATACCTCACCATCTCCTCTTTAGCCCCATCCAACTTCACCTAGCCTCTAATATAAGATTTTCATTAAAATTACCATCACCCTACTATATTGATGCTTGTTACCCATAACCATCATAGATCTCCCTTAACCATTGTCGATTATACCCAACCAACCTCAGTCTTTGTATTTTATACCCTACCCAAGAACAGAGCCAAACAAACTTCTACCAGTTGACCTAAACAACCCAGAATCAGATCTAGACCAATCCCAATACCTTGAAAAACACCTCATCCTTTAGATCCAACTATAGCCTAGCCTTTTGTGATTGGATTTTTTTATTGTAATTGAACAAGATGCCTAAATCATATCAACTATAGTAGGACTTTATTTATCTATCACATTGATTTGTTTTAAATAGTGGATTGATAGCCATCTAGGAAGTATCACACTTCCTAGAACTAGCATTAGGCACTCCACTGTCATATATTATTTAAATTCTCTTTTGCGGTCTTGTTTTCTATTACAGGTAGTTCCCATAGCCAAAAGGAATCTCTCACAATTGGCATTAGATTGATTACTTTGAACACATGCATCAACCATCAACCAACCCATTTGATAGGTATTCCTCCTAGCCCTTACCATTATCTGTTTCATCATTCAAAAGCATAAATAAAATAGTGAAACATTTTGGCACGCCCGGTGGGACCCATCAGGGGTTCTATTGCATTTTCTTCATTCCTAGGTGAAACTTGTGTGTTTGTTTCCCTTTAAAAGGTTTACACATTACTATTTTTCTTTGGTAATCTTCTCTTCTATCTAATTTCTCTAAAAGAAACATCTATATTGCTGCATTTAAAAAGGTATCATTCTTCATTCTTGCTTTCTGCATTTAGTGAAAGAGCATACCCTCTCCTATTCATTATTTGTTTCATTGAACATAACCTTTTTTATTTGGGCTTAAAATTAGTTTCATTACATTCTAATTTGCTGCATTTATATCACATTAAAATGAGGGAAACCTATATGTTGGAAGTCATGCTAAGCTGATGGTTGACACAAATAATCATAGAAAGGAAATTATCTCTCTCTGTGTGTCTTACCAAACTTGCACAAAATTGAAATATACACATCTTTCTTAAACTACATCTTACCTGGGAACACCTGTCCATGATCACATGATCAGATTGGCAGGTACTCCCCAGCTCATTGCCTCTGTCGAGTCATCATCTAAGAGGATGGCCCACCCCTGTCATAACATACCTGAAACCTCTCCTTTTAGATATCCTTCTTCGTAGGATGCCTTACTAAAAAAAACTTTCTATTCTAAATACACACAATCAGTTCTAAATAGCATAAGATGAACACACATAAAGAGATATCACTCTTAGGATCGTATTTTTCTTAGCATTCTTCTTACTTTGCATTTTGAGGTGTTAGGACATGATTCCACATATTTGTTTCTTCCTTGCACACTCCCCATCAAAGTTGGAGTATTCTAACTTTATCTGAGTGTACCAAGGCCCCATCTTCTCATTCTCAAATTATTGAGTTTGATTCTTCACTTGATTTAAATCAAAACCTATTTTTCTTCATTTTTGTCTCAATTTCACAGTAATCGGCGTCGGTCTAATGACCATCGTCGGTTAAACCTAACCAGTGTTAGCTCATAAATTTCTAGGTAATTTAACCTGGGACAGTCTTCATTCATCATTATGTTCTCATTTTTGGCCCTTTAGGCACTAACATATTTTATTGATACTCTATTCTACTCTGTTGATATTACCATCATACAGAAAAATCTCCTTGTATTGTCTATCAACATTGTTTCATTTTCTGAAACTAGGGATTTTCCGCAATAACCGGCATCAGTTTCTATGACCAACATTAGTTTTCCTACAACCATCACCACTCAAACTAACCATCGTCAGTGTCTATATTTGGTTTTATAGATCCAAATCTATACAAAATTATCTCTCCCATCCTCATTCTTTTCTATCCTGCTTCTTTTTATGTCATCTACAGAAGACAGTCTTGCCAGGTGAGAACTTGTTCACATGGTGCTGACTCACAGCTGGACTAACGCCCTCATATTCCATGCTAGTCATCAACCACTCCCACCTAGTCCCTCACCTCCTTATATCCTGTCACCCATAAATCCTACTCATCCTATCACCATTTCCGCAAGTGACGAAGAATTTGCACGACTCCTTGATCAGAATCTCATAGCCTTGTAGTTCTACCTTTCCCACTCTTCTGCCTGGGACTCCTCAGGTCAGTTGATATATGGCATGCCTATATCCATCTCTCCTACCCTTATTCCCACTTCTGCATCAGCCCCTAATAATGCAACATTACCTTCACCTGCTTCACCCCTAGTGTTTTCACAGCTAGGACCCATACCTAATATGACTAATGCGTCTATAGGAATAGTCACACCTGTAGTATCTATTGTCCCCTTAGCGACCACCCATACCATAACCTCATCCGTTCCCATTTTCTCACAAATACCCATTTCAAGACAACCTCCTGTGGTGTCGGTGACCCCTACTCCATTCTAGAATATTTTCCTCTCCATCCCACAAACACTGCCCCTAATTAATACTAGAGTCACTACAACTGTCCCACCTACATACACATACTATCAACAACCCCCTATCTCGTCTGTCACCCATTCTAGATACATAACCTCTATGTCAGTCCCCCTATTCTCAACCTCCCTATTCAGCATCACCATACAATGGAATTCCACCCACATCATAGGCTCAATACCTGCCCCCTTATGCAACAGGAGGATCCCTTCCACCACAACCTACCAATGACCTCATCATTAATGATGGAAAAGATGCAGACAGTAAAAGCATCAGTTTCCAGCTCACGCAATTCCCTCACCTATGATGAAATTTTTAATGAGCCTATTCACCCATCCATTCCTATTTGACCATACCCCGTACATTGGGAAATGCCAAAATTCAACCGCTTCAATAGCAAAGAGGACCCACAACAACATTTGCGGTCTTTTAAACATAGGTGTTACATGATTTCTCATGATGACACTTTACTTCTAAGGACTTTCCCAATGTCCTTGACAAGACCCGCATTGGACTGGTACAGTGGGCTATAAAGACATTCCATATACTCGTTCAATGAAATAACCCAGGCCTTCGTAGACCACTTCTCGATTAATATTTTCAAGAAGGTTACCGTGACTAATATTTATTCCACTCGACAATACGACGATGAGTTCATCGCTGACTTTGTCACTTGTTAGCACAGTTTAATTAATAAACTAGCATTCTAGCTACCTACGACTGAGCTTATAGAGCTATTTATTGGACTTGTGCTAGACACATCTCACCAACCTTGCAGGTGAAAACCTTTCACACTTTTGATGAGGCATTCACCATGGCACAGAAATTGGAAATTCATGCTATTGAAGAGAAGAAAATTCAACTTTGTAACAAGAACATCATGTCTAAATCAAATGATACTTAATCATCTTTGAAACCCCAAAAAATTACTCAAAACCCAAAGGAGCTATCAATGCCATAGTTCTCAAGGTTTTCCCCCCTCATCAATCAAACCCATCCAAACCTACTTCTAATCTCTCCCACATCCAAGCTTTCTAGTTTAAATGAGAACAACGAAAGTACACTTCGATAGGAGAATCTTACTCTTCTATTTTGGAAAAGCTTATTAAGGTTGGTCCCATTACACTTTCACCTATAAAACCACATACTGGTTTTGACCCTGAGAGAGCCATGCCTACATGGTATAAGGAACATGACTTCTATAACTATCATCATTTCAAAGGTCACAGTGACAATAACTACATCACCTTCAAGAATATTGTCCAAGAAATGTTAGACAACAAAGATCTGGTCTTGGATAGCCTGAATGCACCCACTAACACAAAAACCTACACATCTTCAAGAAGTCTTTCCCTAATCATGCCCCATCTTCTAACCAAGCTGGTGATACCTCAAACAATTATAGCAATGTCCGTGAGGTCTGTGCTAATTTTTAATGACATACCAATTGCTTCTTAATTGCCTCATGTGCCTTCCATAGATGAAATCTTAGCCCAAGCTCCCCTACCTGCACAAGGTCCTATTTCATCTACTCCCTCCACCCATAGAGGCACCCCCTTCATTTTTATTCTTCACCTGTAGAAAGAGCCTATAATTAGCATGCCACCTTTGACCCCCTCAAATTTCTGAGCAATTGACAGTGGCACCTCTCCTACTCATAGAAGATGTAGGTTCACCGCCTACACCAACACAAGGAGAGTCCACTTCATTTAGCCCATCCTCTCCTCTACCAATGGAGGATTCTATAGAATTAAAAGTGTCTTTTGATGACCCTTCAACCATTAAACCTTCAAGATCTTGTTGGTCTACTTTTCGGCTCTCTTACCCACAGAGTCTAAGGTTAGCCATTTCCCTGTATCTCAAACACATTTTACAGGGAATTACCACTTGATCCACATCATCCCCACCTACGTCAGTACCATTCTCACACTTGGTCAATCACCTAGACTATGTTGATAGAGCCTTACTTTTGGGGATGCCTTCTACTTCATGTTTCAGTGGTTGTGTTTGGTTTTGGTCACTTGAAACACTTTTGGATGGATAGTGGAGGTGTCACTCACTAACACCTCCACTATCTATCCAAAAGTGTTTCAAGTGACCAAACCAAACCCAACCACAATTATTGCAACACCTTCCACGTCACCACCCATGGCCCAACTCACACCTATACCCATAGCCCAAAATACATTTACACCGAAAACATCTACCCACGCATATGTCATCTCCCTTACCTAAACCTATCACTACCGTAGGGGTCATTACGACAACTAGCCTCACTCACCCACCCATCAAATTAGATTTTACCCACATCTTCCAAAACTAATACTAAACTTAACCCAACCATCAAAAAAGAAGATCCAACCTCCTAGACCTCATACACCAACCTCACCTACCACACCATTGCCACCTTAACCCCTTTCGGTCCATCCTAGGACCTCACCCCCTCGACCTTGGGGAAAATAACCTCATTCCACTGGTAAACCAAGAATGTTGTAGCCCACCTCCTCATAATAGACCTCTAATATACCCAAATGACCCACACAACCTCCACTATCACCTGTAACCTTCTTACCACCCATACCACCCACTACCATCCATAAATTTTTCACTACCCATGATATTTTCTTCTCTTTCACTCCCGCCTCCTACCCAACCTACACCACCCACCTCCACAGAACCTCAGATTACCCTCATGGGTAACCCCTCCTCTTCCACCATTGTATTTTCCCTCCACATCTCATACACCTATTTCATCATTGCTCAAAAAGATGCAACCTAAATCTAAACAACCGCTACCCTCCAATAACCAAACCTTCCATCACCAAATCTTTCTACCATGCCCCTACCCAAGCAGATACGACCAACACCTAAGACCACACCACACACCAAACTAGTAGAACAACCTACTCCGCCTCCTGTAAAGACTCTTCCCCCACAATCAGCCACACTTGTACCCACACCCACATTCACCTCCCATTGTGATCCACTAGTGGGATCCTATGCCAAAATCTTAACCAATCTCCTCGAAACTTCCATCATCACATTACCGCCTATTATACCTTACGACCCACTCAAACCCAAACCAAAAGGGTTTGACGAAACCAAAATTTGTGCCTACCATCATGTGTTAGGATACAATGTAGAGAACTATAAGGATTTAAAAATCGCTCTTGTTTAATTGTGTCCTCCCGAAGAAAGTTTTTTATGATGAAAATCTTCTTGATGAAGACAAAATTTCACCTTCACCAATTTCCATAGATCTTCTCCCATTACCTACTCAGTGACAAAAATCTCCAGCCCCATAATTCTTTGATCCACCCCTAAGATTTGAGATCAACATGGTTCGTATAAGAGAGTTGGCCAATCCACCACCAAAACGCCAATGCCCCTTACTAATTGTTAGTCGTCAAATAGGGACTTTACGAAGAGCAACAGTCAAGGGACAAGAAATCCCTCCTATTTAATGGGAGAGGTTCCCTTATTCAAAAACGAACCTATTTACAAATATACAAAAACATGATTTTCTAGTTGAACTTGGATATTACAAAAGTGTTTTCTATAAAGATCATCAATTACAAAAGGACTGAGGAATGAGAGTACGAGAATGAGCAGAAAAGGCAACACTCAGAATTATAGATAACAGAGTAATTCTTTATGTATGTGAAGTTACAGTGAATTGAAACGAGATCATTTGTATCATATAAATAAGATGGAATTTAAAGACACAAAGTTCTCTAAATAACATCTGCTAGAAACACAAAGTTTCTTAACATAACATAGACAAATGATCTTCACAAAATTAAATGAAAAGCTTAGGGATAAGAGAGATCAGATAGAGAAAGAATGAAAAGCCCTTCTGTATTGATTTCTTTATGATCTATTATACACTTTCAGAAAATAAGCCAAGTTTCTTCCTCCTTTCAAAATGGCATGGAGAGGCCATTATATAGCTTATAAATCAGTTACTCTTTGTAACTACTTCTTTTAACTAAATATTAGTTAATGATTGCCAATCGCAATACCTCAACTAATTACAATGAATCCAAGAAAAAGAATTAGAAAAGAAGAGAAGAATAAGGAGAAGAAGACAGGTGGTTATGAATGGGAGGGACCCACTGACTTCAAAATTCGCTGCCTGAATCTCTTCAATGCCTTGGCTATGTCTCTGTCATAAGGGACTGATGTGTTGGCTGTAGACTAAGCCCAAAATCCGAGGGCACTTCTCCATTTCCTTATCAAACTCGACATGAGTATGATAGTCTTTATTTGCTTCTTCAATGGTAGATTGAAGAGAGTAGATCTCCTTCATTTTCTCTTTGGAAATGGAGATTTCCTTGAATAGATTATCTTTGACAAAAGCTCTGAATTGAGCTTTGATTTCTTGCAGGGAAAGAGGTTAGACCAGAAGTTTCATCCTGAAGATGACAGTGTATATCTTTGAAAGTAGATACAACCAGTGTCTTTGAAATCCTCACCCTTCTACCAGTTATTCTTCAGCTCTCCCAAAGCCTCCTCCAAGACTTTGATCTTCATATTGATATTAATTCGGAGGGCAGAACCACAAACTAGACTTGGGAAGGAATTACAGAGGGAAGGGAAACACGCGCAGGATTTTAGATTGCAAGGGTTCGAGCAAAGGATAGCATGGAAGAAGTGTGAAAAATGCATAGGGGGTTTGGCTCATTATATAGCTGATTAGGGAGAGAGAAAGATAATGAAAGCGCATTTAATACATACCTACCAAATTGAATAAGCAAGATATTCAGGTAGAGCGGGAAAAAAATCACGAATGGCACTTGGTTCATTTGGGACATGTAAGACACGAATGCGCGAAACACGCGGCTCGGCCGATTCAGGTGAAGCGGGGGAAAAAGACACACAAATGCCTTTTGGGGACATGCGAGGACAAAAGTGCATGAAACACGTGACTCAGCCGGATCGGACAAAAAATGTGACAACAGGTCCGGGTGAACTTGGGACATTTGGGACGTGAAAGCGTGAAGTATGCGGTTCAGGACGATTCGGCGCAAAAATGGAACAACTTGCCAAATTGAACTTGGGACATTTGGGGATGTGAAAGTGCAAAGTAAGCGGGTTAGGTGATTCAGCCGAAAATGGAACAGCTTGCCATATTGAACTTGGGACATTTGGGACAAGAAGTTTCCGACGGGCCCCGAAAAAGGACAAACTTCGGGGGAAATCGGCCGATTAGAGGAATAGAGCGCCCCATTTGAACTTGGGACACACCGGGACAAAAATGTCCGACAGGCCTGAAAAAACACACAAAAATGACCCAAAAACGTAGATTTTCTCAATTTCTCGACTTTTAACATTGAGTACAACAGAGAAGACACTTAAAACTCAAAAATTTTGAAATTTTCACTTTCTTAAGAGTAGGGGAATTTTGAGTGGTGACAACAGCTGGCTCCTTCTGGGGATGACTTGGCATAAATTCAAGGAATGGGACAAGGTAAGAACTTAGAAAAACTCGGGGAAGCCAGACCTAGTACCTTATCCATTGGGCCACAGAGTCAAAAAAGAAAACCAATACAGAGGACAACACACCAAAAATGAAAAGGAAAGAAAAACAAAAACACGTTGTACAGAATATACAAAGGACTCCCTAATCACCTATGACTTGAACAACTTAAGGTACTGCCCACTATAAGGAAGTGGGAGAGGATAACCATCCATGTAATCAAGATAAAAGGAATTCTTACTAGCAAAGTGTCTGATCTTGAAAGGTCCAAGACAAAGGGAATCAAACTTGCCATGGCTGCCACGAGGTTCATGCCTTGTATCCCATAACAACACAGGTGTCTCCAACTTGGAAATTCTCTGAAACCTAGCTTTCTTATCAAAGAGGACCTTTACCTTCTGCTGGTGAACAGATATCCTATCAGTAACCTCCAATCTGTCCTCATTCAGTTTTGTGAAGGTACATAATTCTCTTATCCAAAGCATCACTGAAACTAGTATCTTCAATGGCCTTCATTAGATGCAAGGCTGGAAGCTCCACTGTTACTGGCAAATTGAGCTTCTACTCCATATACCACTTGAAAAGGAGACATTCCAAAAGCTCTCTTTGGTGTAATCCTATCTACCCAAAGAGCATCATAGAGCTTCTTGTGCCAGTTTTCGTTGAGACCTCATTGACTAATTTCCTTATAATAGTCACCAAATTTTTATTAGTGGATTCTGCTTGCCCATTTCCCTGAGGATAGTAATCTGAGGAGTGAGCCAAAGAGATGCCATAGCCATAGAAAAAAATCCATTATTTCAGTTGAAGAGAAATTCGAAGCATTATCTGTCACAATCTTGTTAGGTACACCATACCTTACCCAAGATGTTCTCTTTAATGAAGTTGCACACCACTTCAGAAGTAGTACTCTTTACTGGAATAGCTTCTACCCATTTGGTGAAATAATCTGTGGCAGTTAATACATGAGTATGACCAGCACTAGAAGCAGAGATTAAGTGTTCCAATGAAGTCCAAACCCCAATGTTGAAAAGGTTCTTCAATTACAAACTGGCTTAAGAGGCAAAGAGGCCAATTTGGGTCTTCCCCACGAAGGTCTGACAAGCCTCACATTTATCAACCCACTTGGATGCATCTCTGAACAAGGGAAGGCCAGTAATATCCTCCACGAAGTATCTTATGAGCAATGACCAATTGATGAATAGTGCCCTCCACATGCCTGATCATGGAAAGCTCTGAGAGTAACTTTTTCTGCTGTTCCTTGTCCACACAATTCAAAAATCTTCCATCTAACCCACGTTTGAACAAGGTGTTTTCCCACAACACATATTGCACTGACCTTAGTTTAACAGTCCTCTTTTCTTTGGCAATTAAATGAGAGGGGCACTCTCCATAGGTGAGAAAATGAGTGATATCAGCATACCATTCATCAACTGAGCTAAGAAATAGAATGGTAGGAAGGCCAACTTTTATTCTCCAGTAATTCATGCTTAGCTCCTTCAGCAATGAGCTCACAAAGACCTTTTCCATGGACAAGCTTGGTCGGTTTGATGTCAATATCATATTCTTGGACCTTAGCAACCCAGTCCTTTTTTCTTGGATCCAAATTCTTGTTGTGTGAGAATTGACTTAACAGTTGTATCTGGAACCAAACACCATGGAATGAGAGTTGAGGATGTAAAAATGAAAACTGCTTAACAGCTTTGACCACTGCAAAAGCATGTTTTTCCATCATGGTGTATTTTAACTCATGATCTTTCAGAATATAGCTCATGAATGCAATTGGGATGTTCATGCTCATTAGAGTCTTCTTGAGTCAAAACAGCAGCCAAGGTATTATCTGTGGCATAGTAATAGATAATAAAATCTTTGTTGAAATCAGGACAGGATAAAACAGGAGTTTTTAGCAATAGCTCTCTTAATACCTTCAAAAGATTCCTTTCCTTTAGAAGACCAACCAAACATTTGTTTGCCTTTCATCATTTGGGAAATACTCAAAGTTAACTCTGCAAAATCAGGGATGAACCTTCTTAAAAAATTGATCTTACCAAAGAAAGAGTGCACACCCTTTTTGTTGGTTGGGAGAGGAATTTGCTGGATAGCTTGAACTCGCTCAGGATCAATCTTAATACCATCTTTGGACACGATGTGCCCTAATAATTTCCCCTCTATGACACAAAAGACATATTTTTTTAGGATTCAAAGAAATCCCATGTTCTCTGCATCTTAGCAGAATTGTCTCCAGGTGGTCAAAATGATCCGCCCTTGTTTTAGAAAACACTATCAAGTCATCAAGGTCTATGACAATACACTTCCCTTTCAAACTTCCAAAGGCTAGATCCATAGCTCTCTGATAAAGTGGGCACCAGCATTAATGAGCCCAAAAGGCATTCTCTTGTAAGCAAAGGTTACCCCAAGAGAGTAGTTGAAATTTGTTTTGTGTTGATCTGCAGTATCAACCTCTACTTGATTATATCTTGAGAATCCATCAAGCATAGAATAACATTTCAAATCCTGTTACTGCTTGTAAGACCTGATCCATCATAGGCAAAGGATAATTATCTTTCAAGGAAGCCTGATTCAGATTCCTGAAATCAACACAGATGCGGATCTCACCATTTTTCTTCCTAACATGCACAATATTAGCAATCCATGTTGAATGGTGAATGGGAAAAAATGATTTTTGGCCTTCAACAACTTATGTATTTCTTGAAATATGGTGTCAGCTATTTTGGGGTTGTATTGCCTCTGTTTCTACTTAAAAGGCTTAATTCCAGGTTTGAGAGGAATAAAATGCTGCATATCTTTTGGTTTGAAAGCTTTTAAATCTTCATAAGAGTAAGAAAGAACATCCTTATACCTCTTTAAAAGATCAATTGCTTTCTTCCTCTCATCGGCTGTGCAACATTTTCCAATGTTCACGAGCTTAGGATCAGTAGAACTCCCAATATTAATTTTTTTCATACTCAGCTGATTGTTGAGGTCCAGTAGAAGCTTTAGACTTCACATACCTGTCCATGTTTATCAAATAGTTCCTCTAAACTCACCAATCCTTTAGGAATCTTGTTTCCTTTGAGTTTGATGCATCCATCTTGATCCGTTTCTTCTCCTTTGGGTGACTACTTTGTCAAAGGGCACATTTTCATGAGGCGGGGTTGTCGCTTCCTTCAAAATACAGCTGTTCAAAATTACCCTTGAGTTCTAAGAAAGAAAGTAAGTGTTGATCATCATCGAAAACTTGCCAGTTATTGGTATTATCAGGTACATTAGGCCGATGGACCATCTCAATGGTGAACTTGTCTTGAGAGAAGTCAGGATGAGGAATCAGTAGTGACCTTGAGACTGCTAGTGAATCAGCCCTGTTGTTCTTCTCCCTAAGTATTGCTTCGATGGAGAGAAAGCATCAAGAAATTCAAATGGAATCCCCAAACTTGATTCTGGGTAATGTTTTTCAACCTTCCATTTTTTTACCTGGAAAAGGCTTCTAACTTGATTTTACAATCAGTTTCTGCATCACCATGAGCCAGAAGATTTCTTTACACCTTGTTCTTTGGGCCACTTGCAGTCCAAGAATGAGAGCCTCATACTCTGTTGTATTATTAGTATTTTCGAACTGCAACTTGAATGAAAAAAGGATGTAGGCTTCCTTCAGGTGACACCCAGTAGGGACATCAGCTCCAGAACCAACTGAGGAACAACTTCCATCAAACTCTAAAATCCAAACACGATTAGGATCTTTAGGTGACACTTTGGGGAGTTGGATTTCATCAGGGGGACATAATCATGTAGTTGCCATGACCCATATCCTCATAGAGTATTTGTGCTTTAGGATCATCCATTTTTTTGTACAATATAACTCAGACTGCTTCTCAGGCAGCAACTTCTTCATTTACCCATTAACAGGTACGAGTGCATGTGACCAATCCATTTGAATTTCTCCACCCACATCTTTACAGAAGTTCCTACTTAGAAAACATCCTGTATGAAGGAGGAATATTTGCTACTAAGATGGTTGCCAAAAACTCTCTTCTCAGGAAAAGCAAAAAAAGCCACTTGTGCATCTTTAATTCTTCTGACCAAGGGCACTTCCTTACTCTCCCATAGAGTAACAAGATCCCATAAGTGCATGTGAGGGTCAAGCCTAAGGCATGAGCTTACTTTAGTAGGCATCACATTGTCTGAGGCTCCTAAGTCTATGACACAATTACTGAGCCTATGGCCCTAGCTATAAGAAGTGTTACATAAAATGGTTTAATTTTGTCATTAGGTGAGGTGACAGCGGCTACCAGACTAGGTTGTGGTGCAGAAGAAGGGAGGTGGGTAAAAAGGCCTTTAGAGGTGGTCTTAGAATGGGAAATTGGACAAAGTGAATCATTTTAGCAAAAGCTTTGGGATGGGTTTGATAATACTCAGCCTCTGAGATTTGAACCTTAGTCTTTTTCAGGTGATCAATAATATCAAAAGACCCAGAAGTGGACGGGCCATCATCACTTGAGATCCTAGGTTTATCAACTTTAGGGGAAAAATAAGTAACTTTAATAGCAGGATTGACAGGACTCACCTTTGGTGTAGATGAGATGGGGATAGGAGATCCTCTTTTTGCAATTATGGGGATAGTTACCGGCTGCTCCTTAGATTTCTTGGGGGGCCTGCGTCACTTTCTCCCTCTGATTTTTCTACTCTCGAGTCATGACAGCAAATGATTCGCTATTCATGTCCGCTACTAACTTCATCATAATCATCTCCATCATCAATGCCCTCAGTGGTGAAGAAATTAACTCGAGATCCCTCAAGTTCATCTGCTTCATCATCAACTTCTTCCAAAAAATTCCTCGCAAGCTTCATTATCCTCATCATCATCTGGTTCCTCAACTTCACAGGTTGCATTGACAGGAACTTTAACAGCAGGTCCTTCAAGTGCTAATCTTGTTTGAGAAGCAGGCAAACAATTTATGGGCTGAAAGTTCCTCCTTGGAACGTCTGCATAGGGAGCATGCTGAGCCAATTGTTTCTTTATGGCAATGAGATCATTCGCAAGTTTTTGAACCAATGGATCAGTATTAGGTCCAAGGGTGGAAGAGGAGGAAGAAGCAGACTTAGATTTGGAAGGGTCTCTCCTCAACTTCCCTGACATGATTAAATCATCCTCGACACTAACAACAAGAGTTTGATCTTCAGCCAATGTTGCGAGATTAGCCCTTCTTAGTGCATAACTAACTTCAGGTGATTGGGCATTTAGGAAGAAACATTTTTGGATTTGATGAACAGGTCGAGTATTTGGTGGAATTTTATTAATCAACCTATTGAATCGGGCCACAAATTCTCTCATGGGCTCTTGTGAATCTTTCTTTATCTGAGAGATTTGGGCTAGCAACGCATGCACATCTTCTGCTGGTTTGAAATGGTTTTCAAACCTAGTTCTCATTGTGTCCCAGCTAGTGATAGCACCAGCTGGAAGGTGATAGAACCAATTAACAGCATTATCTTGTAAAGTCTCAACGAACAGTCTCACGGAGACGTCTTCTTGTTTAACTCCTAGAACTCCACATGCAACTATGAAGGCTGCGATGTGTTCATCAGGATGCACTTTGCCATCACCTTTGAATTTAGGGAAGTTCTTCCGGTTACCTCTGGGTAACTCATGCAAAGGCTGAGGAAGAGCAAGGGGCCCGACACGATGACCCCAGGGCAATGGTACCACCATTCTTGGAAAAATGGCTTAGAGAGGAACTGCAACACCAGCAAGAATCAAAGCTCGAAGATTAGGACTAGCTGGCTCTGAAGGAATACCACTCGTAGGAATTCTATCTTGAACAGGTGGATTGCTTGCCGAATGAGTCTTTCTATTTCTTGTTGAAGGGAAAGGAAAACCCTGCTGCTCCAAAAGCTGAAACTGAGAATCTTCAATACCAAGGGCCCTTCTCCCTCGAGTAAAATGCGGAGTTGCTAGATCAAAGGATGATCAAAAATTACAGAACTGGAATATGATTTTCCCCAGCGGAGTCGCCAAAAACTGTTAGTCGTCAAATAGGACTTTACGAAGAGCAACAGTTAGGGGACAAGAAGTCCCTCCTCTTTAATGGGAGAGGTTCCCTTATTCAGAAATAAACCTATTTACAAATATACAAAACATGATTTTCTGGTTGAACTTGGATATTACAAAAGTGTTTTCTATAAAGATCATCAATTACAAAAGGACTGAGGAATGAGAGTATGAGAATGAGTAGAAAGGCAACACTCAGAATTATAGATAACAGAGTAATTCTTTATGTATGCGAAGTTACAGTGAATTGAAACGAGATCATTTGTATCATATAAATAAGATGGAATTTAAAGACACAAAGTTCTCTAAATAACATCTGCTAGAACACAAAGTTTCTTAACATAACACAGACAAATGATCTTCACAAAATTAAATGAAAAGCTTAGGGATAAGAGAGATCAGATAGACAAAGAATGAAAAGCCCTTCTGTATTGATTTATTTATGATCTATTTACACTTTTAGAAAATAATCCAAGTTCTTCCTCCTTTCAAAATGGCGCGGAGAGGCCATTATATAGCTTGCAAATTAGTTACTCTTTATAACTACTTCTTTCAACTAAATATTAGTTAAGGATTGCCAATCGCAATACCTCAACTAATTACAATGAATCCAAGAAAAAGAATTAGAAAAGAAGAGAAGAATAAGGAGAAGAAGACAGGTGGTTATGAATGGGACGGACCCACTGACTTCAAAATTTTCTGCCTTAATATCTTCAATGCCTCGGGCTATGTCTCTGCCACGAGGGACTAACATGTTGGTTGTAAAGTGAACCCAAAATCCGAGGCACTTCTCCATTTCCTTATCAAACTCGACATGAGTATGATAGTCTTTATTTTGCTTCTTCAATGGCAGATTGAAGAGAGCAGATCTCCTTCATTTTCTCTTTGGAAATGGAGCTTTACTTAAATAGATTATCTTTGACAAAAGCTCTGAATTGAGCTTTGATTTCTTGCAGGGAAAGAGGTACACCAGAAGTTTCATCCTGAAGATGACAGTGCATATCTTTGAAAGCAGATACAACCAGTGTCTTGAAAGCCTCACCCTTCTACCAGTTATTCTTCAGCTCTCCCAAAGCCTCCTCCAAGACTTTGATCTTCATATTGATAGTAATTCGGAGGGCAGAGCCCCAAACTAGACTCGGGAAGGAATTACAGAGGGAAGGGAAACACGCGCAGGATTTTAGATTGCAAGGGTTCGAGCAAAGGATAGCATGGAAGCAGTGTGAAAAATGCATAGGGGGTTTTGCTCATTATATAGCCGATTAGGAGAGAGAAAGATAATGAAAGCACATTTAATACATACCTACCAATTTGAATAAGCAAGATATTCAGGTAGAGCGGGAAAAAAATCACGAATGGCACTTGGTTCATTTGGGACATGTAAGACGTGAATACGTGAAACACGCGGCTCGGATGGTTCGGGTGAAGCGGGTAAAAGACACACAAATGCCTTTTGGGACATATAGGACAAAAGTGCGCGAAACATGCGACTTGGCCGGATCAGACAAAAATGTGACAACAGGTCCGGGCGAACTTGGGACATTTAGGACATGAAAGTGCGAAGTACGCGGTTCAGGTGATTCGGTCGAAAATGAAACAACTTGCCAAATTGAACTTGGGACATTTGGGATGTGAAAGCACGAAGTACGTGGTTCGGGCGATTCGGACGAAAATGGAACAGCTTGCCATATTGAACTTGGGACATTTGGGACAAGAAGTTCCGATGGGCCCAAAAAAGACAAACTTCGGGGAGACCGGCCAATCAAGGAACAGAGCGCCCATTTGAACTTGGGACATGCGGGACAAAAATGTCCGACAGGCCCGAAAAACACACAAAATGACCCAAAAACGTAGATTTTCTCAATTTGTCGACTTTTAACATTGATTACAAGAGAGAAGACACTTAAAACTCAAATTTTTTGAAATTTTCACTTTCTTAAGAGTAGGGGAATTTTGAGTGGATAACACTAATTTAACAAGGGTTTTGTACCTCATGCCACTATACCTTCCATGACACACCCTCTTCATCCACCTCTCCTCATATTAACAAGATCAACATTTCCACCCGTGCTCAGAAAGACAAGGGCAAGGAAAAAGCAACTGGCCCATCAACCAACCCTGTACCCAACATACCATCCGCACCCATACCCAAAGTCATCATTTTAGGTCCTGCATATCCTATTTTCAACGAGATCACACATCACACAATGCTAAAACAACTACAACAATCACCCCTTAAAATATCTTTGTATGACCTCGTCTAAACCTTGGAGTCACATCGTCAAGCCCTCATGGAAGTCCTTCAATCTATTGAAGTTTTATCAAATTACCCCACACTCATTGCCTCCATCATTACCCCTCACCACGTAGTTTCTCTCACTAGGTCTTCGCCTTCCTCTACACCTCTACCTACTCACCATGTGGCCACTCTTAGCTTTTCAGATGAAGATATTTCTCCCTTCCAGTTTGACAACCCCAATCCCTCTCTTTTCATCTCCATCTTTATTGATAATATACGCATACAACTTGTTATGATCAATGGTGGTGCTAGCATTAATATCATCTCCTCCCATGCATACGACCAAATGTGGATACCTTCCAATTGCATGCATGGTAACTTGATTATGTTGCACTCCTTCAATGATGCCATTACCTCTACCTTGGGTACCATTCTTCTCCATGTCCGCATGGGCCCCGCAATGTCCCAAAAATTTTCTATTTCCTAAAAGGAGAATTCTAGTATAACTTGTTACTCGTCTGACCTTAGATCCATGCCATGGGTTGTGTCCCTTCTACTTGACATCAATGCCTCAAATTTGAACATGATGGACATAATTACACCATACATGTTGACCCATCACCTATCAAGACCTGTAACATGCTATATCAGCCCAATGATGTGCTTGTACCAGTCAAGGCATATACCACTATCACCACTTCACCTTCACCCATGAGCCCATCCACAAACACTTCCACTACTTCTGTTGCATCTAACCTTGTTATCCCCATTGCAGTTGTAGCCTCCACCGCTGACGCACTTGTTTCCCCAACATCTAGTCAGCCAACTATACCTAGTACCCACATACATACTACTGATCCCTTAGAAGGTGTTTTTCAATGCCTCACTCTGGGGAAATACTACCTATACAATATCGATACCTTCCTCACCCCACAAGAGTATGAGAATCTATGTCAACACCCCAGATACAATATCCACATCAGTGATGTTTTTCCTTATGGCCCTCCCCACCTTCGCACCAGCCTAATGTATGAGGGAATTAATATTGCCACCTATAAAATCAAACCTCCATCCCAAGCCCAACCATTTTTTCTTATCTACACTCCCTCACTAACCACCACTTTGCTCACACTTTCCTCCACCGGTGCACGTGGAAAGGATTTGGCTTCGGTTTTTATGAACAAGGCTTCCATATTATTATTTCTTGTACCTCTCATAAACACAATGACCATAGTGGCATTGGTTTTGATGCTCCACCCTCTAAGAAGGTTCATGTCAGCCTTATCCAAGATGAGAAATCTTCCCCCTCTCATTCACCCATAGAGTCCATAGATCCAGAATCTATTCCTCCTAAAAAAAAATTTGTAAACACCACTTCCCTAGGACCGCTGACCTATCAACGTGATGGCAAGGCCCCCTCTTCTCTCCCATTCCTATATCCTGACATGACCAATGATGATACACCTTCAATTAATGTCATTCAATGTTAGGATGATGAGTCCATCCTCACCTACCTTGGTGCAGAAGACTTTTATATTCATTGGTCGTTACCCTCTGAGATGCAAACCATGTTGAACAAATCAACCATCGAAGTCAAAATTAATACTCAAGATGACCCACACATTCTAAATATCGGTCAATCCTTAGATGCTACTGAACAGGAAGCCTTCACCTCTTTCCTTCGAGACCATAGCAACGCGTTTTCTTGGTCTTGTGCCGATATGCCTAGTATTGACCCAAAAATTGTGGTTCACAATATCGTAACCATTCCTGATGTCAAACACATCAAAGAAAAGCTATGGAAAATAAATCCTTGCATTTCTCTTATAGTCAAGAAAGAACTTCAGCACCTTATCTCAGTTTCCTTCATTCTACCCATTGATTATCCCCAATGGATTTCTAACATCGTTCCTATCACAAAGGCAATAGAGGGACTCTGCATTTGCATAGATTTCCATGACCTCAACCTCACCTATCCCAGAGATGATTTTCCCCTACTAAGAATTAATGAACTGGTTAATCTTACCGCTGGCCATGAAATGCTATCGATCATGGATGGTTTCTTGGGCTACAATCAAATATTACTAGATCCTGAGGATCAAAAAAATACTTCCTTCATCACCCCTTGGGGAAATTTCTGCTATTGAATCATGCCTTTTGGCCTCGAAAACACTGGTGCTACATATCGGTGAGCCATGACTTACATCTTCCATGACATCATGTATCACATACTAGAAGATTACGTAGATGATCTTTCGGCCAAATCTAAACATCGAACCAAGAACCTACCTATCCTTAAAGTCATCTTTGACCATCTCATCAAGTATTGTATGCGTATTCAACCAAATAAATGCATCTTTGTGGTACTTTCCAAAAAACTCCTAGGTTTCATTGTTTCTTTGTGTGGTATAGAAGTAGATCCTGCTAAAGTCAAGGCTATTCTGGAAATGCCTCCACCCACTAATCTCCATCAACTTTGAAGCCTACAAGGAAAGTTACAATCCATTCATCATTTTATCTCATAGCTTTCTGATCATTGTCAACCATTCCATCATCTGCTCAAGAAAGATGTGTCCTTCAAATGGGTTGACAACTGTCATAAAGCCTTTAAAGCCTTAAAATAATACCTCCTTCAACCACCAGTGCTCATTCCTCCTAAGTATGATCAGCCCTTTTATCTATATATTTCCACCACTGACCATCCTCTAGGTGCCATGCTCACTCATTGCTACGTGTAAAAAAGAGAGAAAGTGGTTTATTACATAAATTGTACCCTTATGAACTATGGAACTAGATATACCCATGCTAAAAAAACTATGCTTAGCCTTATTTTTCATCGCCACCAAACTCTGACATTACCTACTCAATCACAAAACCTTCGTCATTAATAATACTGACCTATTACACTATATGTATGCCAAACCCTATCAACATCAACGTGCTAGACGCTGGCTTATTCTTCTGGCCAACCTTGACATTGAATTCATTCATCAAAAGTCGATCAAGGGCTAGGAAATCACTGACCAATTGGCCAACGTACCTATTTCTGAGGATCAGTCTTCTAACTTCGACTTCCCATATGAGTTTATAGCCACCCTTTCCATGGACAAACCCGCTTACCAAATGACAAACTTCTTCAATGGCTCCAAGTGTCAGTGTGGGGGTGGGGCTTGTGTTATCCTCATTCCATTTTATGGTGAATCTATACCTTTGTCTTTTAAACTCAATTTTGATTGTACAAACAATATTGCTGAATACAAATCACTCGTGTTGGATCTCTAGGCTGACTTATGCCTTAAATGTTAAGCCGATCAACATCTTTGGTGATTCTCAGTTGGTCATAAACAAAGTCAATGGTATATACCAGTGTCGTAATGAGATACTTCAAAAGTATAAGCATAACATAGACATAATTTTGACCACCTTTGACCGTTATGCACTTCAAACCACCCCACATTCTACCAATAAATTTACAGATACCATGGCCTTCTTGGCTTCTCAAATACCTACTTTGTCCATTGACTCTACAATATTTGTCACAATACAAAGGCTACAATCACCCTCTTATTTACCTTGTGATGTCTACTACGTTGGAGCCAATGCCCCTAAGTTATGTGACCTTTGGTATAAGCAATATGCAAACTATCTTTGCCTTTCCATTTTACCTGCTGATCTCACTCATAATGGACAATGAGCATTTCGTAAATGTGTCTCTCGTTATGTCATAATGGGTGGTATTCTTTAAAAGCACGGCTTCGACGACATTCTCTTATGATGCCTTACGATCTCTGAAATTCCCTACACCATTAAGGAAGTCCATGATGGAATTTGTGGAGGTCACTTTAGTGGTTTAGTCGTCACAAAGTGCATTCTTTGCCTAGGCTATTATTGGCCAACCCTAAACCAAGACTATTGTGATTATGTCAAACATTGCATAAAATTTCAACAACATACTAATCTTCATCACACACCTAGTCACGCTCGCACGACACCTTTGGCCTTTCTCTCAATGGGGTTTGGATCTTGTCGGTGAGATCAACCACTATTCTTCACAATGCCACCAATGGATCATAACCACTACTGAATATTATACTAAATGGGTAGAAGCCATTCCCCTCATTTCTCCCAAAGCTGAGAAGATATGTGAATTCATCAACCATCACATCACTTATCGTTTTGGTGTTCCTCACCACATTATCATTGATAATGGAAAATAATTCACAAACAAAACCCTACGAGAACTATGTGACACTTTTGGCATCCAACTCAATTTCTCATCACTTTATTACCTGCAAACCAATGGTCAAGCCGAATCAACTAATAAAACCTTGAACAAGATTCTTATGAAGGTAGTCAACAACACTGGGAAATATTGGCATACACACATTCCTTTCACCTTGTGGGCTTATTGCACTAGTATTCGTACTTCAAATTCTCCCACCCCCTTTTCTATGGTCTATGTCACCAAGGTTGTCTTACCTCTTGAAGTCCATATTCCATCTCTCTGCATCTTGCTATAAGACATGCTCAACGATGATGAATTTTGCTAAGATTGTTTGGTGTAACTTGAGTTATTATATGAACATCGCCTCAACGCTCTTGACCATCTCAAAATTTACTAAAAATGTATCAAACATGCCTATGAAAAACATGTTCACGAATGAACCTTTCAAGTCGGTGACCTCGTCCTGAAGGAAAATCAACATGTAACTAAAGAGGAGAAAAGTAAACAAGGATAATTTTCTCCTAATTGGATTAGACCCTATATCGTTACCCATGCCTATGGATCAGGTGCTTATCATTTTTCTTCACTCGAAGGTAGACTCGAACCTGAGCCCCTTAATGACTTGCATCTTTGACCATTTTATTATTGATATCAAGTCCTATATAGCTTTCTATCAGTTAATAACTCATCCCTTGAGCATTGTTCACCTTCCATATTTACCCATTTTTGAGGATCTGCAAATAAAAAAGAATCATGTGATTCCCATCACTTTTTAGCCCTATCTTCAATATGAGTACCATGACTCTACTTGTAGCATGATTCTCATGGATACTTTTCATATTCTTCAATATGAAATCCCATGGTTGTTCATCACTCGAAACCACCTCTTTCATAGTTAATCTTTGTGTGCTATGGTCTTGTCTTCTAAACAAGAACCTAATCTTCCTCTATAGTCTTGTCCATGACTTAAATGTCCAAAAAAACAAAAAGGGATACAACTCCTTGAGTCAAACTTCCAGCAAATGATGAATCCCTCAATAGGGACATCTCTTCACTCTAAATTCCACCACTATAAATAGACTTCTCCCTTGAAGGAAAACTATATAAAGTCATTACAAAAATAAAATAAATATTCAGAAGCTTCCCACATCGATCAGCTTCAAAAATACCTCAAGGATATAATATATTTCATCCCATATAGAATTCCCGCATCAATCAGTCTATTAAAAACAAACAAATGAAGAAAAATATGAAATTTTTTTCATGGGCTTGCCTATTCTTGATCCTAGGTTTCTTGTTCTGATAGACACAATGTCATACACTAAGTTATGCTCAACCACCCATTCTCACCTCCTTGCATTTTTAGCCTAGTTTCCTCACTACTCAAGGGACTTGCCGTAAACGTGACATTTCATGATTATGTGAATTTATTCACCCTTAGAATGGTCCATTATGCAACATCTTTAGGGTATTTTGTTCATAATCCCCTCTTAGGTATGATCAACTCATTAGGGTTCTTATCATTTAAGTGGCTCTTTTTTACCACCTCTTACCATTCACCTTTCTCATTACTTGTTGACCATCCTATATAGGGCTAGATCGTCAAAACCTATATTTAAAAACCACTCAGCCTTACCTACGACCTAAACTCAAATTATTCCTATGACCTTATTGTTGCCATCAAAATCCCCCCCTCATTTTCTAAAAATTTTAAACTCACACCTTCTAGAAGTGTTCAAGTAAAGTTGGAAGTTTGAAAAGATAAAGAAATTCATTCTTTGAAGTTGTTTAAATTCTCCAGTCTACGTGGTTTGATCAATTTTTCGTTTCCCCGTCTGGATGCATGAAAATTCTATTACAACCTCCATTTGAACGAAATTACTCATCTTTTATATAGTCATGGATCATCAAATCTTGTATTTTTCTCAATTCCTTGGTTCATAAAAGAATTTTGAAAATCAAGCGTGAAATGGTGGAGTTTTCTTCTTCTCTACATTTTTTTCCAGAGTTGTGAATGACGGATGTTCTCTTCCCCATCAAATTTTGGCTCCATTATCCACGGGTACGTGGACATATCTAATTAGAAGTGGGTGAGTGGAGAACTTTGAGGTTTTGAGCCTCTTTGTAAAAAAGGCTAAAAGTCATTAAGTGACCTGTAGCCTTGCTAAACAAAAAGGAAAAATTCAAATCTTGAGCCCGTCATTGGAAAGTCAAAGTGGGGAAGCGAGTCAGCAGAGCAATTTTAGTTTTTGATCCTTTTTGTAAAAAGGGATAAAAGTCATAAAGTGACCCATAGCCTCGATCATGCCAAGAAGGAAAAGGTCAAATATTGAGCCCACATCAAAAGAGTCAAAGCAGGGAGGCGGGTCGGTGGAGAACTTTGAGGTTTTGAGCCTTTTGTAAAAAGTGCTAAAAGACATAAAGAAACCCATAGCCCCGATCATGCTATAAGGGAGAAAATCAAACATTAAGCCCGTATCAAATGTCAAATTAGGTGGGTGGGCCGGTAAAGTGGTTTGTGTTTTTAAGCCCACATTGAAAAAAGGTAAAATTATAAAAGTGGCTCATTCTCTCTCCACTCAAGTGAGGCCACATGTCAAGATCATATCAAAAGTGGGTGAGCGGGCCAAAACGTTCCAAATTTCCAAATCTCTATAAAGTCATAAAATGTAAAAGGCATCCTCCATGCCCATGCCATTAAATTTCTCCCATGTGGATGGCTCTAGTTTAAAGTTTAAAAGGAAAAATGAATGGTTCAAATTCAAAGTTACAAAACAAGTGTAACAGCCACATTATGAAAAGTCTGATTTTTTCTGCCATTGGCGTTTCTTCATGAATTAAGAATCTGAACGAACACAAAGGATTGAAGAAGTTGTAACCATTTCTTGCTAACAAAGAAGAAGTTATAACTGTTTCTTACAAGATATTTAATGGATTCTTCAAGCTTAGTAATGGGGTTGGCAATTTATCTTGTAAACTCACGATTGCATTGTACTTACAGAAAGCAAAGGAGATAACCAATTTTCTTCTACTTTCCTCCATTCTCAAATTTCTTCCATTCCCATATTATGTAAAACTTATGTTTAAGCATCAATACAAGAAGAAGGATTTTCTAGCCTCTTTGATGAGGAGATTTCAGAAACTTTGAGCTCGGAATCTTATCTCGTCTTGTTGCCATTTGCAGAGTTGTTTCTTCTCACGAATGCATGTGTTAAAATTTCTAACTAGTGCATGCAGGAATTTGATTTTCTACTTGCAACATTAGTTTCCCTATCTCATTTCTCACTCCCTTTCCCACCTTCAGAAAAAGTATTCCCTAGAAAGATATTTCTAGCTTTGTCGTAGGGTCAGTGGAGTGCCCCTGTTGGAACCCCGGTCGAAAGGCCACCACAGAAGTCCATCGTTTCATGTGCATGCATATACGGTAGATACACCAGTTAAGTATAAGGACTTAGATTCCCAAAGAATTGGAAAGGAATTCACAAATTTGTCCACCCGAAAAATTCCCTCACCAACAATTTCCCTCACTAACAATTTTGTGTGCCCACTGGGGGGAAAATTTAGCAGCATCTGCACCTGAATGCGACTGCAAGGTCAGAAAATTCAAAATTCAAAAAAGAGAAAAATTTCTAGAATTTGAATAGCTATATGAGCCACATGGATTCAAAACATGGCTATTTCAGGAAACCCTCCTGTTAAAAGACCCGAATTGCTCTTCCACATCCAAGAAGACATTGCTTCAAATTTGAGGGAAGCTATCTGGCATAATAGATAAAGTGCCAATCACTACTTTATTGCCACAAGAATTCTGGACCTTTAAGAAGAATGCACTACTGAATTGGAGAGGTAAAGACAAATTGCAGCACCACAAAGAAGAGAATAGATTTTCAAGCTGGCAGATAGAAGATTCACCTGAAAACAGAGATAAGGAGGACAAACTGATCCCATTTTTGGGGAACTTCAAAGGAGATAAGAGCTACTTAGAATCTAGAGGCTTCCTTTCTAAGCAACCAGTCACGTTAATCCTTTAGATGATGAATTCCCATACATCAACGAGAACCTTGTATACTTCACAGACGTGAAGACCGAAGTGTAATGCCCCGAATGGGACACTAGAAACCACACCAAAATTTGACTAGAAAATTTTGGGAATTTTGTTTTAAAAGAGATTAATTAATATTAGTCCTTTTGAACCATTTCCCATTAATAATTTAATTTATATAACTTTAGTTTACCCAAAACAAATTAATTATTTATTTCTAATTAGCTTGCTAGGGTCCTCCAAAATAAATCCACACACATTTTAAAATTAATTAGTTCCCCCCCCTTTGTCTAATAGTTTACACACTCACCCCCTATAATTTTATTTCTCAATCCCCTAAAATGCCCATAACTTAAAGTATGTAGGGTTGATTTTGGGCCCTTAGATCGAATCTAATCTTGACCATTGATTTCGAATTTTACCCTAAAGTTTCCCTCAACATCTGTATGTTTTCTTTTCTTTTCTATTCTCCTTCTCATTTGCTTTGTGTTGTTATTTTCATGCACAAGTTGAGGAGGAGAAAAGGAAGAGATGATTTCATGGGGTTACTCCATTGATGAGAAGAAGCTTGATACTATTTCGTTGTTTTTTTTTGTTCAACACCCAACTGAGATTTTCTCAAAATGGCATTTCTTCCATACCCACATGGTTATTTCTTTTATAAATTTATTTTTTATCATAGAGGAAATCCTCTTGAATATATATATATAAACAGAAACATTGTTAAGGCCCAAGATTTCCAAATCCGTAGGTTAGAGGAAGCAACAGTCTGAGGAAAGGAGTGGCGGCGGTTTTAGAGAGTGAGAGGTATGGGCTCACGGAGGAAGGGCCGCGTGGTTGAGGGGGGGTAGTACAGAGGCCACGTGGGGGGGAGAGGGGAGTGAGGGAAGGGGTGAGCTGAATGTTGCATAGGAGTGTGGGGAGAGTGGGGGACAGTGGTGTGGTGGGTGGTTGAGTCTGCATATTTTTCAAACCAAAAGCCTTCACCAAATTTTCAAAAGAAAATTTTTTTTTTTTGTTTATTTTTATATTCTTGAAAAAGAGTTAAAAGATTATTACGTGCTAACATGTGTTGTGTGTGTGTGTGTGTGTGTGTGTGTGTGTGTGTGTGTGTGTGTAATATATTATATTATATTACAAAATATTTTATTAACTTATTGTTTTACTCCTTGTAAGTTATATAATTAATGTAACAATTATATTATTTAATACATTTTACATTATAATATATATTATATGATATAACCTATTCTAGGATAATACAATTTACTATTTACTGCAATAATACATATTAAACAGTGAGTTACTAAGTAAGAACGTAAGGTGGTTGTTTTCTAACAAATAACTGAATGGTATATACTTTTATATTTGATATAATGTTCTAGGGAAAAGATGTTGTCACAAGTTGAAAAATAATAAACTTGGTTTGTTCTTCATATGGGCTAAGAAACTTAACAAGTTCCCCCCGCCCCCCCCCCCCCCCCCCCCCCCCAAATTTTTTTTTTATCAAATCTAGGTTAAAATAATCTATTTCTTTATGTGAAAGGAAGGCATGTAGTATTGTATTTCAAACAAGAGAAGGAGATTGAACATGTCAAAAGAAGTTACCACAATGAATACGCATTTTAGAATTGGTTTTTCTAATGCAAACACCTAATAAATTTTTACATGAAAGAGAGAGTATAAGCTAATTCCATCTCTTTGTATAAAGCCACCAAATTTTGCAAGAGAGTAACTATTACAAGGCCAATCATTATTTCCTTTAAATCAACTTTCCTTCTCAACAAAGATTACAATAAGTTCTTATTAAGGGAAACATTCATTACAATATTTTATCTCCAAGAAGCTTACTCTCAATATGTAATATATTTCTAAAATCCATAGCTACTCAAGAGATCCCATTACAAACTTCTTGCAAGGTTGAAGAGAGATTGTCCAAGCAAACATGCCTCAAATTTACAAGCAATTATAAATACAAAATAGAGGATTTACAAGAAAAGAAATCTTCCACATAGCCATGTTCTTAGAGATAAAATGAGAGTGATTTTCATGAAAAGATGAAGAAAGCAATGTGAAGCTAAGATAATAAGAGTCTCCAACTATCTTCCACTTGAGCTCCAAAATTTGATTGCTTCCAAAAGACCAACACAAGGAGAAAAAGCTTGTTAACCACCCAACCTTTAGCCATCATTACATGCCTTTCCAAGGTTGGAAGACATGTTAACCTCCCCCAAGCCCATGGGAGAGAGGACTAGCTTCCACAAACTTTGCACAAGATTAAGGGAGATAATCCAACATTATTTTCACATATAAGACAAGCCAAATACTAAGAAAAACATCAAATTTTGCAAAGAAGGAAAGGAGGAGAAACCATATTCTACTTCCAAAATGGGGAAGAGAAGAATAGATCTCCAAGTTCCAAAAGTGTAGCCAACATTGGATGCACATAAAACAATAATCTCCACAACCTCCTTATTCCTCCAAAGTCATCAAACCCTCCTTATTTCTCCATTCATTCACCAAAATCCATATTGGGAGGATTTTCAAACCCAAAGGTTTTCCTATCCAAGAATGGGGAAGGGGGTTCAAACCATATGAACCACCTTCCCCACCTTAAACCATTTGAGGGGAGTAACAAAAATCCTACATGGCTTTCCCATCAAGCCATGAGGATTGAGAGGGAAAAATCCCTCTCTCTTCCCCCACAAACTCCAAAATCCATCATGCCATATGATGGATGGAGAAAAATAAAACAAGTATAATAAAAAAATGGCAACACACAAGTAGCAACACACATTTTAAACAAAACAAGACTAATATCTAAGATGATATAAGACATAAAATGAGCTCAAGGAGCCTACCTCCAAAATATCTCCAACACTCTAACTTTTCCTCTTCTTTATCCAAGCAAGCTCTAGCTCCAAAATCCATAAGCCTCCAAGAAAAAGCTCCCAAAATAAAAGTTCTCTTCTTTCCCCATGAGGGAGAATTTGAAGAGAAGCCTAAAAAAATCCTCACAAATGAGGGGGTGACATGTGTCACCCCTCTCTTCCCTCAAGGTCAAATATTCTCAAAATAAAAGAGAGAAAAGGTAACATAGCTTTTAAAACTCTTCTCCCAAATTACCCAAAATGAAGAACAAAACAAACTTGTGCAGCGTTTAACAAAACACACATACCCATCCACCTTACATGGATGTGACAAAAGGGAGGAAAAATGGGAGGGAAACTCCCTCTATTCCTTGGAATTAAGCCCCCCTACCTATTAGGTAGGGTCCAAGGGCCCATTTTCATGCTAAGTAAACTCCCAAACTAAAAAGGGGTCACTTAAAATGCCTAAAATAGCCAAAAATTTCGGGTTTGGAACATTTGGGCACAAGTGTAGAGGATGTGGGGCCCACCCAAGGGTTCACATGTGACCCTAATCCCCTCTAATTAAATACATCAATATCCAAAATCAAAACTTAATGCAATTGGGGACCATTAAGTCCCTAAATCAAGTTTACAAAGCAAACTAAACATCCTAAACAAGATTAATATTTCAAGACATACTACATTACAAATGAGGGTCACTCATGGTGCCCAAAATGATGAAATTTAATACTAAGGCATCATGTAATAAACATGGTTATGACTTAGCCCCATGGGCTGCTTGTGCAAAAATTTTGTAGCTGCCTTGAAGCCCACGTTATCCTATGACCTGTTACCTGCACACTCATTGCACTCATTAAACACACCTATCTGATATAATGTAAATCAACTATTCAATAAGTGATAAATGAATTATATGCTATAATATCATCATTTTGGAATCGAAAATGTGACAACATGCATAATTATACACAATTCACCATGATTTAGGCATAACGATAAAGTGAAATACATCCATAAAATCAAAAAATGCAACTAAACTTAGTATCCATCAAATATAAATAAGGTCCAAACAACATCATATCGGTTAGTATCTATGACATCATAAGATAAGGTGTCAACATAGTAATCAAGCCAAATTGGCACTATAAGCCCAAATCTCAATACATGTCTAAGAAGGTCAAATATCCTAATATAATTTCCAAAATATATCGAATCCCTAAAACATGTCTATGAGTAAAGAGAAAAACAAATAACTGAGGATATATAAATGAGTTAAAGAGAGGTGAGAGTCAATGAAGCAATAAGAGCTCATCTCAAAGAAATCGAGAGACTTTAAGCCGAGGCAGATGAAGTAGCCTTAGCAAGGTTGGAAGCTAGAAACAAAAATAGAATGAGGGATCATGAGCATGAACATGGTCATGAGGCCCATAGGCCTAATGTACCATCGGGAGGAAACACTAATCTACTGGCTCTTTCTCAACCACTCCATGAGCTACTGAGAGGCTCAAGAAAAAACTTCCCAAAATTCAGAGGGGATGGTTCTCAACTCCCTGAAAAACATGTAGCAGCATTTATCACTACTTGTGGTATGTTGGGTGTTGAGGATGAAGATGTGTCAGTCTGAATATTTGTGGAGTCACTTCAAGAGAAAGATGTCGAATGGTTATACATGCTACCACCGAGGTCTGTCACCGATTGGAAGGATATAAGAAGTTCCTTCAAACATAGGTTCAAGAGAAGAGAAGATTGCCAGGATCTTCTGGTCTAATTGGTACAAATGAAGAAAGAAACCTCTGAGTCAATAAGATACTTCGTATCAAGATATAATAGAGTGATAAGAAGAATCCCTGAAGATGTGGTGCCTCCTAAAAATAATTTGAAGAGATTCTTCATCAGCGCCTTGCCATCAAAAGTAGGTTTCTTCCTTAGAAGAACCCAACTAGGAACATTGAGGGAAGCTCAAGACCATGCAATAGAAACTGATGATGATCTAATCTTTTCTGGAAAGGTGAAAAGGCCCCAATGGAAAGCAAAAGGGTCAGAATTCAAACTCTATCACCACATATTTGATGTTCCAAAAAATGGCAAATGACTTGGTTTCCTTGAAGAGGTAGCTATCTCAGATCACAATGTGGAATGATTCAAGGAGATGAAACCCTCCAAATAGGCTGAGGATTTCTCCATCTCCTCATCAGCTTTCTCTTGAAGCACCACCAGTTAATGCCATCTGTGACACCAAAGAGCTAGAGGAGGAAGCAAAAATTGATGAAACTAAAGAAGAAAATATGGAATACTATGAAAACTATCTTGAGGTCAAGGAATTTGATATGCACAATGGCCTAATTGAGTACGTTGATGATGAAGATGAGGATGATGAAGAAGCTCCAAATTTCTCATGTGATTTTTTTACTCATGCACAACCTAGGAAAGGTGTTGCATCCTCAAAGGTTGTAGTAAAGGATAGGAATAATAAAGAAGATTCTCCTCCAGAGGTCATACAAAATAAAATCATCAACAGAGGATCACGATTACCACCTTTTGTGGATTCGGCAAAAGAAAAACCAGACTCACTGGTTGTCAAGGATCATGCTACCATGCTAAGTAAGTCATCTAATTCTTCTCCCAGCTCAAAATTTTCTAAGAACAATTATCCTTTAAATGTTGTTCCTGCAAAAACATCTAAGGTTCAATCAAAAGCTACACCCTCACCCCCTTTCAAGCCAATTTCTACACCCTGAAAATAAGAATTCAACACCCAAAGTAGCAAATCCTATACCATGTAAATCTTCCTCCATTTACGAAACCTCTTCCTCACTCACCATAAACCCATTTGACTTTGTGGAAAATGCAAGAAAAACTAAATTCCAACTCTTAGAAATAGAATACCTACAAACACACCCTACCTAGTTTGACAGTTTCATTAATACAATTCATGGTGGTGACCATGTATCCTCGAGTCCTAATTCTAAAGGCTTACTTCCCACACCATCCACACCACCTTCCTAAAACATGCTAGCCCTCATTTCCTCCAAAACCAACAGGGTTGAACCTTTCTACCTGTCACTCATCATTAAAGGCTTCCAGCTAAATAATTGTATCATAGATTCTGGAGCCTCAAATAATGTGATGCTAGCCAAAGTTGCAAATTCTCTAGGCCTCACCTTGACCCAGGTAAATGGCACCTACTACTCAATGGTATCCAAAAAAGTGCCATTGGTAGGAAGAATCAAAGATGCACAGGTAGCACTAGCTGATTTTCCAGACAAGAAGGTGCTCCTAACCATACTGGTAGAAAACATCCTAGCATCCTTTGATATGCTATTAAGTAGGATTTTCTACAGATACTTGGGTAGAGAGATAAAAATGGATTGGTCATCTGCAACTATCCCAGTAATAGGTGAGATGAAGAAGTTGCTACCAGTAAGAAAGATGAAGTTCACAATACAAAAGTTTTATGATCCAAAAGAAAACATTCTCTTTCAAGATTGTGGCCTAGGAAACTACTTCCTCACATCTAGAAAAAGAGGAGAAATTGTCACTTCTCATGGAGGAAGAGGAAGATAAAATTTGGACAATGGAATTTGATGGTAGTCATTCCATTGCGGGCTCGAGAGTTGGTGTAGTATTGTACTCTCCTTCTAATGAGTTGTAACCATTTGCCTACAAGCTACAATTTGATAATACAAATAGCATTGCAGAGTATGAAGCACTACTCTTAGGCATGAGTGTATCAGAGCACATGGGAATTAAGAAACTAAGATTCTGAGGTGATGTAGAGGTTGTAGTAAAGCAGGTCCACTAACAATATCAGGTGAAGAATCCAAGAATCTGGCATTACAGAAACAAAGTGTGGGACTGCATTGAATCTTTTGATGAATTTTCGATTGAAGCTATTCCAAGGGAACATAATGAAAAGGCTGATTCTCTTGCAGTGTCAGCTTCCCTAGTGACACCTCATCCTTCTTTTAGTAAAGACAAAGTGACCATTGAAATGGTATTCAAGCCTAGTGTACCAGATAATGCAAATCATTGGCAAGTCTTCAATGATGATAACCAAATTCTATCCTTTGTAGATAAAAGGGATAATTTCAATAATCTCTTCTTCTAAGGAGGTGAAAATACACACCGAGAAGTAGTCCCCAAAGAATAGAAAGAATGAATTGAAGGGATTCATGATGAGGGAATAATCAAATTGAAAGGGATCAAAATTCCCAAAGGCCTAGTCTCTTTAGAAGACCTCTTTGACAAACATGATAGATTCATTCAAGAGAAATAAAAGCAATCTTCTTGGTACCCAGATGATTTTGATAAAGAAAACATTGGTACCCTAGAGGAGCCAAGGATGGTCAATATTAGAAAATGTTGCTCTCTTGAAGAAAAAATAAAGTTTATTGCATTACTCAAGAAATACTCAGATGTCTTGGCATACTCTTATGATGAGCTCAAATCCTTCCAGCTAAAGGAAATGCATCACTCAATTCCTTTGAATCAGGGTGTTAAGCCCTTCAGGTAGAAATAAATGCCGTACAACCCAAATATTTCTGATACCAGTGAGGAGGAGGTAATGAAGATGCTTAATGCAAGGATCAAATTTCCCATCCACCATTCAACGTGGGTAGCTAACATTGTTCCAGTGTGGAAGAAGAATGGTGAAATAAGGATATGTGTAGATTTTCACAACCTGAACCAGGCATCACTAAAGGACAATTATCCTCTTCCTATCATGGATCATATCTTGCAAGCAATAACTGGATCTGAAATGATTTCATTACTTGATGGATTCTTAGGATATAATCAAATCAAAGTGGTAAAGGAGAACCACACCAAGATAGCCTTTACAACACCTTCGGAAACTTTTTCCTACAGCAAAATGCCTTTTGGCCTAATCAATGCGGGAGCTACATTCCAAAGGGTGATGGATTTGGACTTCAAATATATGAAGCATTACATTGTGATATATCTTGATGATCTCACAATATTTTCAAAGAAGAGGGAAGATCATATATATCACTTGGAATAGGTACTTGCAAGGTGTAGGAAACATGGCATATCACTAAATCCAAAAAAGTGCATTTTTGGAGTCACAAAAGGCAAGTTTTTGGGGCACATTGTGAGCAAACATGGAGCACACATTGATCCTAATAGGATTAGATCCATTCAATAAATATCCTTGCCCATAAGTAAGAAATGATTTCATTCATTCTTCGAAAAGGTGTACTTTCTTCGTCGTTTTGTGCCTGAGTTTGCTAAGTTGATGAAGCACGTCACTTCCATGATGAAACCACAAGAAAAATTCAACTGGAACAATGAAGGGAAGGAATCATTTGAAGATATCAAAAAATCCATTTCCAAGGCTCTAACTCTTGTATATCCATATTTTAATAAATAATTCATCATGTATTGTTATGCATTAGAACATATGCTCTCTGGGGTTCTCATCCAGAAAAATGATGAAGGTGTGGAAGAACCTATTACTTTCATGAGTTGTCCTTTAAAAAAGCATAAGCTAAAATATAGCCAATTGGAGAAGCATGCATATGTACTATTCAAGGCTATAAAAAGCTTTAGGTTTTACATCCTCAATTCCAACACGGTGGTGATGGTCCCCGACAGTGCAGTCAAGTCCATCTTGACACAGCAGGATCTCAGAGATAAAAGAGGAAATCAGATTGTTAAAACTCAAGAATATGACTTGGAGATTCAACCTTCCAATCTGATAAGGGGAAATGGCTTGTGTAAGTTTATTGTTGAGGATGAAACACTCAAAGTTCAACATGGTGAAGAAAACTGTGATTGCTCAACTTGTTTAAAAGATAATCCACATGTTCTCTTTGTCACCACTACTGATGAGCGGTATGTTGATATTGCCTATTACCTGACTTATGGAGAATGCCATGCACATATTGATTACAAGAAAAGGAGAACACTCAAGTTGAAGGTAGCTAAATTTGTAATATGGAATCATGCGCTTTACAAAAGAGGCCTGGATGGTTGTTTCCTCAGGTGCGTAGATAAAGAGCAATAAGAAAATTTTCTTAAAGCATACCATGACCAAGCATGTGGTGGACATTTTTCAGCAATAGTCACTGCACACAAGATCCTCCGAGGAAGGTATTATTGGCCCACCATCTTTGTAGACACTTGAGATTGGGTTTCTAAATGCAAAGCATGCCAACAATTCATTGGAAGACCACAACTCGTTGCATTACCACTTAGGCCTTTAGTTATTAAAGAACCATTTCAACAATGGGGGTTGGACTTAATTGGTGTTTGAACCCTCACTCAAGTGTAGGGCACACATATGTACTCACAGTAAAAGAATACTTCACTAGATGGGTGGAAACCATCCTGGCCAAACAAGCCAATACTGAAACAGTATGCAACTTCATCAAGGAGAATATCATAGTTCGTTTTGGAGTGCCACGGAAGATTATAGCAGATAATATTATCTATTTCTCTTCAAGAGAGCTAACCGAGTTTTTCTATGGCTATGGAATCTCCCTATCTCATTCTTCTGACTACTATCCACAAGGAAACAGACAAATTGAATTAAGCAAAAATAACATTGTGACCATTTTCCACAAGCTTGTAAACAAGAATCAAAGGAATTGACACAAAAGGTTATACGACACATTGTAGGAAGATAGGATCACTCCTAAGAAGGCAATAGGTATGTCACCATTCCAACTATTGTATGGAGTCAAAGAAAACATTCCTCTCATGATCGAGATGCCAGCTTTCAAGCTACTACATGCAATAGAAGATGGTCAGTACAAGGATTCCATTGACAAGAGGATCGTCTTTCTTGAGAAGTTGGAAGAAAATGGACTCCAAGTGGTGGATCACATTAAGGAGAACCAATTGAAAGTAAAGAATATTTTTGATAAGAAGGCCAAGGAAAGAGAATTCAAAGTTGGAGACTTCATCATATTATGGGACAAGAGAAGAGAACCAAAAGGCAGCCATGGAAAGTTCAATTCATTATGGCTCGGCCCATTCTAGATTAGTGAAGCTTGTGGCAAGAACACATTTCTTCTCTTATATTTGGATGGAAAGTCACTGGAATTTACTCGGAGTGGGAAATGCTTGAAATTGTATCATCAGTGAAAGTGGTTTGTCCCCCGCCTTATACCATAGGTGATTATTAGGTGTGTTTCCCTTTCCGTTGTGTGGTTTTGTTTCCCTTCTATTGTGTGTCATGTTTTTCCTTCCCATTGTATGTTTGTGTGTTTCCTTCTTCTAATATTTCTTTCTCAAATTTATACATGACTCTGCAATGCCTAATGGATAAGGCATTTTTCAATGAATTACAAGGTATAGAGATTGAGATTCTAGATTCCCATGGCATGTCTTCACTATGGCTCAGTCCATGTCATGTCCCCAAGCTAGAGCCAATTGTTGTCACTGTCAAAATCTCCCTCTCATTTTCTAAGTCAAATTTGAAAATTTTGAGCTCACACCTTCTAGAAGTGTTCAAGAAAAGTTAGAAGTCTAAAAAGATAGATAAATTCATGCTTTGAAGTTTTTCAAACTCTCCGGTCTAAGTGGTTTGATCAATTTTCCATTTCCCCGTCTGGACGCATGAAAATTCTATTGCAGCCTCCATTTGAATGAAATTTCTCATCTTTTCTATGGTCATGGATTTTCGAATCTTGTATTGTTCTCAATTCCTTGGTTCATAAAAGAATGTTAAAAATCAGGCACAAAATGGTGGAGTTCTCTTCTTCTCTGCATTTTTTTCCATAGTTGTGAATGACAAGTGTTCTCTTCCCCATCAAATTTTGGCTCCATTATCCATGGGTACGTGGACATATCTAATTAGAAGTGAGTATGTGGATAACTTTGAGGTTTTGAGCCTCTTTGTTAAAAAGGCAAAAAGGCATGAAGTGACCCGCGGTCCAGATCATGCTATAAGGGAGAAAGTCAAACATTAAGCCCGCATCGAAGGTCAAGGTTGGTAGACACGCCGGCGGAGTGATTTGTGTTTTTGAGCCTGCATTGAAAAAAGATAAAATTATAAAACGGCTAGATGCGAAGGATTCTGTCTCCACTCAAGTGAGGCCACATGTCAAGATCATATCAAAAGCGGGTGAGCTGGCCAAAATGTTCTAAAATGCCAAATCTCTATAAAGTCACAAAATACAAAAGGCATCCTCCATGCCTGCGCCAATAAATTTCTCCCACGTGGATGGCTCTAGTTTAAAGTTTCAAAGGAAATATGAATGGTTCAAATTCAAAGTTACAAAATGAGTGTAACAGATGCATTATGAAAAGTCTGGTTTTTTCTACCATTGGCATTTCTTTGAATATCAAGAATCTGAACGGACATCGAAGGATTGAAGAAGTTGTAACCATTTCTTGCAAGATATTTAATGGCTTCTTCAAGCATAGTAATGGGGTTGGCAATTTATCTTATAAACTCACGAGTGCATTGTACTTAGAGAAAGCGAAGGAGATAGCCAATTTTCTTCTACTTTCCTCCATTCTCAAATTTCTTCCATTCCAATATTATGTACAACTTATGTATAAGCATCAATACAAGAACAAGGATTTTATAGCCTCTTTGATGGGTAGATTTCAGAATCTTTGAGCTCACAATCTTATATCATCGTGTTTCCATTTGCAGAGTTGTTTCTTCTCATGAATGCATGTGTTAAAATTTCTAACTAGTGCATGCAGAGTAATCTAATTTTCTACCTGCAACATTAGTTTCCCTATCTCATTTCTCACTCCCTTTCCAACTTTCAGACAAATTATTCCCTAGCAAGATATTTCTAGCTTTGTTGCTAGGGTCAGTGGAGTGCCCCTATTGGATCCCTGGTCGAAAGGCCACCACAAAAGTCCACCATTTCACGTGCATGCATATACGTTAGTTGCACCAGTTAATTAGAGGGACTTATATTCCCAAAGTTTTGGCAAGTAATTGAAAAAATTGTCCACCTAACAAATTCCCTTGCCAACAGACCTACATTCACCCATGCCTAGCACCCATCAACCCATTTCGCTATTTTTTCCTAATCTTCCCTAGCTTATGGGAGAACTACATCAGCTTAAGGTCCCTTTTCAGTGGGACTATGTAGGAAACACTCTGAGGGCATGGGGCCCTTGGAGGTTATCTTAGTCACTCTCTACCCTAACCAATTCTCCCTTTCCCTTTCCTTTTCCTATTCACATTCTACCCTAGTTAGTTGCCTTTCTATATCAATAATTGGAAATTACACCAAACAGGCAACAATTGTTACACATCTTTACTGTCATAACTCATACATTCATTTCCCCTTGTCTACAATTTATTTACCATAAACATACATTTTCCTACAAATCATCTTAACATGATCCATACCATCACAAATTACACACATTAATGAATTATAAATTCAATCAACCACAAAAACCTGACTCTATCCATGCCTAGGACCTGACTCGATCCATGCCTAAACCAGTCGGAATCTAGGACCTGACCCATGCCTAAACTAACCTGACTCAATCCATGCCTAGGACCTGACTCCATCATGCCTAAACTAACCTAACTCAATCCATGCCTATGACCAAACTCCATCCATGTCTATGACCTGACTCCAATATCATTCCTAACTTACCTTGTTTCCATCACATGTACAATTATCATCATCAAAGTACATATATACATCATGCCATAAACATCATCATCGCCGATATCATATACAAAACATCATTGGCACGCAGACCAATATCATATACTAAAAAATCATCGACACGCAGGCCGGTCCATATCACAGATAATCCCTATATATATGTATGGTATATCATCTGCTCCTCGGATAATCTACAATGGTCATTGTTATTAAAAATGTCTCAATTATCATCATTTATCGTGCAGGCTGGTATCATATACCAAACATCATCGGCTAACCCTATTCAACCTCCTTATGCATTTTCCCACCCCTCCTCTCACCCATTTTAACAACCAAATTTTAAAATCGGCTACCCTACCCACACCCCCCTGACCCATAGATAATCCCCTCTACTATTTAGACAAGTTTAGCTCTTATCCTCGTCTTAGTGTCACCTCCGTGGTGGCACGATCCGGTCATTGTGCTGGTGGTCCACTCGACCCATCTCCTACCTCCGCCATGTCAACACCTCTACCTCCAACCATCTCCACCAATCCACTCACTCTGTCTTAATCTCATGTGGACCCATCCACCTAACTCCTCTCCCCACCCGGATCTATCCACCTCACCTCAGTACGGTCCTGTGTACTTTCCTCTCACCGAAAAAGCACAACTCGTATCAGTGCTCTCTTCATTTTCCACAAAGTGCCACACATGTACAAATGAATCCGTATTATATGGTTTTTTTTTTCTCTTTATATACCCACAACAACTTGACCGACATTGGTTATACCTAAACTGATATCGGTCATGTTCCCTAGAAAACTCATGGTCGGTTGTACCCAAACTGACATTAGGTCATCTACCCTAATAAACCATGACCGTCTTACCTAGACCGTCACCGGTTACGTATGACCATGACATCAGTTACCTGTCATAATCTCTGTCCATACCCTTTCCCCATTTCTGACCAATACTTAACCAACCCAGCCACTATTTGACCTTACCCACCCTTATTACAACCAACCTCCACGCCTACCTTACCTATACATGTCCTTCATTACGTTTAGGAACTTGTTATTTTACTCTTTACCTCCGTCCCTTCCCATGCTCATGACCTCGCTACCTAGACCCAAAACATTGTTAATGACCTATGAACGCATGTGCTCGCTATACCTTGTGACATTGTTACCTGTGTTGTTTGACCTAATGACCTTACCTTGCCTATTGTCGTGTTTTTTATCCTCACCCAACCTTTGGTGTATCGGAACATACCTACACGTTCCTGCACCTGACCTGTGATGTGCTTCCGCACCATATCATATACCTTTGATACCGGAATCACCTCAACCTTGTTTGGATAACCCTATCAACTTTAGACGATGTAGAGTTTCACATGCTCTTCAATCTGGTACTGTGCCATAGTTTATATGTGTATGTGTGCGTTCGAACTATCACTACCTTTGACCTTGTCCCATTACCTTGATTACCTAGATTAGACCTTTAACCCATTACACTCATGTTGTCCACCATTCCTCTTCATCACATCCACCTTTTATCAAACCACTCACCGATTTTGTCTTCTACCTGATCAGTTTTTAGTTTGAGGGGAATCACCTTCACCCACACATGGGGCAACCACATCTTATTTTTATCCATTGTTTCTTACTAATACAAGCTACACAAAAAAAAAGGCACAAAATGTAGACACCAAAATTAGGTCACACTCCCCTTGGTCCCTAATCAAATAACCAGCTCAAACATACTCACCTAACCAAGGCCCTTTCCACCCCACACCACTATTAATTTAATTGATTTAATTAAATTAATATATATCCACACAATATTTATTATCTAATTATCTTAATTTCTACCCCACCACCTCACCTAGACATCTCATCCAGCCACCTCGCCCTAGACCTATTCTTGGCATGTTTCCATAACTAACAATAACTAAGTCTTACTTACCTTAATGAGCTAAGATTTGAGTTTAACCCTAAAATCAATCCCTAAAATATCTCCAACCACATTACTGCCCATTCACAAGGGAAGTTTCCATTCTAATCCATGCAAGAACAAACTAATTGGGCCCAAGAAATTAGAAAATATCTGCCCAATTTAATAAACCTAGGGAATCCCACCTTAACTGAATTCCGGTCACCCCTAAACCGATGTTGGTCAACTTGGAACCATCGTCAATTTACCATTTATTCACCTAAGCAACCTTGCTTTTTGGGGTTGGCACATTCTGAGAGCAAGGGAAACAAGAAGAGAGCTACATGCAAGCATAACTAGAGCCCTTTCATGCACCTAAATATCCATATCGAACACCAGGACAGATCCAGAAGCATTAGCACTCACAGTAACATTTTGGGAAGTGTCACTACTGTACCAAATTCCATTCCATCAACCGATCATCACCACCACCCAACCATTGGACCTGCAATATTGGTAAGGGTTTTATCATTAATCATTTCCATTCCTATTATGTTCCTAGAGTTGTTATCACTTTTGCTACCATTCTTCTATTAACATTCCCATTCCTCCATAGCCTTATTTCTGACAAACCCAAGAATCTCACCCACCTACTTGTCAGATCACCTATCTTGGCCCTTCCACCTCTCTGAGTTTTCTCAGTATTCCCACAGACCTCACCATCTCCTCCTTTAGCCCCATCCAACCTCACCTAGCCTCTATAATAAGGTTTACAATGAATTACTGTCACCCTGCTGTACCGATGCCGGTTACCCATAACCATCGTCGGTCTCCCTTAATCATCGTTAGTTATACGCAACTGACATCAGTCTCTGTATTTCATACCCTTCCCAAGAACAGAGCCAAAAAACCTCCTACCAGTCAACCTAAACAGCCCAGAATCATATCCTAACCAGTCCTAGTACCTTGACAGACATATCATCCTCTAGACCCAACTATAGCCTAGATTGTTGTGATTGGATTTGCTTATTGTACTTGAATGAGATACCTAAATCATATCAATTATAGTAGGAATTTATCTATCTATCACATTGATTTGTTTTAAACAATGTATTGACAACCATCTAGGAAGTATCACACTTCCTAGAACTAGCGTACGCTAGGTAGTCCACTGTCATATATCATTTAACTTCTCCTTTGCGGTCTTATTTTCTATTAGCGGTAGCTCCTCCTAGCCAAAGCAAGCTCTCACAATCAGCATTGGATCGAGAAGTCTAAACACATGCATCAACCATCAACCAACCCATTTGAAAGGTATTCCTCCTAGCCCTTACCCTTATATGTTTCTTCATTCAAAAGCGTAAAGAAAACAATGAAACATCAATTGTTAGAATAGGACTAGATAGTGGCATTTCCCTCCATAGCAGTAGTTTTTAATTAGGAATAGGTAGAAGAACCAGTATTATCTAGAGGTTTGTCTTAATTAGAAAGTACCACAACTTGGATACAATCCCATGTTACTCAAAAAAATTGATTTCTCATCCATATATACACAAAAAATCAGAGGGTGTTGTTTTTGGTGATAACAACTTCTTTATCCATTTTTGTTGTTATCTATTTTTTCATTACCACTTTTTTGTTCACTATTATCTTTTCAATCATCTTTTTAGTATAAATTTCGTCCCATATTATCAAGTGATGTCATCCCCTTCTTCCATAACAAGTTGTAGTTGGGTTTAAAGGTTTTTGTTTGTGTATGTTTCTAGAGGCTTATTCATGACATATTTATCTACATCTCTCTCTTCTAGTACGAAACATTAGTATACCTCATCCCTCAAGATATTCCTAAGCTATTTGATCCTTTACTGATGATCCCTCATATATTACTAGTAACATGGGGATGAGGCATGGGAGAAGGATATAACTTTACTCTCAAGAAAAAGAAAAAAAAGAGTCAAAAGATAAAAATACATGTAGCAAAACAATTTTCAAATCTACCACATTACTCATCCTTATTAGTATTTGGTGATGAGCCCATGTATCTTTTTAGTCACGCGAGTATGGCATTCAAGAGTAATGCCCTCACTTTTCCATGTCTAGTATTTTATAATAAGCCCATGCCTCTTCCTGGTTGCATAAGGCTAGACATGTGGGGGCTTTCCAAAAAAATGAGCTACATCCAATGAAGCATAAAAATTTCAAAAAATGAGAGTTCCATAATCCCATAGAGAAAGCTAGTTATTTACAACAGAAGAGAGATTGTTAAGTGCTATTATCTTATTTTAAAACTAGGTTTCTACAATGATTTGTTATCTTTATGTCTCCTGTGTTGGGTTTCAGATTTGTACTTGGGTGAAACCACAGTCAAGGGATAACAAGTCCCTCCTCTTTAATGGGAGAGGTTCCCTTATTGAAAGTATTAAAGACTTATATACATATATACAACTTTCATCATGTGGATCCTGATACTTTAAGAGATTTCATACCAAAATGTCATCAATAAAAAGGGCTCAAAAGGATAGAGAAGATGGAAAGGGGGGAGGGAAGAACAACAATACTTTCTGGATATATAGATTTCAGAGTATAACCTTACTTGTATTGAAATAGAAAAAAGTAGAATGAGATCATTTACCTTCACAATACGTATCAATCTTCAAACACAAAGTTCCAGAGATCCTATACACAAGAGCACAAAGTTTCTTTTCATGTAGAGATGAACAATCCACTAATTAAGAACCAGAAAAGAAAGAGAATAGCAGAGGAAAAATAAGAAAAACACTTATGTATTGAGCAATTTCAGTTTCTTACAATCTTCTCAAAAATTCCAGGGACCCATATACAATGGCAAAGCATGCTTTTATAACAAACCTATTTCATCTTTGCTTTTCCTCCAAGGAAAGAATATCCCAATGGGATCAAGTTTGTTGGAGATTCATTTGGAAAGAGACAGGAAACAAGAATGCATTCATGGAAAATGTAGATGCCCTAAAAAGGGGAAAATCATTATTTCAAACGTGATTTCTTTTGGGTAGAGATGAATGGTGGTTTCCTTATCCATTTTCCCTCATCATGATCTCTTTGTAACTGCCTCCAAAACATTCAAGTGCCTAGTTGGCACATTTCTCCTTTTTTTCCTGCAAGAACACGAGAAACTCTACCTCCTCGAAAATCCATCATATCCCTGTGAAAACTGTTGATCTTGTTCCAAAGCATGCCCAAACTACATTTTCACAAAAAATGACCACGAGCAAAGAAGGAAGGACAAAAAAATGATGCACATTCATCCATTACAGAGCTTGGGCCAAAAATGGTGATGAAAAATCAGATGCAAATGTAAATAAGCCATTTTCCCTCTCTTTTACCTTGAAATCAGGACCCTACACGTGTCGAAATCCGAGGAACGATGAGCCAGGTGGAAAAAAATACATTTCCCAACATTTGGGAGAAAAAGGCATGATTTCTCAATTTTCTCTGCAGCTCCGCCAAAGGCTGGACACGTGGCACTATCCGATTGGACAAGAAAAAGTGGTCCAAAACAACCATTTTGAGCCTTTTGGGAAAAAAGTGCAAAATCTCAAATTTCCCCGTTGGGTCCGCCCTTCCACTTTAACCAGGACACATGTCGGGATCTGATGGGCTACAGGGACAAGGCTCAATTCATGACATTTTGATCATTTTGGCACAAAAACTTAATTTACTCTGCGGGTCCGTGGGTCCGCTGCCCCTAGGACACGTGTTTGCTTCTGCTTAGATGCGGGCCCCAAGGGAGGGCGGAAAAACTTAAACTTTTAACTCCTTTTGGAAAAAGTGTGAAAACAAAATTTCTTCCGCTAGCCCGCAACCCCGAGGACACATGTCAGACACTGATGGTCGAGTGATAGAATTTATCTCTCTGTTTCTCCATGCAGGCCCACGGGTCATTTTGGCCAACTTATCCCTTTTGGCGAAAAGTGCAAAAAAACACAAATAACTCTGTAGGTCTGCCAACCCGCCAAAGGGAAAATTTAACCACATAGGTCCGCCGAGCCATAACTTTCAAAATACAAGGAGTTAAGGGGACTTCTTGACCTTTCTTGAAAGGGGGAGAGATTTCCCATCTGATGGATAAGTTTTTAAAAGTCCAAAATCTCTTGGTAAGTACCAAATTTCAAAATACCTCTTTCCAGCATACTTCAAAGGCACTAACTCAAAATTTAACATTTTTAGACTTGAAAAATGGAGGGAAATTTGAGGGTGACAACAGATGGCTCCATCTGGGGATGACTTGGCTTGGCATGAAAAACAAGGAAAGATCAAGAACCTTAGAAAAACTTTGTGAAAAGAAGACTAGTGCTTTATCCATTGGGCAACATGGAGTCAAAAACAAGCTCAAAACAAAAGGGGGGGGACACACCAAGCGGGAAAAGAAACAAAACAAAAACCAAAGGAGGAAAAAACCAAAGGGAAAGCTATAAAAAATATACAAATGGCTCCCAAGTCACTAGGATTTGAATAACTTCAAGTGTTGCCCAATATAAGGAAGTGGGAGAGAAGAACCGTCCATGTAATCCAAGTAGAAAGAATTCTCACCGGCAAGATGTCTGATTTTGAATGGGCCCAGCCAAAGAGAATCAAACTTACCATGGCTGCCCTTTGGTTCATGTCTTTTGTCCCAAAGAAGAACAACATCTCCCACTTGAAAAGTTCTAGACTTAGCCTTCTTGTCAAATAGAGCTTTTACCTTGAGTTGGTGAGCTGATATCCTATCAATCACCTGCAATCTATCTTCATTCAGCCTCTGAAGGTACATAATCCTTTTGTCCAATGAGCTGGAAAAATTGGCATCCTCAATGGCCTTCATCAAGTGCAAGGTTGGCAGTTCCAACATTACTGGCAATTGAGCATCAATTCCATATACCACTTGGAAAGGAGACATTCCAATGGCTCTCTTAGGTGTAATTCTATCAGCCCATAAAGCATCATACAGTTTCTTATGCCAATTCCTCTGAGAGTCATTTACAAGCTTCTGAACAATTGTGACTAAGTTCTTGTTCGTTGATTCAACTTACCCATTCCCTTGGGGATAATAATCTGAAGAGTGTGCAAGGGAAATGCCATAGCCATAGCAAAAATCAGTCATTTCAGTAGAGGAGAAGTTTGAAGCATTGTCAGTGACAATCTTGTTTGGTATTCCAAACCTTATTAAGATATTCTCCTTGATGAAATTGCAAACAACCTCTGAAGTAGTACTTTTGACTGGAATGGCTTCCACCCACTTGGTGAAATAGTCAATGTCAGTCAAAACATGAGTGTGTCCAGCACTTGAGGGTGGATTGAGTGTGCCAATAAAGTCTAAACCCCATTGTTGAAAAGGCTCTTCAATCATTATTAGTTTGAGAGGACATAGAGTAGCCAATTTGGGTCTTCCAACAAAGGTTTGGCATGCTTCACATTTACTTACCCACTCGGATGCATCTCTGAATAATGTGGGCCAATAATACCCAACACAAAGAATCTTGTGGGCTGTTACAACAGAAGAGAAATGACCCCCATAGGCCTGATCATGGAAAGCTGAGAATAATCTCTTTTGTTTGCTCCTTATCAACGCATTTCAGAAACCTTCCATCAATACCACATTTAAACAAATGCATTTTCCCACAATACATATTGAGCAGATCTCAATTTGATGGTTCTTTTCTCCTTGGCAGTCAAATGGGATGGGCATTCCCCATAAGTGAGGAAGTGTGCAATGTTCAGCATACCACTCATCAGTTGAGTTGAGGAAAAGAACAAGAGGAGTATCAACATCTTCCTTTAACAATTTGGCATCAGCCCCTTCTGCAATCAGCTCACACAAGCCCTTCCCTCTAACCAATTTGGTGGGTTTGATGTCAAGGTCATACTCCTAAACTTTGGCTACCCAATTGCCCCTCTTGGTCCCAAATTCTTGTTGTGTTAGAATGGATTTAATAGTTGTATCAAGCACAAGAACAATAGCATGGGAGTTGAGGATATAAAAATGAAATTGTTTCACCGCCTTAACCACTGCGAAAGCATGTTTCTCCATCATGGTGTACTTCAGCTCATGGGATTTCAAAATATAACTCATGAATGCTATGGGGAGCTCATGACCTTCATTATTTCCTTGGGTTAACATAACAGAAAGAGTGTATTCGGTGGCATAGCAATAAATAATAAAGTCTTTACCAAAATCTGGGCATGCCAAGATTGGAGTCTTTGCTATAGCTCTCTTGATGCCTTCAAATGCAACTTTTCCTTCAGAGGACCAGCCAAATGTTTACTTCCCCTTCATCATGTGAGCAATGCCCAAAGTAAGCTCTGCAAAATCAGGTATGAATCTTCTCAAGAAATTGATTTTGCCAAAGAAAGAGTGCACACCTTTCTTGCTGGTTGGAAGAGGGACCTGCTGAATTTCCTGGATGTCTCTCTAGATCAATCTTGGTCCCATCCTTAGAGACAATGTGTCCCAAAAATTTTGCCTTCAGTGACACAAAATACTGATTTCTTTTGATTCAAGGAGATGCCATGCTCTCTACACCTTTGGAGAACTGTTTCAAGGTGTTTGAAATGATCAGTTCTGATTTTTGAAAACATAGTTAGATCATCAAGGTAAACAACTATGCACTTTCCCTTGAGGTTTCCAAAGGCCAGGTCCATAGCCCTTTGAAAAGTAGCACCAACATTGATGAGGCCAAATGGAATTCTCTTATAAGCGAAGGTGCCCCAAGGAGTGGTGAAGGCGGTCTTATGCTAATCAACAACATTTACTTTGACCTGATTATAACCTGAGAACCCATCAAGCATGGATAACATCTCTGACCCCGTGACAGCTTGCAATACCTGATCCATAGTGGGAAGAGGATAATTTTCCTTCAAAGATGCTTGATTCAAGTTCCTGAAATCAACAACAAATCTAGATCTCACCATTCTTCTTTCTAACTGAGCACAATATTAGCAATCCACGTTGAATGGTGGATAGGAAAGATGATCTTTGCTTTTAATAATTTCTAAATTTCTTGGAAGATTGTATCAGCAATCTTAGGATTATATTGCCTCTAATTCTACCTGAAGGGTTTGATCCCAGGTTTGAGAGGAATGAAATGCTACATTTCTTTTGGTTGGAAAGCCTTAAGATCATCATAGGAATAAGCAAGGACATCAACATACTTCTTCAACAAATTTGGCAGCCTTCTTCTTCTCTTCTTGTGTGCAACACTTCCCGATGTTCACTAGCTTGGGTTCATGAGAACTTCCAATGTTTATCTTCTCATACTCAGCGGACTTCTGGGATCCTTTGGAAGTTTTGGGCTTAACATACCCCGGTCATGCTTATCAAATAGTTCCCTCCAAACTCACTAATCCCTTAGGTATCTTATTACCTTTTAGTTTTATGCAGCCATCATTATCCATTTCTTCTTTGCTATCTTCTTCATTTGGAGGCACACATTCCCTAGGCAGATTCCCACCTCCTTCAAAGTACAGCTGATCAAAATTATCTCTGAGTTCAAGGAAGGAAAGCAAGTGTTGATCATCATTAAAGACCTGCCAGTTGTTTGCATTGTCAGGAACACTAGGTCTATGGATCATCTCAATGGTGAACTTCTCTTGGGAGAAATCTGGATGAGGAATTAACAGAGACCCCGAGACAGCCAATGAATCAGCCCTAGTGTTCCTTTCCCTTGGCATGGCTTCAATTGAAAAGGCATCAAGGAACTCAATGGAATCCCAAATCAGATTTCTGTAATGTTTCAACCTTCTATTCTTCACTTGATAGAGATCTCTGACCTATTTTACAATCAAGGATCTGCATCTCCACGAGCAAGGAGATTCTTGATCCCCATCTCTTTTTCCATGCTTAAACTGAGGATGAGAGCTTCATACTCAGCTGTATTATTTGTGTTTTCAAATTGGAGCTTGTAAGAGAAAGGGTGAATTTTCCCTTCAGGAGAAATAAGTACCACACCAGCTCCAGAACTGGCTGAGGAGCAAGCTCCCATCAAACTCCAAAGTCCAAATGCCATTGGGATCAAGAAATACTTCTTTAGGATGGTTAGCCTCATCTTGTGACATGATCATGTAGTTACCATGACCAATGTCTGCATAAAGTATTTGTGCCTTTGGGTCATCTTGTTTTTTGCACAATATATTCAGTTTGTTTCTCAGGCAGTAGCTTCCTCATCTTCCCATTCATTGGAATGAGGGCATGTGACCAGTCCATCATGATCTCTCCTCCAACATCCTTGCAAAATTTTCTACTCAATAGCATGCCATAAGAAGGAGGTATATCAGCTACCAAGATGGTTGCTAAAATTCTTTTCTCTGGCATAACAACAAATGCAACTTATGCATCCTTGATTCTACCGACCAACGGTACTTCTTTACTTTCCATTGAATAACATGAGCCAAAAGTGCATGTTAGGGTCAGGCCTAGGGCATGAGCTACCTTGGTGGGCATCACATTATTCTGAAGCACTGGAATCAATGACACAATTGTTGAGTTTATGACCAGCTATGAGGAGGGTAACATAAAATGGTTCGATCCTCATCTCAGATGAAGTAACCGTTGCTACAAGGATGGGTTGAGATGGAGGAGAAGGAGTTGGCAAGAGGCCCTTAGAAACATGGGGTGAAGGCTTAGATTTAGAATTCACAAAGTCTACCACCTTAGCAAATGCCTTGGGATGAGTTTGGTAGAATTCAGCCTCTGAGATCTGAATCTTAGTTTTCTTGAGATGGTCAATAATATCAAATGATCCAGAGGTAGATGCAACATTATTAACAACAGTAGATGGGACTTTTGATCTATCAACTTTATCACTAGGATGACAAGAAGTTTTAGGAGTAGAAGCAGAAGAAGAAGGAACAACAGGGCCTACCTTTTTCTTGGAAGAAGTTGGAATAGGAGCTCCCCTCCTTGCAATCATTGGAATGGTTGTAGGAGGATCTTTAGATCTTTTAGTAGGCTGCACTACCTTCTCTTTCTTATTTGTTTTTTCACGAGTCATGACAACATAAGATTCATTTCTCATCTCTACAATTCTTTCCTCATAATCATCTTCTTCCTCCATGCCTTCAGTAGTGAGAAAATGGACATGGGATCCACTCAGCTCTTCCAATTCTTCATCAGCCTCTTCCAATTCTTCATGGATTTCATTCTCCTCTTCATCATCAGGTTCTAACACTTCACATGTAGCATTGATTGGAACTTTGATAGGTGGACCTTCAATTGCTAATCTAGTTTGAGGAGAGGTCAACCGATTTCTAGGCTGGAAATTCCTTCTAGGCACATCCTGATAAGGAGCATGTTGAGCTAGTTGTTTCTTGAGAGCAATCAGATCATTAGCAAGCTTCTGGACTAACTGATCTGCATTAACTCCAGGGGAAGATGTGGAGGAAGAGGATGTCTTGGATTTAGATGAATCTCTCCTCAGCTTTCCAGACATAATTAGATCATCTTCCACACTAACAGCTAACCTCTGATCAGCATCCAAGGTGGGAAGATTAGCTCTCCTAAGTGCATAGCTCACTTCAGGAAATTGAGCATTAAGGAAGAAGCACTTCTGAATCTGATCTACAGGACGTGTAGCTAGTGGGATCTTGTTGATCAGCCTATTGAATTTAGATATAAACTCCCTCATAGGCTCATGAGATTCTTTCTTGATTTGGGAAATCTGAGCCAAGAGGGCATGCACATCTTCAATTGGTTTAAAGCACTACTCAAATCTGGTTGTCATGGTGTTCCAATTGGTGATAGATCCAGCAGGTAGGTGATAAAACCAATCAGTAACATTATCTTGCAATGTCTCCATGAAAATTCTAACAGAGACATCCTCATGTTCCATGCCAAGAACACCACAAGAAACAATGAAGGCTGATATATGTTCATCTGGATGAACTTTCCCATCACCTCTGAATTTGGGAAAATTCTTTCTATTGCCTCTAGGAAATTCATGCAATGGCTGGGGAAGAGCAAGAGGCCCAACCCTTTGGCCCCAAGGAAGAAGAGCTGCCATTTTTGGAAATAATTGTTTGGAGAGGAACAACAACACCAGCAAGGATCAGAGCATGCAGAGTGGGGCTGATCAGATTTTGAGGGCTATCACTCCCATAATTTTTATCTCTATCAGAAGGAGTGCTTACAGATATTTCTCCTCTTCTTTTCCTTGTTGATGAAGGAAGAAAGAAACCTTGGTTGTCCAATAGATGAAAATGAGGATCCTTTTCCCCAAGGGTTATTCTACCCCTAGTATATCTTGGACTCACCAAATCAAAGATGATCAGGAAGTACTTCTTCAAAATAAGAAATAATTCACAATGGATTCCCCAGTTGAGTCGTAAAAAACTATTGGGTTTCAGATTTGCACTTGGGTGAAACCACAGTCAAGGGACAACAAGTCCCTCCTCTTTAATGGGAGAGGTTCCCTTATTAAAAAGTAGTAAAAACTTATATACATATACACAACTTTCATCATGTGGATCCTGATACTTTAAGAGATTTCATACCAAAATGTCATCAATACAAAGGTCTCAGAAGGATAGAGAAGATGGAAAGGGGGGAGGGAAGAACAACAATACCTTGTGGATATATAGATTTCAAAGTATAACCTTACTTGTATTGAAATAGAAAAAAGTAGAATGAGATCATTCACCTCCACAATACGTATCAATCTTCAGACACAAAGTTGCAAATATCCTATACACAAGAGCACAAAGTTTCTTTTCATGTAGAGATGAACAATCCACTAATTAATCTAACCAGAAAAGAAAGAGAATAACAGAGGAAAAATAAGAAAAACACTTATGTATTGAGCAATTTCAGTTTCTTACAATCTTTTCAAAAATGCCAGGGACCCGTATACAATGGAAAAGCATGCTTTTATAACAAACCTCTTTCATATTTTCTTTGCCTTCAAGGAAAGAATATCCCAATGGGATCAAGTTTGTTGGAGATTCATTTGGAAAGAGATACAGGAAACAAGAATGCATTCATGGAAAATGTAGATGCCCTAAAAAAGGGAAAATCATTATTTCAAACGTGATTTCTTTTAGGAAGAGATGAATGGAGGTTTCCTTATACATTTTCCGTCATCATGATCTCTTTGTAACTGCCTCCAAAACATTCAAGTGCCCAGTTGGCACATTTCTCCTTTTTTTCTTGCAAGAATACGAGAAACTCTGCCTCCTCGAAAATCCATCATATCCCTATGAAAACTATTGATCTTGTTCCAAAGCATGCCTAAACTGCATTTCCACAAAAAATGACCACGAGCAAAGGAGGAAGGACAAAAAATGATGCACATTCATCCATTACAGAGCTTGGGCCAAAAATGATGATGAAAAATCAGGTGCATATGTAAATAAGCCATTTCCCCCTCTCTTTTACCTCAAAATCGGGACCCTACACAAGTCAAAATTTGAGGAATGATGAGCCAGGTGGAAAAAATATGTTTCCAAACATTTGCGAGAAAAGGCACAATTTCTCAATTTTCTCTATAGCTCTGCCAAAGGATGGACACGTGGCGCTATCTGATTGGATGAGAAAAAGCAGTTCGAAATAACCATTTGTGAGCCTTTTGGGAAAAAAGTGCAAAATCTCAAATTTCCCTGCGGGTCCACCCTTCCACTTTGACCAGGACATGTGTCGGGATCTGATGGGCTACAGGGATAGGGCTCAATTCGTGACATTTTGATCATTTTGGCACAAAAACATAATTTACTCCATGGGTACATGGGTCCATTGCCCATAGGACACATGTCTGCTTCTGCGTTGGATGTGGGCTCCAAGGGAGGGCGACAAAATTTAAACTTTTAACTCCTTTTGGAAAAAGTGGAAAAAGAATATTGCTTCTGCCAATCCGTAACCCCAAGGACACGTGTCAGACTCTGATGACGCACGAGAGCTTGTCTCTCAATTTCTCTATGTGGGCCTTGCAGGTCATTTTTGGCCAGCTTATCCCTTTTGGCAGAAAGCGCAAAAAACATAAATAACTCTGTATGTCTGCCAACCCGCCTAAAGGGAAAATTTAACCATATAGGTCCACCGAGCAATAAATTTCAAAATACAAGGAGTTAAGGGGACTTCTTGACCTTTCTAGAAAGGGGGAGAGATTTCCCATCTGATGGATACAGTTTTTAAAAGTCCAAAATCTCTTGGTAAGTACCAAATTTCAAAATACCTCTTTCCAACATACTTCAAAGGCACTAACTCAAAATTTAACATTTTTAGACTTGAAAAATGGAGGGAAATTTGAGGGTGACAACATAGAGTGTAGGCTTAAAATAAAAATATAAAAAATGGGGCATAAAAGAACCTCCATGTATGATAATAAAATATATGTAAAATTAAGAATCACTAATGTGATCATCAAGTAGAATGAAGTGGAGGAAACCTAGTCCTCTGTCTATGCAATCCAATTGTGGAGTGTCAAGGACTCCTCATCCTACTTTTGTGATGAGATCCACTCATGTTGGGTGATAAAATCATCTGCATTAGTTTCCTCCTGATCTATGAGGATTTATTCCCACTTGATTGTATGCACACCACCTCCCTCAATTTCCACACCTTATCCTCCAATGTTGAGGTCTTGGGTCGCTTAGTAGCCAAGAGTTGTGTTTAATGATATAAAAAAAATTATGTGTCACCTAGCACTCTTAGGAATATTAAAATCTACTTGTAGCTCATTGGGGATCTTCCCTGAGACTGAGGAAAATAAATCAACCAATGTATCCCAGATCAATTCCTCCACTCATTGGTAGTATCTACACACACACACACACACACACACACACACACACACACACACACACACACACACACACACACACACACACAAAATATAGAATAAAGAAAGTATGAGAGAGAGAAAATACTAATACTATATATATATATATATATATATATATATATATAATATTATAATAACACTAACAATATGAATATGAATAAAAGCAAGAGTATGGAATAACAAACAAATCAAAAATAGAATATTTGAATCGTTTCCTTTCACTCTAGTTTTGACCTAGTGTCAAAAGGATCATATTCTTCATCCACATCCTCCTTATTGATGATCGACCCCTAACCCTCACTGGCCTCTCCATGTCTATCTCCCCCCACCCTAACCAACTAATTGTTCCATTTGAATGATATTTTGTCCCTTACCATCCCTTGTTTCTGTTACTGCTAGTTATAGAAATGAAGGTTGTTGCTACCCTAGTGGCAGTGGTGATGATTTTTCACCTCTCCCTCCTAGATGAATCATATGAATATAATATTCCATACCTTCATATACAACACTAGGGACTCATGTAGTTAATGGGATTCACTACGCTCTCCCTAAGTGAGTGTCATGCCACTTCTATAGACCATGGTACACAACAAGTATGTCAGGAAGAGAGAAAGTTAATGGTTGTCCAAACTAATAGGGTATCTTCTCATTGGATGCACCTTAACATATCCCAAATCTCTACTTGACATTCCCTGTAAGGAAGTAAGACATTAATGAATCTCCCTCTAGGTCAAGAGTATCACATTTCCAAATAAAGCTTTGAGATCATGCATATATCTATCAATGTGGTATTCACTCTAGGAGTTTCTATGAAGGGGTCCTATTGGCCCCCTAGAATATTGACTAAGTACAAAAGGTGCATATGCACGTAGGTACTAGTTGAAGAAAGGCTCAAGGACAGAGCATACATGGTAGGGTTTAAGAGAAGGGTTTAGGGAAGCCCATGGTGCACGCAACGTACGCTGACAGAACCAAGGGTTCGAGACTTAGTCAAATTGGGTGTTCAAGACAGAACACGTGAAAAGTATGACCTGATTGCACATTTTGTGTGGATAAGGTGCTATCCTAGTGACAGGTTAGCCCAGGAAGGAGCATGCCTGTGGTAGAAGCTTCTAGAAGCACATCATGGTATAAAGTGGAAATCTCAGGCCTAAGGGAACATGCTTGCATGGAGGACCACATTTAGACACTTGGCATCAGATCTGATGGCATTGGAGGATGAGTTGGCAGCCCAGAGAGGCTATAAATACTAGCACCTACAGAGTAAATAAGAGGGAGAACACAAGAGTGGGCGGATATCTGTAGAAATACTACAAGAACTTTGTTATTGGGTAATTGCATTTGGGAAAGGATGTATTGGGGCAAGGGGATTGTAATTTTTATTTTTTTAGGTAGCATAGTTCCTTAGTCTAGTTGTAATGCATGACTGCGGTCTGCTTCTCTGTGACATTCTATAAATGGCTCCATGGATGTAATAAGGTTATCAGTCTATATATATATGAATATTAATGATTCTGATGCATACATATTTTTCATAAGTCTTCTCCATTTATGTTTATACTAGGTATGGATGTTTGTATACTTCTTTCTGTTATGATACATCATATAGTCTGTGAAAGTACTGTCTGTCTAGAATGGCTATAAGGATCTAGAGGACATTCTGAGCTCTATGGTTCTTGTATGTCACAAATCCTCTTTAAATCTCTTAAAAAGAAATCATAGATGATGTTTCCCACTTAACTCACATAAAAGAGAGACTTGGTACCCATGTGTGCCTCGGGTGAGTGTCCAGCATCCATTGGGTGATAGGAGACAATGGTCAGCACATTGGCAAGCTAGGAAAGAGAGATGAAATGCCTTTGTGCCGTATACCTAGCGCGGAACCTTTTGAGAAGTGGGCAATAGACTTTGTAGGTCCTATTACACTAGCGGCACGTAGGACTAGGTCACGCTTTGTCATCACTTGCACAGATTATCTGACAAGGTGGGTAGAGGAAGCCCCAACTAAGGACTGCACATTAGCCACAGTGGCAAGATTCTTATGGGAGAACATTATCACAAGGTATGGATTTCCTTTGAGTTTGACCAGTGATAGGTGTATGCATTTTTTGAATGATACTGTGAGGATCCTATTAGCATAATTCATGGTGGCTCATCACAAGACTACACCCTATCACCCACATGAAAATGGAACCACAGAAGCATTCAACAAAATATTGAGTCATACCCTGACCAAAATTTTTGATATCGGCAAACAAGATTAGGATGAAAAAGTATCAGTAGTGTTATGGGCTTATAGGAAAACTTATAAAAGGCTGAAAAATCCATGCCATTTCAATTGGTGTTTTCCGTGGAATCCATTCTACTAGTTGAATTCATGTTACCTTCTCTGTGAATAGCGTTCGCAGGAGGGTTAGTTGATGAGCAAGTGTTGGAAGAGAGAGTTAATAAGTTAATGAAGCTAGATGAGAGACGATCACTCACCAAGTGGAGCCAAACACTAGAGAAAGCAAAGTAGAAGGCTTGGCATGATTATACATAAGAAACAAGAAGTTTGAGGTTGGGCAGATGGTCTTACTTTATGATTCTAAATTGTTGCACCATCCTGGGAAGTTGAAAGTACATTGGTTGGGTCCTTACACAATCTTTTACATCCTTGATTTGGGTGCGTGCCAGTTACAAGCGCTGGATGGGACAAAGTTTCCTAGACACTTCAATAGGAGTAGGCTGAAGCCATACTATAAATAAGTCTTCTCAGTGTTTGTAAATAAGGTCGTTTTTCCAGTTAGTTTAGAATTTTCCTTTATGCGTTTATTTTCTTGTGTTTCCCTTTTGTGTTGTTGTTTTTTGTTACGCCTTGGGCACCGGTAACCTTATTGCTACTTTTTGAGAATTTGTGAGTACACAAAGGACCATGCATCATTTTAGTGTGGGGTGGAGTAATGTGAAGGAGCACATGGTTAAAGTACCAAGGACATTGGGTTAAAAAGCCTGGCTGAAAGTCCCTGTTAAAAGAGGTGCTTGAAAATAAAATATGGAAAAAGGATGGTTGGTGTCAAGATAAAGCTAATTTTAGATCCCATGTACAAAGGAGGAGAAAGTGCATTAAGCAACATGAGGTAGGTGAGAGAAAAAATTAGGACAGAAGAAGTGCTTTGGTGCTGAGTACGCACGCGTAAGAGTCTCCTGTCAAGTTGGACTGGTTGCACGCCAGAAGTTTGGAGGTTTTTTCGTGTAGGTTGGAGTGCATGAGTGAAAGTGCTGAAGATGGGATTTGTTTGAAAAAGCTGCATTAAATGTAAAAAGTATGGTGGTAGGTGAAGTAACACTTAATGCTTAAAAAGGGGGAAAACTATAAATAAAGGGGTCGAGGCACTTCATTTTCTTCACTTTGTGTATAAGGAGAACAAATCACTTTTTACACCTTTACAAACTAGGGCTTCCAAAAAACTGATCCATGTGAAGAAAAATTTGGAGAGATTAAAGCATGGGTAACCAGTTTTGGTTTGCGAACCAAGAGGAAGGGATTTCACGAGTGTAGAAGTTATGAGAAGGCATCATCTTGTGAAGGGAGTATCCCAGTTATGGTTTGAAGAACTAGGACATGGTTTTAAGTAATTTTCTTCACAAGTTCAAGATCTAAGGTTGGAGAGAACATAAGAACAGTGGGAAGAAGACATAGAGAATGGCACCCAAGAAACTAGCTAGTACACCCAAGAAGGGCAAGGGAAAGGGTAAGGGAAAGCAATAATAAATTGAAGCACACACAAATGAGGAGTGGTATGCATAAATACAGTACCCAGATGGAGTGTTTTTGGGGAAGGAGTGGGACTCCCATCTTAGGAAAATGTTTGTAAATGATTACAATCATCGAACAAACAAAATTGAGAAGGAAATGGTGTTGGAGTTAGTGCACCCAACAAACAAAAGGACACCAGAGGCTTTGCCCATATATAATGATGATGTGAAGGTAAAATTGAAGAAGGTAGGGCTACTACAACTCTTTGAATTGCCCTACTTCGGGAAACCTGAACACTTACATCAGTGGCTGATGTCGCGCATACATGAGGACTATCTCCACTTCGCAGGGCTCAAAATGCACATAACTCCTCGGCTCATTTCACATTTCACAAGCCTCATCTATGAAGGAGAAGTTTTGGAGGATGATTTGACTGACAAAGAAGTGATTAAGGAAACTATCGTCACTTTCACATGTAAGAAGGGGTCAAGGTATTATGATGTCACAGACATTAAGGATCTGGTGATGAGGATGGCCACACACCTGGTGTCAAATTAAAATGGTCAGGAGAGATGGACCCAAGTCATGAAGCCATGGTTGAATGTCTACAAAAATATTTCAGAGGGCACCATCTACAACTTGTTCACATTCATCGTGGAGGAAATTATTAACTACATGAAGGAAGGTGATAGGATCCTCTTTGGAAATGTGTTGCTAACCATTGTGTTCTCAGAGATCATGGTATCAGATGCACCAGATAAGTTAGTATGGGAGTACCTTGCTGAAGACCCCTCACCCACCAAAAGGTTTGAGAAATATGCTTGTGACATTATGACAACAGTGCACAAGGCATGCTTGGAAAATTGGTATGCACGCCTAAGGAACACGTTCAGGGTAGAATGAAGAATTCCTGAACAACTACCAGCATCCACCAGGGGAGAAGCAAAATTTACTATATACCAGCATTTCTATTTGGGTAGATTCAAATTGTCAGATGGGACATGGAGCCCATGGTGCAAGCTCTCCTTTGCCTTTATAGCTCAATACTTCCAAGTGGGAGTAAATAGGTTCAGGGAGTCCAAAAATTTTAAGTTGGACCTTGGTAATCTGGACCAAAACCACAGGGAAATGCACAAAAGGTTGGTGTACCCCAACAAGTGAACGTACATGGAGTGGTACATATTGCATGAAGTTCATATGATAAGGCCCATGACTCTGCCCATTGCAGAAGGATCTACAGTGTGCATGTACATTCGCATAAGACCCATGTCTAAGAACGGAACATGTCTAGAGAACTAGGTATCTATACCTCAGGATCCAACTGTAGTAAGATACATGTGCCCAAATAGGAGGATAAAGAGCCAGAGAAGAAAATACCAAGTGTGGTGGAGACATAGGAAATAGGTTCCCCCGAGACAAGTGCCAGAACCAATATATATGCACGCAAGAAAAATCCCATAGTAAAAGAAAAGACTCCAGAGCTAGAAAATTCATTAGACAAGGATTCATTAGAAGAAGAAGAAACAGAGTCACCTACACCGAAATCTCTAGTTAGGAAGAAGCAGAGGGTAGAAGAGGAGACCACCTCAGAAGAAGTTGGAAATTTGGACAAGTTCATAGGAGAAAATGGTGATAGTGAAGAAGAAGTAAGTGGGGAAGAGGACCTTGGGAAAGATCAAGGGGCACTTGTTTTCAATGTACATGATTTAGAGGAGGAAGGCAGAGAAGAAGAACAAGGGTTCCTTTTTGTGTGGCATAAGGATAGCCAGGTAGGAGGAAGTGCCTAGGACATGGGAAAAGATGAGGAGGCTATCGTGCAGAAGCAAGAGTCTCCAAGTTCTGCCCATAGATAGACAACCAAGGTGGTAGAAGAAGAGACAAGGGACATTGAGACCCTGGTGAAGGAAAAAGTGGAACACAACACTGAGCTAGTATTGAACAAGGAGAAGGATGAGAGTGTAGAAGAGGCAGGCGGTAGCACTAGAGGCCCGGTTTTAACTGTAAGTATACCCAAGGGTACATGCATGGGAGGAAGGCATGTAGAGGGGGAGAGGCTGGAGATGGGTTATATTGATGACCCCAAGAAAGTGTTCTACTCGCAGTTCCAAAGTACCATTCCGGTAGAGGAGCTTGTAGCAATGTCATCTTTTGACAAGGAGGTTACATATCCACGAACAAGGAAGATTCTCTCATGGGCTATAGATTCCCACCTTGATGAGCTAGAGTTTGAGGTAAGCCACAGGGCAATAATAACATTGCCAGGACCAAGAGAAGACAACCCAATGGTGGATACCCAGTAGCTCTCAGATGAGAAACTATGCAACGCACTCAACAAAGTCTCTGTTGAGATCGAGGCTAGACTCTTCGAGCGGAATGATAGGGTCAGAGACCTGGAAGGGGAGCTAAAGAAGAAAGAGGAAGAGCTCACCACTTTGACAAAGGAGCTAAGCCATGAGAGCTTGATCAGCACCTATTGGTAATCTAAATTTGAAGGATGAAAAGGCCAAGGTGAGCGTTGTGTACAAGAAAGTAGAATCCATCAATGAGGCTATCGTGTTGAAGCATCTGGACCTAGCATCACCCACGTAAAAGTATGGATATTCCTTGGGATTCCTTGAGGAGTTAACAAGGGTGCTCACCATGGAGAGACATCTGCTAGCCTTGGAGTCTGCATAGGAAGTAGCCGCGCACCTAGAGAAGGAAGATAAGATGAAGATTGTAGCGCTCATTACGGTATACAGCAAAGTGCTTGCTGATGTAAGGGCTACTTATTGGACTACTGAGGCCATGTACAACAATTGTGTGGATAGAGATAATGTGGTAAGTGCCTTGGTCACCACTCATAAAGCGTAACTCAAGGAGTTCTAGGAGAAAAACAAGGGGAATAGGGCAGAAAGAGAGAAAATCCTTACCAAGGTTGAGAAAAATTCTGAAGCCATTAAAACTTTAAGGGGTTCAATCAAAAACCGGTTGAAGGAACTATATCTGCACATTACACAAAGAATGGACACACTAGAGAATATAGCAAGGAATTGGAGAAGATCACTGATACTATTAGCATGCAAGGAGATGGACTAAATTTTGGGGAGGTGAGCACCCTGGTTGGTGACCTCTGTCAAAGAGCGCAGAACGAAGTCAATGCCTAGAATAAATTAGAGGTCGACTTGTAAAAATATTTTCCTAGTTTGTTGCAATGATAATTTCACTCTCCCATTCTTTCTTCTTTCCACATTATTTCATCCCCTTATTCTTCCTCCTAGGTGTAAGCCTATTGCATTCTTTCTTTCACTAAGGGAAGTGTTCCCGTGGATGGAGAATAGGTGTAGAGTGGGGTGATGTTGGGCCCCTAGAATATTGACTAAGTACAAAAGGTGCATATGCATACAGGTCCTAGTTGAAGAGAGGAGCGCAAGGACAGAGCGCGTAGGGTAGGGTTTAATAAAAGGGTTTAAGGAAGCTTGTGGCATGCGCAACATGCACAGAGAGAACCAAGGGTTCAGGACTTGGTCAAATCGGTGCATTTCAAGATAGAACGTGAAAGCGATGAGCTAAACTAAGAGTGGTGTGGATAAAGGGTGACAAACATAGTGACAGGTTGGCCCAGACGGAGCATGCCTACAAGAGAAGCGTTATCAGCACATAATGGTATATAACGTGGAAAGGATCAGGCCTAGAGGAGACTGCTCGCATGAAGGACCACATTCAAAACCACTTGCATCAGATCTGAGGGCACTGGAGAATGAGTGGAACAGCCCAGAGAGGCGATTTAATTCTAGCACTGTAGAGTAAACAAGAGGGAGAAGAACAAGAGAGGAAGAGAGTGGGTAGAGCTCTGCAGAAATCTGACAAGTTGTGAACTCTGTTAGTGGTAATACATTGGTTTAAAGGATGTATTGGGGCAAGGGGGATAGTAATTTTTTTTGTAGCATAAAGTTCGTAGTACATTTGTAATGAATGACTGCAGTTACTTTCTGTGACATTCTATAAATGGCTCCATAGATGTAATGAGGTTATCAGTTTATATATATATATATATATATATATATATATATGAATATCAATTATTTTGATGCATACTATTTTTCATAAGTCCTCTTCATTTATGTTTATACTAGGTATGGATGTTTGTATACTTCTTTCTGTTATGATACAAGTCATATAGTTTGTGAAGTACTATATGTCTGGAATGTCTGTAAGGATCTAGAGGCCATTTTGAGCCTCTTTTGGTTCTTATGTCATAAATCCTCTTTAAAATCTCTTAAACACAAATCATAGATGATGTTTCCCACTTAACTCACATAAAAGAGAGACTCGGTACCCACGCGTGCCTTAGGTGAGTACCCAACATCTGTTGGGTGATAGGTCGATGTGCATGGGGTTCCTTTCTTTTGTGATAGGGGTAAAAATTACTACATGTCCAAGTTCCCCCAATCATATTCTCTGATATCTCATTGCGTTCCCACTATAATTGTCATGGTATATAGCCTAAATTGTTATTACACCCATCTCATAAACAATGTGGGGTATCTCAAACCCTAACCACCTTATATATATTTATAAGTGTGGGATAAAATTTCCTACACCCAACTATATCAGTGACCATACTCCTCAATCTCTCTAATAATTGGATCCTAACAGTAAAGAAGATGATTTTTTCCCTTGTTGTCTAGCACTTGGGAGAACAATATACCTATAATCACCTTGTAAAGTGTTAAATATGATAATTCTAAAATACCACAAGTATAACCCCCTACTTGGGACTCCCTTTGAGAAACTAAGCATCACCAAAATAGTTGGCCCAATATAAGGTTTGGTCCACCCCTAAAATTCTAACCTCTCTCCCTATAACCAGGATGCCCATAATCCTGTAAATATCCTCGAGAGTGATGGTTCACTCTTATACCACAAAGGGGAATTGGAAAGTTTTCTCATCCATATCCCAATAATTAAATATGTCACATAATATCTTACTTATATGAGAAACTAAAGTAGTATCAACTATCTTCAGGAGTCCTAGGCTAACGAGTACTAAAATCTCTTGGGGTGTAAGATGGTTTTATCCCAATATAACAAGGCCCACATCTCAGCTCGCTCACAATGTATCACCTAATCACCAAAAAAAGATATAACATAGCTGTATAAAATGTTAAAACCATAAAAATTGACTTCCAACAAAAAATTTTAATTTTCTAATTATTTAGCATGTAACCACCACTTCTTATAGGTGGTGGTTATGATTTTCATCACCGATGGTTCCGTGTTAATCACTAGTTGTTACACAATCGATAGTGTCAAATGTGTTTCCTTTAGTGGCGATTACATCCCCACCACAATGGTTGTGCCTTTAAAATTTTCCAATGCCTAACCACCTATCTACAAAAATTGTTAGTTCCCTACCGTAAGTGGTAGTTTCGCTTTACAGAACCCAAAAAAATGCCCAAAAATAAAAAAATTAACACAATCCCATCCAAAATTCAAGTTTTTAGAATTTTTGTAA
>CM034152.1:693663770-693706045 GCA_019776745.2 Taxus chinensis
CATTCTACAATGCAGGTCTACTCTATATCTAAAGAATAACATATTTAAACAATATCCATAATGAAATCAAGCATGCAAGAACTAATTACACTCAGGATTAATACTTCGATTCAGCCAATACACTCCATTATATTGAACATGATGAATACATAGAAGCTCATTACAATAGATAATACCATAGCTTATGTGCACATCAGATCTGATAGCATAACTTTATAGTAATTAGTTCTCACACAGTCACCCTATACTACGCATAATATTACATATTTATAGGGGTGAGGAAATTCCCTTCACCACTTGCATAATTTAAAAAATAGGTGGAAACCACACCTTATTTTTGTCAGCATCACTTACCAGTACAAGGTACGCAACAAAAAGGGGCAAAATGTAGACGCTAAAATTGGGTCACACTCCCCTTGGTCCCTCAACAAATAATCACCTTGAAAACACTCACCTAACCATGGCCCCTTACATCCCACTCTAATATTAATTAAATTAATTCATGATCTCATAATATTTATTATTTAAATATCCTAATTGAGATATTTCTCACACCACCACCTCACCTAGCCACCTCACCCTAGACCTATTCTCAGTATGTTTCCATAACTAACTAAGACCTACCTAAAACCTAAAAATCAAATCCTGCATTCCCTCTAACCACATTCCCACCCGTTAGAAAGGAAGCTTCCATTATAATCTATGAAGAAAAATGAACAGGATCCAAGAAATCAAGGGATCTGCCCGTTTTAGAAAACCTAGGAAATCCTACCTTGACCTATGCCGATTACCCTAAACCACTGCCAGTCAACCCAGAACCATCGTTGGTTACCATTTATTCCCCAAAACAACCTTATTTCGAGGTTGGCATATGGAGAGAGCAAGAAAAGAGACCAGATCTGCATGCAAGCAGAACCAACATCCGCACACACATTCAAACATCCACAGCCATCAGCAGAAGTGACCACAGAGACATTTTGCATTCATGGGAGAATTCAGGGAAGTGCTATCACCACACCAAATTCCATCCATCAAATCAGCTACCATTTCCACCTAGCCATCAAGCTCATATAACAGTAATTATTTTTTTAATCGGCATTCATCTACTTTCATTTTAGTAGGCTATGTTACCTCTAGTATCAGTTTCTACTGGCACCCCCATTCTCCCAACATTCACCTTCATGCAAGTTTGATCATTCCTTCACCCACATCATTAAATGTCCCATACCTGACTGTTAAACACCTCTGAGTATACCTAAGATCTCCATAGACCCTTTCATTGCCCTCTTCATTTCCATTTAGTCTCAAATCTATCCTTACACCAAGATTTTAATAATTTTCTATCACTCGACTGTACCAACGCCGGTTACCCATGACCGTCATCAGTCCATCTTTAACCATCATCGGTTACACTAGACCAACGTCAGTATTTGTGTGTTATCCTCAAACCAAGAACAGAGCCTAAATCCCCCACCAAATACCCAAAACAGCCCAAAACTAGACCTTGACCAGTACCAGTACTCTGACAGAGACCTCACCCTTCAAATTCAATCATAGCTTATCCTATTGTGAACAAAATGGCTTATTGTAGTCGAATGAGATACCTAAATCATTTTAACTATAGTAGGACTTCATTTATTGTTAGCATTGAATTGTTTTAAACAGTGGATTGACAGCCTTCTAGGGAGTATCATACTTCTCGAAACTAGCACATGCTAGGCAGTCCACTGTCATATGCTATTTAATCTCTTTTGGTGGTCTTGTTATTAATTTCAGGTAGTTCCTCTTAGCCAAAAGGAATCTCTCACGATCAGTTGTGGATCAAGAAGTCATACGCGTGTAACAACCTTGAACTAACTTTAACAGGTATTACTCCTAGCCCCTTTACCCTTATCTGTTTCATCACATTCTAAGAAATGATCTAAGAATTAGGTGAAACATTTTAGCGTGCCCAGTGGGATCCATTCGAGGTTCCTTGCATTTCTTAATTTCTAGGTGAAAATATTATATGTTTTTTTCCTTTCCAAAAGGTTCTCACATTAAATTTCTCCCTTAGAATCTTCTCTTCTTTCTATTGTCTCAAAGCAATCGTGTTTTGGTGTTATAAAAATAATTCTTCTTCTCTTTCATTTTTACTGCATTAGTGAAAGATCGTACTCTCTCTTGTTCATTTTTTTTGTGTCATCAAATTCAATATTTTGATTTAGGCTTAAAACTAACTACATTTCATTCTGATTTACTACATTAGCTAACATTAAATGAGGACAACCTATATGTTGGAATTCATGCCCAGCTGATGGTTGACAAAAGAATCATAGAAAGCACGTTCTCTTTCTCTCTAAGTCTTGCCAAACTACAAAAATTCAAATTAATGCATCTTTCTTAAACAACATCTTACCCGGGAACATCTGTCAATGATCACACGGTTCGATTGGCAGGTACTCCCCAGCTTTTTTCTCCTGTTGAGTCATTATCTCAGGAGACGGCCTGCCCCCACCATAACATACCTGAAACTTCTCCTTTTAGATATCCTTCTTCTTAGGACACCTTCCCAACCAAAAAAAATTGTTCCAAATACACACAGTCAATCCTTAATAACATGAGTTGAACAAACATAAAAGAAAGAGCACTCTTACGATCATATTTTTCTTACTGTTTCTACTTGGCTTGTGTTTTGAGGTGAGAGGAAATGATCTTCATTTTGTTATTTTTCCTTGCACGCTCCTCATCATAGTTGGTGTATTCAAACTTCGTCTGAGTATGCATGGACCCCATTTTCATCATTCTCAGAATTTGGGTTTGATTCTACACTTGATTTTAAATCACAACCACCTTTTCTTCATCGTTGTTTTAATTTCATAGTAACCGGTGTCAATCCAGTGCCCATCGTCAGTTTCCCTCTAACCATAACCAGTATTACCCAACCAGCGTCGGTTTACTTTTCTTTTGGTTAACCTGCTCAAAAGGACACTTGTTTCATATTCTCTATTATTCAGAGTCTCTATAACTCTCATCATATTCTCCATCTTGATAAAATCCATCTGCATCTTATCTACCTGGAAAGTTATTAGCCTTTTGCCTTGTTTTGGAAAACTATTCATTTTCCACAATGTCCGACCACGGTTCCCTGTGACCGACAGTGGTTTACCCTAACCAACATCGTTTAGCCTGTTCAAATTTCTAGCTGACATTTTTTACCTAATCCACCTACCACCACCTATTTTTCCTATTTTTGCTATATTTTTGTGTTATTTACAGAAAGCAGTCCTACCACATCAGTACTTGTTCACATGGTGTTGACTCGTAGCTAGGAAAATTCCCTCATATTCCATGCTAGTTGTCAACCACTCCCACCTATTCCTTCACCACCTTCCATTTTATCACCCATGAATCTTACCCAACCTATCGCTATTGCCATAGGTGATGAGGAGTTTGCACAACTCCTTGACCAAAACCCTGCCACCTTACAATTCTATCTTTCCCACTCATCCACTCGAGATGCCTCGGGTCAGTTGATATATAGCATGCCATATCTATCCCCCGACACTCATTCCTACTTCTATGCCAGCCCCTTCTGGCTCCACACTACCCACACCTGCCTTGCCCCCAGTCGTTTCACAGCTAGGTCCTATAACTACTATGACCGCCACTGTTTCCGCTCAGAATGTTTCCGTTCCTAGAATAGAGTTGCTTCTATCCTTTCATTCTTTTTGAGAAATAGATAAGAGTTAGGGTTAGGAGGAATACCTGTTGAATGTTGAGAGGGTGTGCGTGTACCGTAGAGAGAGATCAGAACGATTGCGAAGAACTCCTTTTTATCTGGGAAGGAATACCTGCAAGTAAGAATACAAGACCACTAGATTTTAGTTAGACAATAAATGAGGGAACTGCCTTGGGCCAAGGAAATATTAGACTTCCTTTTGAAGGTGGTCAGTTCCCCTTTTAATACAAATTAACACTAATGATAATAAAGAAGCTATTGCAAAATCACGATTTAGGTACCTCGTTACAAAGTAATAGAGACTAAACTACCAATAATAAAACGTCACGTTGTTTGTTTGGTCAATGGTCGTTGATACGTTCAACTCAAATTACAGGGATAAACCAGACTGGATCCAAGGTTATTAGGAGACAAATAGGTGACAGGAAGGTTTTGGGTATAAGTCACAGTGACCGATGTCGGTCATTGGATAATCGACCGTGGTTAGAGAACTACTGCCGGTAGGGGATAACTGACACTGGTGGGGTCAATAATATAGGTGCTTCTGGATGGAGGTTAGTGGCAGGGTGATTGTGGGGTTTTTAAGAATGGTGAATGGTTGAGGGAAATAGTGAGATGACGGGGAAGACTCAGAGTGTGATAAAACTGTCTTCTGGGAAATACAAGGATGTATGGATGAAGGTTAAGTGTGGGGTGCTAGCAGGTGGTAGATCTAGGAGTGAGCTTGTAATTACTATCAATCAAAAGACTCAAGAAAATGGTGCTTAGAAACATACAAGACACTACTTACTCGTTCTTGATGAAGATTTAGGTCCAAGGAATGTGGTAGTGACAATAAGACTCAGTTGGGATGATTTGGTATTGGAAAATGAGTTGATGAAGCTATCCTCAATCTTTTCTAATGCTTGAATGGGGGTGACAGCAATCCAATGGCTCAGTTGTAGTCTTTGGCTTGATGCTCTTCTCTTTTCTTCACTTGTCTCTACCCTGCCAAGTGAATTTCCGGATCCTTCAAATGAATTCCGATCCTCCTCTTTTTTTTAGTTGGGGGAGGTCATTTACAGGGAACTGATGGCGGTTACATAACCAATAGCGATCGAGTAGGAATCGATGTCAGTTATGTCAAAGTGGGTTATTTTTAGTAAAATAGCTAACTTTCCCTCCTTTTCTCCCGAGGGAGTAGTTGTGGGCTTGGTCAAGTCATTATTAGGTTGGTTTTGGTGCAAGTAAGGGGTAATTAGTCATGGGTGTGGATGTAGACCAAGCTATAGGTTTTAATTAGGTTAGTTTAGGGTTTAGGGCTTAGGTCATGATGAGGTGGTGAAATGAAGGTGGCAGGTTTGGAGATGTGGATTATTAATTATAAGGTAATTAATAAATAATTGGTAAGGTTAGGTGTTGAGGTTAGGTTGTGAAATGAGATGACAGGGCACAGGTGTCGTAAGACACCAATTTGGTGTCTACATTAGCCCCTTGTTGTCGTGTAGCTTGTCTTGTAATGCTACACTGACAATAATAAGAAGTGGTTACTCCCATTAAGGGTATAGGTAAATCCCCTCAAATTCTATCACAGATTGAGCGGTGAACGTGAAATCAGGGATAGGGTTTAGCTAAAGGGTTAATGGTGTGGGAGATGATGGGAAGATGGTGGGGTAAGTTCAAGGAAGTAGACGCACATTGAAATGCAGTCGTAGTAAGTAGTGCGACTAGGGTACATGATTTGAAGAGCAAACAAGCAATTCATAGGCAAAGGTCAATAATTTATCCAAACAAGGGTGATATAATCCTGGTATCCAAGGCATAGGAAGTAGCTCCAGGGGATATAATGGGTAAGGTACAGGAATGTTTAGGCATGTTCGGCAGTACCAAATGGTTGGTTTGGTTGAGATAAATGTCACAGTCTTAGTCTAGGCAAAGTTGGTCGACTGATCAAGTCAAGTATCCTAATCATGCTAAAACACGAACAGATGAGCCTGATTAAACAAAAAGTTACATGATGGGTGGATAAAATTGTAAGTTGCGGGTTTTGGGCGAGGTACTTAATTGGTGCGGCCTTGGGTCGGGTCGATCAATGAGTGCCTTGGGTCGGGTCTGATTGGTGGGGTGCAGCCTTGGGTCGGGCCAAATGGTTGGTTGCAACCTTGGGTCGGGCCAACTGGTTGGTTGCGGCCTTGGGTCAGACCTAATTGAGTGGTTGCGGCCTTGGGTCGGGCCTGATTGGTTGGGTACGGCCTTGGGTCGGGCCTGATTGGTTTGTTGCGGCCTTGGGTTGGGCCTGATTGGTTGGGTGCGGCCTTGGGTCAAGCCTAATTGAGTGGTTGCAGCCTTAGGTCGGGCCTGATTGGTTGGGTGTGGCCTTGGATACAGGTAATTGCATGGGAGAATTGAGTGATAAGGAGGAAAGAGACAGGTAAAGTGATTGTGGGCTGAGATTAAGAAGGTAGAAAGGCAAGTGATATTAAAGAGGGTGCTGAAGATGGCTGAACAAGGAGAAGCATCCAGCGGGTAGAGACGAGAGGGAAGACAGATTCCACCTCAAGCTGTTGCATCTCAAGAGGTAAACTGTTTAATTGTAATTTAATTCTTGCATGTTTTATGAATAGGATGAGAGAAGGTAAGTGGATAGAGATGAGAAAGAAAAGGTGATAGGTAAGGGTTTGGGATGGGGTGAGTGTTATGGGTAGGTAAGCAGGGGTTTTGCATATGTTTGTAGGTACAAAGAGGGGTAAAGAAGTAAATAATTATCATAGGTGGTGGTTTTAAGCAGGCTGTATAGGATTGACAGTGACTGCTATCGTTTAGAGATAACTAGTATCGGTTAGGAAACTGGTATCAGTTATCTATAACCGATACAGGTTACTGTATGAAATTCCAGAATGTGAGAAAAAACACCTGGAGATTTGATTTATTGAATGGTTGTGTGTCATTTTGATGTATGCAGGCAGAGGCATGGCTGAGGATGAATGATAGTGTGCCAGCTTTGTTGTCACGAATCCAAGCGGATGTAACACTAGTTGAATGGGCATTGATAAACTGTGTGGGGTTAAGTGGAATCCGCTATTATTCACGAATCGCACGCAATCATGCTATGTTGTAGGCATTGATTAAGAGGTGGAATCCAGAAAATAATTCCTTCTATCTGCCAATAGGGGAGATGATAGTGACGTTGGAAGATCTTTTTAGAATTTTGAGGCTCCCAATTACAGGAAGACCAGTGTATCAGGCGGGGCCTAGCTCGGCGCGGGGAGCGATAACAGTAGTATTTGGTTCAGCTGCATGAGATTTGACACAGCGAGGTTTGACATTCACTTATGGTACAATGTACGTAATACACCCTGAGGAAACAAGGTTGGCAGTGGTATTAATGATAGTGGTGGGGTATTATGCATTACCGAGGGCAGATGGGGGAATATTTCTAAAAGCATTGATGTGTATTATTTGGGAAATGATAGAAAGGAGCATGACTTTCGCATGGGCACCCTCATAGCTGGCGGAGCTATACAGGGGTTTATGGGCCTGCATGTGAAATCACAGGATGACACTGGATTGTGCATACTTATTACATTGTTGGGCCTATGAGCACATTATTTTTGTGCGACCAATAGGCCGACCCATCCAGTCGGGAGAGACAGGAGTGTAGAGGTTGGGATTCAGACGATGGGTCCAGACAAAACAAGAGGTAAGATCCCAGGCCATGACAAATGACATCGATTATTATAGGCAGGTGTAGGAGATGGTGACGATTGTGGATATCCGTTAGAGGCCTTACGGAAACTATATGGTGACAGAAAACATAGCTGAGGATTTGAGGGGTGTAGAGCGATTGAGGTGGATCACGGGGCACAAGCCAGGTGAGTACAAGAGGATTCCTCTAGATCGTGTGTGGCGATAATTTGGATTTGTTCAGGATATACCCATGGCTTATAGACCATTCATGAGGATTAACGCCGAGGCAGCATTCTCACCTCCCCGGCTGACACCTCCAGAAGGGCCAGAAGAGATAGCAGCCGATCGTAGGGTAATGGATGCGGGAGAAACAAAGGCTTATAGATTATGGTGGGTAGCAGAGCTGCGAGGTGTATGTGAGAGGGCCGATCGCCCTGACATAGTTGTGATTATAGTGGAGAGAGACCACCTGCAGGATTTAGTGCACCAGCTTCAAATGCGGGTGAATGAGACAACGGGATTGTTAGAGGTTTTGCAGTTACGAGTGGAGAGACTAGAGGCAAGATTCTTCCACACGAGAGGGTGCATTCGTATGTTACAGGAGATGTTGGCAGATCAGTGGGAGGAACCAATATCGGTGGAACCTTTGAGGATGAAGAGGCCAGATGAGTGGTGTCGACGATCATGATCACCACCTAATTCGGGAGGAGGCGTAAGGATCTAAGTGAATTTCATAGGGGTATAAGAATAAATAAGGATGTTGACCTACACGTCGATGATAGAGAAGATGTATTTGTTTAACATCTAAATAAAACTGAATATGTATGTTGATTTGAGTTATGATAATAATAAGAATAGTTTTGTTTTGAATGTTTGTTTGGAAAAAAAAAGGATAAATGAGGAATGTTATCAAATAGAAATACACAAAAATATTTATATTTACAACACATGATAGGTTATGGTAGGGGATGGTCGAGCTAACCTTGGGAGACCCCATGTCTCCTAAGTGTTGCCTACATATCCCATTACACAAAGCAAGGAGGGGCCTCAGACCGATGTAGTTCTCCCTTAGGACTAGGGAGAGGTGAATTCAGGAAATTTGGTTGTGGTCAGGCAATTTGTTGGTTGGTAAAAAAATATTGATATTGGTAGGGTAATGTTGTTGGTGTTGGTAAAGAGTTGGCGATGTTGGTGTAGGTATAGGTGAAGTGACAGTTAGCTTACCCAAGTAGTAGGGAACTGTGTCCTGATTGAGGTCAACACATAATCCTAGATTCAAGTAAAAGAGGCAAAAGTGTCCCATAGTTGAAAAGAGCTAAACAAACCACGTATTAACATAGGATAAGCTTGAATCCCTAGGTACCTTGCATAGGTGAGAATTCGATAGGTGAAAAGAGTTGTATAATCACAATATATCAGATATACGTCACGTCCCTTGAGTTTTGTTGCTTTGACGAATGGTGAGGTGAGGTGGTTGATATAGTTGGGGTGCAGAGAACTTATTATAAGGTGATTATTCTGACGAAAGAGAACCAAACCTAAATAGACAAGTCCATGACTCAAAAGTGCTTTGGAATACTACTTTTTACTTTTCTGGATATAGACTGATAGATGCAGGAAGTCTACATGGGATATGTATTTTGTTGTTCTTGAGGTCTTCACGAAGCTGATCAATGCGAGAAGCTTCTGATAAAGGTTGACTTTGTATAGCTGTCCTTTAAGGGAGCAGTCTATTTATAGTAGCAGATGCGGTTTTTGTGTATAGTTGTCCTTCAGGGGAGCAATCTATGTATAATAGTAGAAGTGGTTTTGCACATAGTTGTCCTTTGAGGGAGCAGTCTATGTATAACTTAGAGGTCTAGATGTCCGTTTGGCATGAAGCATCTAGTTTTGTAAAAAAATTGACTCAAGAATATCCCATAAGCGTATAATTGAGAACGCATTATTTTGATACTTTTAAGTCATGGACCAGACTAAAAAGGGGAAGGAATCTTTAAGAGGAGGTGATGACCAAACCATGTGTGCTTGATTCTATTTTGAGATGTATGAAACAAAGTGTATGAGGTGGTAAACGAGCTCAAGGGATGAGCGCAAGGTAGATAAGAAGTGATATAACACTAAATTCAACAGTAGAATGGTCGAAGATGCAAGCCATTAAGGGGTTCAAGCTCAGGTTTACCATTAAGCAAAGCTAAATGATAAGTTCTTGATTCATAAGTGTGAGTGATAATGTAAGGCCCAATCCAATTTGGAGCAAATTTGCCACATTTTCTCTTTTTGAGTTTGGTTACATGTTGATTCTCTTTGAGGACAAGATCACCAACCTTAAAGGTATGCTCATGAATTCGCTTATCATAAGCACGCTTGATGCGCTTTTGATAGATTTGAAGGTGGTCAAGAGCTATAAGATGATGCTCGTCAAGAAGCTCCAATTGGGCTAACCACTCTTGGCAGAAATCATCATTGGTGAGAATATCCTGAAGAGATATTCTTAGGGAGGGTATTTGTATTTCGAGAGGTAAGATAGCCTCGGTATCATATACCAAAGAAAATGGGGTGGCATTAGTAGAGGTACGAATGATGGTATGATAAGCCCAAAGGGCAAAGGGGATGTGATCAGGCCAATTTTTTCCAGAATCGTTAACAAATTTCATGAGAATTTTGGTCAGGGTTTTGTTAGAAGATTTGGCTTGACCATTTGCTTATGGATAGTAAGGTGATGAGAAGCTAAGTTTGATACTAAAGTTGTCACAAAGGTCTTGTAATAACTTATTTTTGAAAGATTTTCCATTATCTGTTATTAGGCGATGAGGAACACCAAAACGACAGATAATGTGATGGTTAATGAATTCTACAATTTTTTCTTTTTGGTTAAAATGAGTGGAATGGCCTCCACCCATTTAGTATAATATTCAGTTGATGTGATTATCTAACGGTGACGTTGCGAAGAGGGTGGGTGAATCTCACCAATAAGGTCTAAGCCCCATTGTGAGAAAGGCCAAAGATCTCGTGCGACCTGTAGCGGATGGCTAGGAGTATGTTGAAGGTTGGCATGTTGTTGACACATAACACAATGCTTAACATATTCATAGCAGTCGTTATTAAGCATAGGCCAATAATATCCTAGGCGAAGGATTTGTTTGGCCACGGCAAGGCCACTAAAATGTCCACCACAAATACTGTCATGGACTTGTTGGATAGTATAGGTAACCTCCATGCCGGTTAGACATTGAAGGAGGATGCCATCAAAGCCACATTTATAGAGGATTCCCCCCATGACTACATAACGAGAAACACTTTTTAAAAAAGCACGTTTTCCGTTACGAGTAAGGTCAGGTGGGAGAACAGAGGTTGTAAGGTAGTCGTGAAATTGGTGATACCAAGTATCCTATGAGTCAGCAGACACATTATTTACCATAAAAACATCTGGGGCTGAGTAAGATGGGGCAAAGAGTTGTTAAACCAAGACAATTATGTCAGAGTCGGTTGGTGAGGCAGGAATTTGCAAGGCCAAGCAAGCCATAGTATCCACAAATTTATTAGTAGAGCGGGGAATGGTTTGCATAGAATAATGAGTAAATAAGGTCAAAAGTGAATCCACGTAATGTTTATACTTTTGAAGTTCCTCATTTTTACATTGGTAGATACCCATAACTTGATTGAAAACCAGTTGAGAGTCACCGAAAATGTTAATAGATTTTACACCTAAGTGTAACGCAACCTGGAGACCCAAAACAAGGGCCTCGTATTCTGCTGTATTATTAGTGTAGGGGAAATCAAGCCGGAATGAAAGAGGCATAGGTTCAGCGTCTAGAGGAATGAGAACAATGTTGGCCCCTCCACCGTGCTGGCATTTAGATCCATCGAAGAAGAGGGTTATTGAATACGACTCATCACTGAGTGAAAGAGTGGCAATGAGTTCGTCAGGGAAAGTAAAATTGGTGAATTGTTCCCCAGGGAAAGGGGCTTCCATGAGTTGGTCTGCGATAGTTTGTCCTTTGATTGATTTATGGTGTACAAATTCAAGGTCGAGGTCAGCAAGGAGCATAAGCCATCGGGTGATGCATTGGTTTAGATGAGGTTTGGCATACATATAATGGATGGGGTCCGCGTTAGTGATGACAAAAGTTTTGTGATTCAAGAGGTAATGTCAGAGTTTGGTGGCCACGAATGATAGGGCTAAGCACAACTTTTCTACATGTGTATACCTAGTCTCATAATCCACTAGAGTACGACTTATATAATAAACGGCTTGTTCTCGATGCTCGGAGTCACGATGTGCGAGCATGGCTCCTGAAATATGGTCAGTGGCGGAAAGGTAAAGGTAGAAAGGGCGATCATCCTGAGGTGGGATAAGCAAGGGTGGCTGCAAGAGATAGGCTTTAAGAGCCTCAAAATCTTGGTGGCACTCTTCACTCCATTGAAAGACAATGTCCTTTTTAAGGAGATGATGGAAAGGTTGACATCGATCTGAGATTTGGGAGATGAAATGCTGAATAGATTGGAGTTTTCCCTGTAAACTACGCAATTGTTTGAGGTTAGTGGGTGGGGGCATTTCTAAGATAGCTTTGACTTTAGCTGGATCGACCTCGATGCCATGCAAAGAGATAATGAAACCAAGGAGTTTTCCCGAAAGGACACCAAAGACACATTTCTTTGGTTGAGGATGAACACATTATTGTAATAGGTGATCGAAAATAATGGTTAAAATATTGAGATGTTTACTGCGATGTTTAGATTTGCCAAGAAGATCATCGACATAATCCTCAAGGATAGTGTGCATATTGTCATGAAAAATGTAATTCATAGCCCACTGATAGGTCGCACTAGCATTCTTAAGGCCAAACGGCATGACACAATAGCAGAAGGTTCCTCAAGGAGTTATGAAGGTAGTTTTATGTTGATCGGCCGGGGCTACCAAAATTTGATTGTATCCCGAGAAGCCATCCATGAGAGAAAGCATCTCATGGCCCACAGTGAGATCAACAAGTTGATCAATACTTGGGAGGGGGAAGTCATCCTTTGGGAAAGCGAGGTTAAGGTCCTAGAAATCTGTACATATCCGAAGTCCCCCCGTTGCTTTAGTAGCAGGTATGATGTTAGAAATCCATTGAGGATAGTCAATAGGTAAGATGAAGGAAATAGAAAGGAGTCGTTAAAGCTCTTCTTTGACCAAGAGGGCAATGCGTGGCTGTATTTTTCTCAGTTTCTGTTTAACTGGTTTGGAATCGGGTTTCAGGGTAATGTTATAGACCGCAATGTCAGGATCAATTCCTAGCATGTCAGTGTAGGACCAAGCGAAAGCTTGGTTGCGGGCACGGAGAAAGGTAGTAAAGGCAGTTTGTTCTGATGCGTTATGAGATTGTCTGATCTTCAGAATGTGAGGATCATCCTCTATGTGGATGTTGATTTCTATAGTTGACTCATTCAACATGGTTTGAGTTTCAGATGGTAAGGCGCGTTAAATATAAGAGTCGTCCGCACCAAGGTAAGTGAGGATGGAGTTGTCATCCTGGCACTCAACAACATTAATTAAAGGTGAGTATTCTTCGATCATGTCTGGATACAAAAGGGGAAGAGAAGATGGGTCTTCATTATCACGTTGATAAGTGAGAGGATCCAGGAAGATATCATTTATGAAAAAAAAAATTAGGAGGGATAGATTCAGGATCTATCGACTCTGTGGGTGACGATGTCAAAATGGATGATGATGCTTCAGAAGGGGTGAATTCATCGTCTTCCTGGATAAAATGGATATGTGGTGTTTTTGGTGTAGGTGGTTTAGAGAATCCAAGACCACGATGATCTTTGTGTTTGTGTGTAGTTACGGGAATGATCATATGTCGGCCTTGTTCATAAAGACCGAAACCGAAGCTCTTCCAAGCACAGCGCGTCAGGAAGGTGAGGGAAAAACAACGATTAGTTAGATATTGAAAATCATATTGGAAGGGAACCACACCAAGGGGAGGTTCAGGGGTGACAGAGGATGTATCGACACCCCCATATGTTAGGTTGGTGCGTCAATTAGGTGGTCTGTAGGAGATTACTTCTCCCACACGACGGTCATAGGTAGGATGCGCATGTAACTATCCGTACTCCTGTGGGGTATGGAAAGTGCTAACGTTATATAGGTGATACTCCCCCAGCGTAAGGCATTGAAAAACATCTACTAAGGGATCTGAGGTGGGGATGTTTTCCGTGGGAAAGGAAGTGGTATTTGCGGCGGCGGTTTCATTGGTTAAAGGTGTAGGTGCGGTTGAGGTGGATGGTTGAGGTGTGGTCGAAATATATGGTTGGGTTGGATGAATGGGTTTCTTGACTGGTACAAGCACATCATTAGGGTGATATAACATATTGCAGGTTTTGAAGGGGGGAGGGTCAGCTTTTACGGTGTAGGACTTCCCCTAATACTCGAATTTTATGCATCTATGTAAGGTGGAGGGAACGCATCCCATAGCCCGGATCCAAGGGCGGCCTAACAACATGTTGTATTGGAATTCTCCCTCAAGGACATAGAAGAGTTTGGGTAAGGTCCGTGGCCCTACACAAACGTTAAGGATCACGGTGCCTAAGGTAGAAGTAATAGCATCGTTGAATGAACGCAACATGGTGGGGTTCACACACATGCAGCTAGAAGGGATATTCATTTGTTGGAAGGCTTTGGAAGAGATGATGTTTAGGCTAGTGCCCCCGTCAATCATAACACGACGCACTCAGATGTCCCGAATGTAAGCCGAGATGAAAAGAGCGTGGTTGGGATCTTCTGCAACGAAGTCAACAATTTCATCTTTGGAGAAACTGACAGCAGCGGTTTGTTGTACAGGGACAGAAGTGGTAGATTGTTTGGTGAGAGAAGCAACGTGGTTGTGTGTTAAGATGGAGGTAACAGGAAAGGTTTCATTAGGTAAGACCTCTATCCCTTGAAGAATTTCAACAAGAGCTTGGCAATGAGATTTAGAGGTTTGAATGAGATCATACAGTGTCATTTTTACAGGTGATTGGTGAAGTTGTTTGATCATGGTTCGGTGGGAAACTCCATCAGAGACAGGGTAGGCAGGTCCACGAATAACCACTTTAGGTGGTGGTGCAGTTGGGATGGTGGACGGAGAAAGAAAGGCCGCAGGTGTGCTTTCTTTAGCTTTCCCATTGTTTTTCTACTCTCGAGTAGCAACACTAATCATGTTGATCTCGTGAACATGAGAGGAGGAAGACAATAGGGATAAGTCATTGTTTTCGAGAGGTGGGGTTGTAATAATGATAGATATTGGTGAGGAGGGGACAGGTGGTATTGGAGAGGGGATTGAAGCTAAAGGCCTCTCCCTTCATAAGTTGTCTTTCTTAACCGTTCTATCTGAGAGAGGTGACTGACGAAGTATGGCTCTCAACGCTTTGCATCCCTCTACATCATGTCCTGGTGCGCGGTGGTAAGCGTAGATTTTAGACTCATCATAACCTATAGGTTGAGGCTTAGATGGATCATAGGGTCTAAGTGGGGGTAGGGAAATGGTCGCATTCTCCACCAACATATCAAGGATTTTGACGTAAGACCCTTTGAGCAGGTCAAAGTCAAAGGAAGATGAGGCTATTGACTGGGTAGGTTTCGGTAATGATTGGGTATGGTTGATTCGTATGGGTGGTTATTTAGGAAAGGGGTTTTGATAATTAGATTTAACTAAACGTGGCTTCTTCGGCACAGAAGTTATGTTTAGCTGGTTAGATGATGAGGCCACAGATGACGTGGTGGCTGGAAACAACCACAGAGAAAGAGGAGTGATAGCAAACAAATCCTTTGATGATGGAGTTCATTTAGGGTTGATAGGTGGATAGGATACTTGGGGTGACGGTGTTGATACAACCATTGATCTCTGCATGGGTGCAGAAGATGCAGGTTGTTTTAAAGAAAATGTAGGAGGTGTGATGTATTGAGGCAAGGTGGAGGGGTGAGGTCCTAATATAGAAGGTAGGTGTGACGGTGAGGGTTTTAGTTGTGACAGTGGCATAGATTGGACTTGGGTTTTAGGGGATTGGGTTTGTCTCTTAGGTGGATGGACGGATTTATTTTTGGATAAATCTAACCGTTTAGGTGGGTGTGTTAGGCTGGGTATTGGTGAAGTCCCAAGCGTAAGGGGAGGTTTGGTTAGGTTAATAGAGGTGAATGAGGTGTTCGGTAGGGATGAGGGGGGTGAAGATAAGGACATAGGCATTTTGAGCTTTTGTAAACACCTCGGGTATATGGTAGAGGTGTCTAGATTGGTCATCTGCATTTGAGTAGAGCATGGTGTACTCAAACACTCCCATAGGACTCGTCTATCTTCTGAGGGGTGACAATCCTCATGTGTGAATAGGAAATTTTGTATAGAAGAGAGGTGGGTTGTGATTCCGGTCCACTGTGAGTGTGATACAGGGGGTAAATGAGACATTGTATCAATGGGCATTAAGAGGTCAACCGGTTGCTGAAAAGATTTAGGCGATGAAGAACTAATAGGTAGGAGGGCATGTTTGAGAGGATCCGTCATGATTAAAGATTTTGGTGATGTTGGTTCGAGGGGTTTCTCATCTAAGGATGACAGAAAAAGTGGCGAGCCTTCCTCTTGTACAGTAAGAGTGGTAGAAGGAGATGTTTGGGAAATAGATAAGTTAGATAACATCCACTCACAGTCTTGCAGAGATGTGGTGTAAGAAGGCTCATCTATGAGAAGATAACTCTAGGCGGTTAATTCCTTTATGGGTAAAGGAATGGAAAGGATTTCATCTTGTCTTGATGGTGGTGAAGGGGGTTCGGGTCCCTGCGTTAGTGAAGAGACTTGATTCAGAATTTCCTTGATAGAAGCTTTTGGTTGGGAGTCGAAGACTGCATGGATTTCATGAACACTCTCCTTGGCTAAGATATCTTGGTTTATGTTAATGTTAGATGAGTGGTTCAGGAATGGTTTATTGAAGATTTTCAAATTCCAGTTAGCAGGGGCATTAGGATTATCAAGGGTTATATCCCTTGCATCAACCATTTCCTGCACTATGTTTTTCAACATCTTGCAGTTTTCGTGACTGTGTCCCTTCACGCGGTGGAAGTTACAGAAGTCATTTTCTTTGTACCAAGAAGGTATAGTGTGGGTGGAATCAAACCTAGAGTGAGGTTTAACAGAAGGTAAGGTGATAGCTCCCACTTTGAGCAATTTTTCCAAGATGACACCATAAGTTTCTCCCAAGGGAGTGTAATTGATGGGCTCGGCTTTATACTTATAGGTGGTTTTTGGTGGAGTATTAGACGGTGCTTGGAATTTGACCATCACCGCGTGTACAGCTCCTTTTGATTTCGAAGCAGTCGATGCCTGAGAATTGGTGGTGTTGGGTTTGTTGGTGGAGTCTTGGGTTCAAAAATTAGGGTTTTTGTTGCGCAACCGTAATTTCTCTTCCTTTAAGGCTCGAATCTCTAGTTTTCAAGCCATAGTAAACGCCTCGTCAAAGGTGTAGAAAGTTTGAATTTGGAGGGTAGGAGAAATGTGCTTAGCGCAGGCCCGCGTAAAGAGTTCGATGAGTTTGGCCTGAGGCAAGGCATAAGTAAGTTGGTTGATGAGGCCCCGCCATCATCCAACAAAATTTGTGATAGATTCATCTTCAAATTGTCGGACGGCATAGAGGTCATTGATAGATACTTTCTTAGCAATATTAATGGATAAATGATTCAAGAAAGATTGGGCTAATTGGTTAAAAGAGAAGATTGAGTGTTGGGTTAAAGCATTGTACCACTCTAAGGCAGGTCCTGATAAGGACATGGGAAAGGTACAGAGTAGTAAGGCATCGTCATGAGCAATTAGATAGCAGGCATGTCTAAATGATCCCAAGTGTTGTTGAGGATCCTCCTTACTATTAAAACGAGTAAATTTTGGTAATTCCCATTGAGGAGGATATGAATGAAGGGGGACAGAAGGATGAATAGGCTCCCGACAAACTTTCTCGTATGTCAGGGTGCTACGGTTTCCTAAAAAAGAAGCCTCCAGATTTTGCATCTTGTCCATCATTTATTTGATGAAATCAGTGGTTGGATGAGATGATGGTGCGGTTGTTGTAAAAGGAGGAGGATTGGGCCAAGGGCCACCACTAGACAATGGTGGGGCTAAATGTTGATAAGGTATTGAGGACGAATATGTTGAGGTGACCAAATAAGGATGTCCTATATAAGGTGTTGAAGCCATCGGATAAGTGTGCGGAAATGAAAAGGTGGGCGGAGCTTGAGAAGGAAAGCTCGTGTGGATAGGTGGCAGAGAGCAAGTTATGAAAGGGGCATTCTGTGAGAGAGACGAGGTGGAAGTAGTCAGGGGTAATGATATGTGGGGCCCCAGATTAACCAAAGGAAAGCCAATCTGTGCCGTATGGACCTCCGAAGCCATTGAGTTGGGAGACGGGACTAAGGATGAAGAAGGTAAGGCGGAGTTATTAGGTGGAGAAGGAGCTAAATGAGCAGCTATACTAATAGGCATACCCACAAGAAGTTGACCGTCAGGTGTACGGTCAAGGGCATGAGACAAATAGTACTGTACAGCGCTAGGATTAGTGTCCAAAAATTTCACAAATTCCTTATCTCCTACAAAGATTTTGGGAACCTCACTGGTGTCCGTAGGATTCCCCACAGGATGTGAAGGGGGTGATTCAGGCAAAGGCATGGAACAGGCATGTGAAACCATGGCTGCGGCTTGTTTCCGAGTGATAACAACCATGGATAAGAGTACACAGTAGGGTTTCAATCTATTAGGATCAGAAACAGCCACAAAAGGTTGGAATTAGTAGGTTGCTGGTTTTGGGAACTGTGAAAGACAGTAACCGATATCGGTCTAATAACAGAGGTCGATCAGACTATAGCCAGTGTCGGTAAGTTAACTGCTATCGGTAGAATAGTACCAGTGTAAGAAGCTATAAGAAGTTGCTGATTTGGGGTTAAAAATGCTTAGTATGCATACCAAACTATTCTGAAGTGATCACAGAAACAGTGTATGACAGAGAAACAAAACTAAAAACAAGCAAGATGCACAAGCAAATCAAGAGACTAACCCTAGGATTATTTTTAATTATTATGGGCTTATGCTTTAGACACAAGATGATGTCAATCCTAAACAAAAGACCTAGGGGAAATGTCAAGTTTGTTTTGGCTTATAAGGTTACCTCAATCGGGCAGAGGAATACCGCAGAAAAGGGGGATGTTTGAGCTGTTGTGTTAATTATGATGTGATTTGGCATGTGTTGTGTAGTGAAAATAATATTAATTTCTTGTCAATACCATGGATATCACCCCCACGTGTACGACCTGTTACTTAATCTATGTTCACTAGAATTGAAAACGGCAAGCAAGAATGTGATGCACGTGTTTTAAACCCAAATCGAAAATGATATTCGATGAAGCAAAGGAGATGACTTTCACTAATGCAAAGATGTGAAAGCAAGACAAATTATTTTACCAAAATAACAAGATATCTTATGAATACTTAGAAGAAGAAAATAGCAAGTGTGCTCCCTATATGAAAGCAAGCAAGAAAGAAAGAAACCCAAAATGGGTCCCACTGGGTGTGCCAAAATGTTTCCGCTCAGAATGTTTCCATTCCTAGAATAGAGTTGCTTCTATCCTTTCATTCTTTTGAGAAATAGATAAGGGTTAGGGCTAGGAGGAATACCTGTTGAATGTTGAGAGGGTGTGCGCGTACCGTAGAGAGAGATCAGATCGATTGCGAAGAACTCCTTTTTGTCTGGGAAGGACTACCTGCAAGTAAGAATACAAGACCACCAGATTTTAGTTAGACAATAAATGAGGGAACTGCCTTGGGCCCAGGAAATATTAGACTTCCTTTTGAAGGTGGTCAGTTTCCCTTTTAATACAAATTAACACTAATGATAATAAAGCAGCTATTGCGAAATCACGATTTAGGTACCTCGTCACAAAGCAATAGAGACTAAACTACCAATAATAAAATGTCACGTTATTTGTTTGGTCAATGGTCGTTGATACGTTCAGCTTGAATTACAGGGATAAACCAGACTGGATCTGAGGTTGTTATGAGACAAATAGGTGAGAGGAAGGTTTTGGGTATAAGTCACAGTGACCGATGCCAGTCACTGGATAACTGGCCGTGGGTTAGAGAACCGCTTCCGGTAGGGGATAACCGACACCGGTGGGGTCAGTAATCTAGGTGCTTCTGGATAGAGGTTAGTGGCAGGGTGATTGTGGGGTTTTTAAGACTGGTGGATGGCTGAGGGAAATAGTGAGATGACGGGGAAGACTCAGAGTGTGATAAAACTGTCTTCTGGGCAATACAAGGATGTATGGATGAAGGTTAAGTGCGGGGTGCTGGAAGGTGGTAGATGTAGGAGTGAGCTTATAATTATTATCAATCAAAAGACTCAGGAAAATGGTGCTTAGAAACATACAAGACACTACTTACTCGTTCTTGATGAATATTCAGGTCCAAGGAATGTTGGTAGTGACAGTAAGACTCAGTTGGGATGATCTGGTATTGGAAAATGAGCTGATGAAGCTATCCTCAGTCTTTTCTAATGCTTGAACGGGGGGTGACAACAATCCAATGGCTCAATTGTAGTCTTCAGCTCGATGCTCTTCTGTTTTCTTCACTTGTCTCTGCCCTGCCAGGTGAATTTCCAGATCCTTCAAATGAATTCCGATCCTCCTCTTTTTTTTGGTTGGGGGAGGTCATTTACAGGGAATCGATGGCAGTTACGTAACCGAAGGCAGTCGAGTAGGAACCGATGTCGGTTATGTCAAAGTGGGCTATTTTTAGTAAAATAGCCAACTTTCCCTCATTTTATCCCGAGGGAGTAGTTGTGGGCTTGGTTAAGTCATTATTAGGTTGGTTTTGGTGCAGGTAAGGGGGTAATTAGTCATGGGTGTTGATGTAGACCAAGTTATAGGTTTTAATTAGGTTAGTTTAGGGTTAGGGCTAGGTCATGATAAGGTGGTGAAATGAGGTGGAAGGTTTGGAGATGTGGATTTATTAATTATAAGGTAATTAATAAATAATTGTGTAAGGTTTAGGTGGTGAGGTTAGGTTGCGAAATGAGATGCGGGGCACAGGGTGTCGTAAGACACAAATTTGGTGTCTACAGCCACATCTACCACGTCTATTGCACCCGCAACATGCACTATACCTTCTCCAACCACCCAAAACATAACCTCATTTGTGCCTATTGTCTCACATATACCCATAGCAATGTAACCACCCCTGGTGTCAACCACTCCTACCCCATTTCAAAACATTGTCCTGTCTATTCCACAGTCCTTAGCCCCCATCGCTACTAGGGTTACCTCAACCCTTCCGACTCTATATACGTACTATCAGCAGCCTCCTGTTTCATCCATCATTCATTTAAGGTATGTACCCCCTATCTCACTCCCTCATACCCAACCTACCTATGTGGCATCACCATATACTGGAATTCCACCTCCATCATATGGCCAACACCAACCCTCTTACGCTACAGGAGGTACCCATCCATCACCACCTACTAATGACCTTATCAAGTTAATGATGGACAAGATGCAGACACTAGAGGCATTAGTTTCTGGCTCGTGCAACTCTTTCACCTACGATGAAATTTACAATGAGCCCATACACCCATCTATCCCTATTCATCCATATCCCATACATTGGGAGATGCCTAAATTTGGTATCAAGTTGGACTCCATCCAAAATATTACCAAAGGGTTTTTATTTTTTCATTTTTCTAAACCCACCAATGTAATCGTGGCATTGAATAAGTCCTCCACCTACTATGCCCATAATTCCCTCCTTGTTATGTCCCCTTGGACTTGCAAGTTCATGGTTTCTAAGAAAATGACTCTTAAGGTTCTAGTTTGGGTGAAATTTATATGCCTTCACATGCCCTGTTATCACTTTTTAGATCTCATTGTTTCCTTTATTGGTTTGGTCATTTCCAAAAAACCACTTTGGTTCTATGCTACCAAGCCCCAATGATGAGTTTTTGTCAAGGTTGACCTTTCTCGAGACCTTAAGGAAACCATTGACATCTAGGTAGGGAACTCTCGATATAATCAATGGGTGGTTTATATTAACCTTCCCAACACTTATTTTTTATGTTAATCTAGAGACCATAATATTTGAAATTTCCCTTTATTAGTTAATCGTGATAAAAAATTTGAATCCCAATGTTATGCCTTCTCGAGACTTAGGTGAAGGTGGTTGAACCATGTGGGTAGTAAAAATAACCGTAACAAATCCCCTATTCCCCACTCTACTCTCAATACTTCCTAGTTAATAAACCAAAAGCTATCTAATTATCAATTGTACATGATCTTCCTAAGAATGTTATAATTTCTCTCTCTAATTCTTTTATGGATTTCTTCTCTCCCTCATAGGAGATGGTGTATACTACTTCGGCGTAGTATTATCCTCTTTTCAAGGATTCCATGGAGTTAACGGGTTTTCAAATTATTTTACAAGATAAGGGTGGTTTTTCATCTGGATCACAACTTCCAATTTCTCCCCTCCTAACAAGAATTTTGTGTTCTTGTAGCCCTCCTTACCACCTTGAGGAAGGTGATATTGCACATTCTACCAAACAAAAAGCTTAATCTAGTGAATTATTTCTTTCTAAATAGAAATTATTTTTGTAAATTAGTTATGATGCCCTTTTAGGTCTGAGTTAAAAGGATATGTCTTTAGATGCTTATTTTCAATGAATTTCTTCTCCTGGAATGTCATAGGTCTAATATACTCCACTCACAAGTACACTATATGAGATTTTAGGAATCGATTTCCAAATATGGACATCATGTTTTAACAAGAAGTTAAAGTGGCAGGATTTTTTCTATTCATGATCACTAAATTTATTTGGACATATAGTTTAGCTCTAACTAGTCATCATGATCCTATCCATGATAGAATTATGACATTTATTTCCTCTAAATGGAGACCTCATTATGTTAATCATGGATGTCACCTAGGAAAATTACATTTTTGTGGGTGTTATTAAAAATTGGTAATCAAGCTTTACTCTTTTAGAGTAATTAATGTTTATGTATCCAATGATGCATTTCAAAGGACGACACTCTAGTATTAGATTACCGAAGATATCCCTAATGCCCATTGGTTGATTTGTGGATACTTTTATGGGATGATGAAATGTAGCCTAATAATGAAAGTGCTTAAGGTTTGGGCACAGGGACACAATGAGCATAGGTGCATGCAGAAGAATAGCAAAGTAGGGCGCATGCGAGAAGAGTGAGGATTCAGGACTTAGTCATTTTCAGTATTAGACATGGAGTGCAGAACATGTTTTGTAGAATACTTGGAGAGCACGTGAAGACTATTTGGATAATTATAATATCAATGGACAAACATAGTTTTGGAGAAAATAATAGGATTAGGCTACAGTTGTATTATTATATAATCTATTATGAGCAAGTTTGCATGCTTTAGTAATTATCATGTAAGGGCATGTGGTTATTCTTTGCATGTAGTCTATTTTGAAGGTGCTTAGGCGGTGAAAGGAAAGTCACCACTACTTATAAATATGTATTGATTTGCACATTTTAGATAGTACCACCTTCGTAACAGAGTTATGTTACTGATTTATGGGTTTGCATGACTTATGATGAATATTTTATGTATGTATGAAGCTTATGTGTCTTACAACAATTAATATAATGGATCTTTGTGGCTGGATATTAATTTTTGACACATTTTTTACTAGTTCATGCATGGTAAAGTTAATCTTGATTTTGGTATGAGTATATCTTGTTTATGGTTAAGATCTAGATCTAGTTTTTGCACTACAATATACTTAATTATATGTTATGGATCTTGAATATTTATATGATCATGTTAAATTCTTCAGCAAGCTTCCATAAAGAGGGACCTAGTACCCTTGTGTTCTTAGGGTGAGAACTTAGTTCAGAAATGGGTGATGTGTCACCATGCTTTGTGCTTTAGTGGGTAAAAAATAGGCTACATAATTTAATAAGGTATAATTTCCTATTGACAAGATAGGTCTTCTACCCATGTTTTGGGTAGTTGGCAAAACAATATCCTCGATGTATATGCACATTAAATATGAATTTTATAGCCCCAATGTTTCCCTTCATTTTGAATCCATCATTTTACACACTTGGTATAATTTACACTAAGGATTAGATCGTGTCTTTAATCATCTCAATACTGTCATGCTATTAGTACAACCTTTTTCTCATTTTCTTGTGATTTATAATTACTAGAGGAATTATTTCCATATTTGGTCCTTTCCAACCACTAACCCATCCTCTATATGCTTGAATGAAACTTTCAATGGACACATGTTCACTCTACTTAGTTTTATCTCAATACCACTCTATTGCATCAAATTCTCACCCTGCACCATATTAAGTGAGTTTGGGGCCTCGTAGCATGCCTAGCTAGTAGCATAACATGGATTACATGGTGGACATATGCCATTCGGTGATTGATGTGTTTTTTTTTTTTCACCTTCAAGCATCCCTTGGCCCATATTTTGTATAAATCCAACTCTTCCATCATCTTTGAGTTGAACCTCTCCTTAACCTCTTTGGAAAAAAACTCTCATTGATGAACCTTTTAGAGAGATAGGTGGTGAATCTTTGGCAACACATATAAATTGTAAATTCCTACAATGTTAGAGGTTTTCCAATCAAAGCTAGCTTACAGTAGCTCAAATTTGGTGATTGGGTTTCTAAGGAATTATTTCATTCATGTAGTCACAAAATCACACACTTAATATTACATTTATACTGCCATGTATGTTATTTTATATATGGATCTTACGTAATAAAAATATTCACTAGTGACCCATCCTTTGGTCTTTTTGTCAATTAGTCAGGCATCATTTTTGTTTGTCTAGTTCAGTCAGCATTTGTCTCTATAGTTTTGGGCATCTTTTAGGGTGTCTCAGGTGTTGTAATTTGCTCAGTTGTCATCTTTAGGTCTATGCTGGGGCACCTAGGATTGCATTGGGGTACCCTAGTCTGTAATTTTAGGAACTTGTGTCATCATAATTTTTTGTCTTAATTTCTTTGTTTTAGGTCAGTCCTAACAGTTACCTCGTGTATTCCCCTAGGTCATAATCGGCAGTTTCGGCTCACTAGTGTCAAAATTTGAATAAGAGATCCCTATATAAACATAGCATACACACTACATTATGGCCGAACATCTCACTATCAATGACAGCTATCTACTAAGGCAAGGGATTTCATTTGGGCATCTTCTACATCTGCATCACACACTGCATAGGGTGAAATGGTTTTATTCTTTCCATTCCATCCACCATTTACATTTTACATCTAGTTATTGCCCCTATTACCACCTCATTGGCGGTAGTGCACCCTTGCCAATAAATTCCACACACATACACATAGAACTACATTGGGTCCGAAATGTAGTGCAACGCTCAATCGTAAGACCATTAGTTTGGCAGCTGAGGTCAATCTAACCTATTCATATGAATTTTTTATTTTTTTAGGAATTGATGCTTTGGATACGGTTTTACAAGTAAATCAGCATGTGACATCTACAACCACAAAGGTGATATTATTGTGACATCTCTGCGATAAGAGCGTAGGTTTTATAGAGATATTGCGACACTGTCAAACTCAAGTTATGAGCTTTCCTACAGTCTAAAACACCCATATTACAAACCCAGGTGCCCCGAGGTGCTCAAGTACCCTCCTTAGCATCTCAATATAGGAAAATATTCAGCTTCTACCCTTCTTGAAACCATTCAATCAAAACTTTCCTAGTCTCCATACCAATCTACTATAGTCTAGCGTACAGTGAGGTAATTTAATTCAAGGTTAGTACCATACCCTTTTATTTCCATTATTTAAATACATTCCAATATAGCATTTTGTTTCTATTTAGATTAACTCATAACGCAGCTAGAAAAACCCCTATTTTTAGCTAATCATTTCCCTCAAATCCAAACATGCCCACGAGTAAATCAAATCTATTCAAGAATGTCCCTATCATCTATCTGAAGTATTAGAAATGGTGTAGGATTTTGTGCACCATTATCAATAAGTTTCCAAATCCTGTGAATGTTCCCTGAAGTGACGAGTAGAGATTGATCAATTCTTATTCGTGATCTTGTGTAAGCTCTCTCAATTACAAAGGATTGTTTGTGATTGAATGTTAACTGTCGAGAATATTTTTGAGACATTTTCTCAAATGGAAAATGATAAGGCCTTAAGAAATGATGGATACCTATGTGAATTTTATAAAACCCTTTGGGATGTGGTTGTCTGTGACCATTTTCCGGTCCATCCTGTTATGAAAATTATGGTTAGTGCTCCATATGGGTGAATAATAATTACAAGATTAATTATTTTACTAGAAGAGTAAGTTAGTAAATAATAATTACATTAGTAATTATTATTATGACTTAGTAAATATTTGTTATATGTTGTTATATTAAACAAATATAAAAAATATATTGTTATCAACTATCATCACAACAGTTAGATAAATTATCCGTTAATTCAGCACACGAAACACACAGTGGAATTTGGTGCACATATTTTGAAGTAGAAGGACATACTAAGGATAGTTATCCCCATAAATCGGTGCGCACCATATTGTTGGACTGTGAGATATGTCACTAAAATGGTATGGTACTGCTACAATCCATGATAAGAAATAATGTGTCTTGTTACTCCAAGATTTGCAGGTCTACCACTAATGATATTAAGAATTACAGGTTGATTGATCTGATTAATGATGTCATTGATATTGGTGTACATTAGACAAGTGTTTGAAATAATTCTAAGGAACAATGTGAGCATCATGAGGATAATCATAATGAAAGGCACTCTGATGGAGGTCTAGGTAGAGGTCGAGGTTACCGTGGAGGATTCGTAGGCCGAGGTCGGGGGTGGTGGAAGAAGTGAGTTTCCTCGTGGAACATCCTAAATCATCCAAAATCCTAATCATTATTTTCATTTCCCACACTTCATCATGACACTTAAATTTTTATGTTGCAAGGATCAACTCATTGATCCATGGTTAGACATGCTTTTATAGTTCTATCGGCATGCTTCTACTACACATATGTGCATTCTTTTATAGCAGGGGCTTCTCTGGGTTTTTCTCAGGTAGGCATCTCTATCTAATTTATGTTACCAAGATTTTTTCTCACCAACATAAAGTGGGGGAAAATATAGTCACAAAAACACAAACTTACTATTACATTTATACCACCGGGTATGTTATTTTATATATGGATCTTGCATAATAAAAGTATTCACTAGTGACCCATCCTTTGGTCTTGTTGTCAAGTTAGTCAGGTATCATTTTTGTTTGTCTAGGTTCAGTTCGTCATTTGTCTATGCAGTTTTGGGCATCTTTTAGGTTGTCTCAGGTGTTGTAATTTGCTTAGTTGTCATCTTTAGGTCTATGCAGGGGCGCATAGGGTTACACTGGGTGCCATAGGGGCACCTCAGTCCATGATTTTAGGCACCTATGTCGTCGTAATTTGTGGTCTTAATTTATTTGTTCGAGGTTGGTCTTAACAGTTACCCTGTGTATTCCCCTAGGTCATAGTTGGCATTTTGGGTCACTAGTGTCAAAATTTGAACAAGATATCCCTATATAAACATAACATACTCACTACATTAGGGGCAAACATCTTACTATCAAGGGAAGCTATCTACTAAGGCAAGGGACTGCATTTGGGCATCTTCTACATGTCTGCATCACACACTGCATAGGGGAAAGGGTTGTATTCTTTCCATTCCATCCACCATTTACATTTTACATCTAGTTATTGCCCCCTATTACCATGTCATTGGCACTAGGGAACCCTAGGCAAAAAATTGCACACACACACACACATAGAACTACATTGGGTCCAAAATGTAGTGCAACGCACTCAGTCGTAAGACCACTAGTTTGGTAGTTGAGGTCAGTCCAACCTATTCATATGCATTTTTATTTTTTTAGGAATTGATGCTTTGGATAGGGTTTTGTAGGTAAATCTTCATGTGACATCTACAATGACATAAACAAATATTATTGTGACACCTATGTGACAGGAGAAAAGGTGTTACAGAGATATTGTGACACTTTCAAACTCAAGTTATGAGATTTCCTGCAGTCTATAACACCCAAATTACAGACCAGGGCACCTCGTGGTGCACCCTAGTACCCTCCAAGTGCACCTCAGTACAAGACAAATATTTAGGCTTTATGCCCTTCCTGAGGCCATTCAGTCACAACTTGCCCAGTCTGCATACCAGTCTGCTACAATCCAATACACAATGAGGTAAGTTAATTCAAGGTTAGTACCATACCCCTTTTATTTCTATTATTTCAATATATTCCAATATTAAAATAAAATATTTAGATCTTGCATTCCAATATAACATTTAGTTTCTATTTAGATTAACTCATAAAATAGTCTAAAGAAAAACCCTATTTTTAGTTAATCATTTTGGTGAACCCCACGTTTCAAAACATTTTACTTTTGGATCCTCTTTCATACCTTAGTGGTTAGTCATAGTTCTTATTTTTCCTCATCATGTCTCATTTTAGTGTTAACCCTATCTATGATGAGGCAGCCATAGCTGAGCTTAAGGATTTATATAGTGCTCCTATGATCTTACCTGTTGATACTCAACAAGCCCTTTTGGAAGGCCAACAACATGTGCCAACTAATCCTGTTGATTCTCCTATAGGAATATGCCTTGTTGATGACCCTGTTGCTTTCACTTGTTGTACGCCATGCCATCCAGTTGCATATGATCCTTCTTATCCTTCTTCTGATACGCCACCCGATGTTTTAGATCCCTCTATCATTGATTATTTATTAGGCATTGATTCACAATCCACGTTGTACCTCCTACTTCTCCTCCCACTACTCCTATAGCTACCCCTATGTCTTCTACCGCTTCCGATAGTCCTCCCCACACATCTCCTTCGAGCTTGCATTCTCCTTCCTATTACATTGATGATCCCATTGATTCTTATGATGATCATAGCATTATTTATAGAACCCCACCTTTACTAATCAACATCATGGATCTCCTTCTTTCCATACTGCTGCATGTGACTCTCTTGCTCCATTGTTATCCTCTCCTAAAGGTTGCATCTACTATTACACATGAGTCACCCCTACTACCGTTGCTTCTTCTCCTTCTATTCCCACATCCTCTACCCCTCCTATTGTATCTTCACCTATTGAGGTTTCTTCCTTTCTCACCACACCTACTAGGGTTTTGTTGATACTAGTCATACTACCACTCCTACATCCACATCTACCACCACACCTTTAGCATATAATTCCACTATATCACCTCTTGACATTCCCATGATCACCCATAATGGAAAAACTTCAACCACTTAATACATTATTTCCATCTCCTACCATCCCTCACATGATATTCTCTCTCTCATGCATGCCGTAGGAAAACTCCAATCGCAAGTTCATATTCTTACTTTAGAAAGTAGAGCCTATTATGCCTCTATTGACAACAACTCTTTACATGGAAATCCCGTTCCTAAAAAGATTCATAATTTTCCTTCCGAAAATATTTAGTCATGCCTACTTTCACATGCTTCAATGGTACTGGTGATCCTCATGCTCATATCCTACATTACCACACACTTATGGCTAACTTACTCTAATGATCGATTATTGCTTAAGGCCTTCCATTATAGTCTTATTGATGAGGCACTACAATGGTACACCCACTTACCCTTTGGGTCCATTAGTACTTTTTATGACATGGAGGATGCTTTCCTCTTCTCTTTATTCTTAACAATGGCCCTAGGGTTACATATGACCACATTCCTACATTACATCAAGGCTCCTCTGAACCTATTCAAGGATTATATCTTATGATTCAATGCTTGCATACACCAGCTCATTTTCCAGCCTAGTGACCTAGAAAAATAATTCATCTTTTGTCGTGGTCTTATTCCTCCACTTAAACAAAGGCTCTAATACATGACACTTGTGAGTCATTTCATTCTCTTATGCTATAAGGTTATCGACCTAGAACAAGATATTTTATCCTCACATGAACATTGCACCCACATTAGTTTCTCCACTCAGTTCCACATGTTTCTCCTCTCCCCTCACCATCCGTTGAGCATCCACCACTACCTCCACCATTTGTCTAAGGTGCCTTCTAATAAAACTCAATCCTCTTCTTCCCCTCCATTACATTCTCATCCGGCCCCACAACGCACTCCTACTTCCACCACTCCACCTCCTTCACGTGAGAATTTGTACTTCTCTCCTCACACTTCGACCACATGATGTGCTTCACATATTAATCAATGAGTTGATTGATTCAGTTACCCTCTAACCAACATCATCCTCCACACCACTTGTAATGTCAGCGTGACCAACACTATTACAATTATCATCACATTTCTGGCCATAGGGATGATGATTATCTTTCCTTACGTGAAAGGATACAACAACTAGTGGATTATGACATCATCTCCTTTGCCTCTCATGAGCGCTCATTATCTCCTTCACCACATCAGTGTTGGCGTACCCCACTTCAGTCTTCTCCATCAGTGCTTAGTTTGTTTGTCATGCTCCACCGCCACATGTTCATTCTCCACCTCATCCATCATATCCACCACCACATTCATTGCATCCATTCCACCCACATTATCCACCACTTCATATGCTCCATCTCATGGTTTTTCACCAGTACCTACATACCCTGTAGTCACTACACATGACATTCTATTTGGTTCATACACTCACACTCCATCCATTCCACATGTTTCCACCGCCACTCGTCGTCTTGGTCTTTGGTAGGTGATTCTTATCACCTTACTCCCCTTGATGAAGCACTTGTGTTCTTATGGTTCTTACACAACTATTGAGGGTTTAGTTCTAAGAACCTTTCATCATGCATTTTTTCATTCATCTAGCGCACCTCAATCATTCTCCCGATGATGCACTCTTTCTTACGTGGCTCATACTTGACTGCTGAGGGGTCTTATTACATGAGCCTACTCATCCATAAGTTGGGGGGCATCGTTAATCCCCCCCTCTATTTTCATCATCTTTTCATTTTACCGTTACATTATGTTCTCATCTATTCATTACGATACATTTATCTATTTCCACATTTATTCTATCATCTTAATTACATTGCCTATGCATGTTACATATTTTATTCATCTCATCAATTACATTACATTAAGTTATCTACATTATCATTTACCATGCATATTTTATCTACAATTACTCATATCATCATACTAATTTATATTCATCACATACATTATAATACACATGCTAGACAATAACCATAGAACTATACCATATCCATTACATTGAAAATACCAAAACATCTCAACATAGATCTAATATATATAAAAAATAGGTGTCCATACATATATCGGTCATACAACCATCATCCCAAAAACATGTTTCATCACTAGGGGGAAAGGCCCCCTACATCATATACAATCATCACTATCAAACCTCATCATCACTATTACTCTCATGTACTATGAGAGCCCTAGAACTAGATGCCTCACCACCGACACGACACTACATTTCGCGGCCCCAAAATTTCTCCACCTGCCTATGTAACATAGCAATCTCCATGTTCTACTCCAAGAACTAATGCTACAAATCTACATATCACGTGAACACATCCTGGGCCAAGGGACCACCACCTACCACCTCTCAAGCATGTCGAGTCTCCTCTCATGCCTCATCCCTCTCACCAAGTAACATTGTACATGTCACCACTGCTATGGCTACTGGCTCAAACAAATGGGCATGCTCACCTGCAATATTGTCCACACGACTCTAGTATCCCTCCATATAGCACATCACTCAGCACATTCCACGTCAATGTGTGGATCGATGTGTCTACTATCAATGACCAATAGGCATCTCCTGCAAACACAACATACAACCCCATATTAGTCCACCACATACAAAAACAACATAAACAATTCATTGACCAAACTTTAAGCATACACAAATACTTATGATCTGCCACAACCGTTATAGGGTCAGGGATATCTCCCTCACCCGCTCCTCCTGGCGGTAGCTCCATAGCACCCACGAACACTAGATATAACAATACCCCCTGATGCAATGCTACCCACCATGCTTGATAATCCTCCATGCACCCTGCATCATCTCTATCTACAGCTACTATCGCTGGGTCTACCACATCCAGCCCTGGTGGTATCAACTACTCTAATGTGGGCCCTAGCCTAGCACCCTCCCTCCTAGGGGCCCTAACATCTTGTAACCATATGTATGGCTCTAGGGGCATGTCCTGCGCCATACCAAACTATTGTGATACCCTCTCCACCTGAAAAACAACTCCGCCACACCTAGAAATTAGATCCTCTAGCCACATGGTCCTCTGAATACATCGCAACTCTGTAGCATCCTCAGGCCATCCCCCATAATCCCAATATGGCCTCCATATCACTGACTCCGGCCCCATCCTATCTATCAATGGCTCTGAAACTATTTGTATCCATCTTCCTACTGTGAATATCAACCCAACTATCGAGCATATATCTCTGGTCAAGTCCACTCTCCTCGTGGCCCTGCAACTAGTCTCAATACAGCTATGTGCTCATATGTCCCATACATGTAGCAGTGTGGTGGCCCCTATACCCCCACCATGCTCATCTTGCGTAAACCGATACAAATCCCTGTATAAATGGGCCAACACACACCGTGCCCACACGTATCTCATCCCATCCTCCTCTATCCCACATATGTCATGCATCTTATATAAGATGTCGACACCTCCTCCCTCCAGTGCTATACATGATGCTATCACCACTGTGATGAACTTCCACAACTGCGGAACCCTAGACTATAATATCGCATCCAAACTAATATGGGCCTCGGTCAGGCACCTAGGCCCCTACAAAATATTGTCTAGTTGAGCACATCTAACACTCCATATCCACTACTTCCATAACTCGTACTCACTCTCCAACCACTGGCAAATCACAATATGTGATATACATCCTCCAGTTGTCACCATCATCTCCCCTGTGGGCAACCAAAATGTGCACATATCGACACACCACCTATCACATAATGCAGTCAACATGGGCATATTATGGGGCACATCCCCCATCCGTGCTATATGTTGCAGGCCTGACATGGTCCATCACATCCCAATCATCATCTGAAAAACCCAATCCCAGTAATGTACTCAAGTGTTGACCACCACAGAACTCCCTCGAGTGGATATCCCTTCTACACAACACCAAACAATAACAAACACAACATTAGCACACCTCCCATAGTCAAATACAACAATTCAACATACTAGAAACATATTCCCTAACATTATCCATCAAATCATAAACTTTATGGACCAAGGTGCCCAGATGGAGGACTGGGGTGCCCCAGAGCAGGACACTAGCACCCAGTTCTAGGCGCTCCAGTCCTAGGGGTCACTAGCACCCTCACCACTCTTGTCTGGGTCCCAAACACCGAGAAATTAAAAATTGCTAAATTTTCAAAAATTCAACTAAAATTCCTAGTACACCCTACATTTTTACAAAAATAACACACTTACAACTCTGCAGTAGTGATACACTACGCCACAAGTGGTCGTCACTCTCTCAAACTAGCTAGGACGTAATGGTCTCACTTGAGGCATCTCTACTCACTCCGTATACACTCTCACACTCACGTCAAAGACAAATGAAGTGATAAGTTACCTTTTCACTTTACTATTTATAATCACATTACAAATTCCACCTTTACTATGGTCTATATTTAGTGCACCTAACCACGAATAATACACACTACACCGTTTCACTCATATCTTGAGCATTTTTACTCTGATTTACACCCCGTTTGTGGCATTATTTTTAGAATTCCACCTACCACCATATTACATACATTCACACATCTATTATATTCCTTATCACGTGATGCTTATATCCACTACACACATGTACATTTTAACCTCTTGTCGTTACTTTCGGCTTAGAGTTCGTTCTCATTCATCACTCCCTCTTTCACTGAAAGGGGGGGCATATTATTGGGGGTCCCCTTATAATCCCCCTTATGTCACCATGTGTTCCAATATCATGAATTCAACACCTCACAATTTTTATTGTGACATTTCACCATCAATCTCCCCCTAATGACCTAATATGGGGGCAACAATCATTTAAAATTTCCCAAACATGATCACATGCCACAATTTATCAATTCCCCCTAATGACCTAACTTGGGGGAAATAAGCGATTGAAAATCATTTTTACACGATATCTCATCAATTTTTAGCGACTTCCCCCTAATGACCTAACCTTGAGGGCAATTAGCGAAAAACCTCTCCATGAGTAACCAATCAAAACAATCAATCAACCAATCAAAACCAACACATTCAAATCAAAAATCATTCAAATCCACGAGTGGTCTCCGCAGATGACCTAACTTGGGAGTTACATTCACCACTTCTTTCCCAGATGACCTAACTTGGGATTTTATTCTATATTCTGTGTTTTCTTCCAAATGACCCAACTTGGAAGCTGTATCTTATCCATTCCTGCATTCACTTCCTAATGACCTAACTTGGAAGCTATCTATTTCTTCGCATTCTTCTAGATGACCTAACCTGGAAGCTATCTATTTCTATTGCATTCACTTCCAGATAACCTAACTTGGAAGTCATCTCATTCTCTATCGTGTTCACTTCTAGATGACCTAATTTGGAATCCTTCACATTGCGATGACACCCGTAGAGTGGGGGAAAGAGTGCCTTCCCTTTATCACTCCTATATGGGTCAACTGTTTAATCAAAATCATTTGGATCCAAAAATCACAACATTTTGATCTGATTCTGTCTACAGTGGCTAGATCTTGAGGATGTAGTTAAATCTTGGAGAATAACACACTTTTCTCCTTGCACTCTTTCCTCTGGTGGTAGGACACCCAAATCCTCCAATTATTCCATTCATATACAAGTGTTCGGGTTGGGAACTAATCACTCACTACCCACCTATTCGTTATTGAACCACATTCAAAATCATCCAAAATCCTAATCATCATTTTCATTTCCCACACTTCATCATGACACTTACATTTTTACGTTACATGGATCAACTCGTTGATCCATGGTTCGGACACACTTTTATAGTTCTATCGGCATGCTTCTACTACACATCTGTGCATTCTTCTACAACAGGGGCTTCTCCAACTTTTTCTCAGGTACACATCTCTATCTACTTTATGTTACTGAGCTTTCCACTCACCAACATAAAGTGGGGGCAAATGTAGTCACAAAATCACACACTTACTATTACATTAATACCATCGGGTATGTTATTTTATATATGGATCTTGCGTAATAAAAGTATTCACTAGTGACCCATCCTTTGGTCTTGTTGTCAGTTAGTCAGGTGTCATTGTTGTTTGTCTAGTTCAGTCTATCATTTGTCTCTGCAGTTTTGGGCATCTTTTAGGGTGTCTTAGGTGTCGTAATTTTGCTTCAGTTGTTGTATTTAGGTATATGCTAGAGTGCCTAGGGTTACACTGGGGCACCCCAGGGTGCCCCAATCCATGATTTTAGGTGCCTCATGTCATCATAATTTGTGGTCTTAATTTTTTGTTCGAGGTCAGTCTTAACAGTTACCCCGTGCATTCCCCTAGGTCATAGTCGGAAGTTTCAGGTCACTAGTGTCAAAATTTGAACAAGAGATCCCTATATAAACATAGCATACTCACTACATTATGGGCAAACATATTACTATCAAGGGAAACTATCTACTAAGGCAAGGGACTGCATTTGGGGATCTTCTACATCTACATCACACAAAATAGGGGGAAAGGGTTGTATTCTTTCCATTCCATCCACCATTTGCATTTTACATCTATTTATTGCCCCTATTACCGACATCATTGGTGCTAGGGAACCTAGGCACAAAATTACACACACATGCACATAGAACTACATTGGGTCTGAAATGTAGTGCAATGCTCAGTTGTAAGACCACTAGTTTGGCAGTTGAGGTCAGTCCAACCTATTCATATGCATTTTTTATTTTTTTAGGAATTGATGCTTTGGATATGGATTTTACTAGTTAGATCTTCATGTGACATTTACAGACGACATAAGAACATTATTTGTGACACCTATGTGATAGGAGTGAAGGTGTTACAGAGATATTGCAACACTGTCAAACTCAATTTCTAAGATTTCCTATGCAGTCTACAATCACCTAGAATACAAATCCATGGACACCCCGGGGCACCCTAGTACCCTCCCAAGTGAAACCTCAGTATAGGAAAATATTCATCTTCTGCCCTTCCTAAGGCCATTCAGTCACAACTTTCCCAGTCTGCATACCAGTCTGCTACAGTCTAGTGCACAACGAGGTAAGTTAATTCAAGGTTAGTACCATATCCCTCTTATTTCCATTATTTCAATAAATTCAAATATTCAAATAAAATATTTATATCTTGCATTCCAATATAACATTTATTTTCTATTTAGATTAACTCATAAAACAACTAGAAAACCCCTATTTTTAGTTAATCATTTCCCTCAAATCCAAACATGCCCAAAAACAAATCAAATCTATTCAGGAAGGCCCCTACCATCTATCTGAAGTATCAAAATGGTGCAGGATTTTTTGCACCATTATCGATAAGTTTCCAAAGCCTGTGAACGTTCTCCAAAGCGACAAGTGGATCTTGATCAATGTTTATTCGTGGTCTCATGTAAGCTCTCTCAATCACAAAGGATTGATTTTGATTGAATGTTAACTGTCGAGAATATTTTTGAAATAGTTTCTCAAATGGAAAATGATAAGGCCCTAAGAAATGATGGCTTCCTATGTGAATTTTATAAAACCCTTTGGGATGTGGTTGTCTGTGACCATTTTCAGGTCCATCCTATTAGGAAATATATGGGTAGTGCTCCATATGGGTGAATAATAATTAGAGGATTTATTATCATCTTGGAAGAGTAAGTTAGTAAATGTGTTAGTAAAAAATAGTTACATTAGTAATTATTATTATGAGTTAGTAAATATTTGATATATGTTATTATATTAAACAAGTATAAAAAATATATTGTTATAAGCTAATTCAGCACAACATTTAGATAAATTATCAGCTAATTCAGCACGTGAGACGTGCAGTGGAGTTTGGTGCACATATTTTGAAGTAGAAGGACATACTAAGGATATTTGTCCACATAAATCGGTGTGTGCCATATTGCTAGACTGTGAGATTTATCACTTGGATCATGATTCAAGTAGGTGCCCACTGCTGCAACACGTGATAAGAAATAATGTGTCTTGTTACTGTAAGATTTGTAAGTCTCCCAATCATGATACTGAGAATTACAGGTTGATTGATCCGATTCATGATTCCATTAATATTGGTGTACGTCAAACTAGTGTTTTGAATAATTCAAAGGAACAAGATGAGCATCATGAGGATAATCACAATGAAGGGTGATCTAATGGAGGTCTAGGTAAAGGTCAAAGTTGTTGTGGAGGATTTGTAGGCCGAGGTCAAAGCAGTGAAAGAATTGAGTTTCCTCATGGAATATACTATACATGTAGATCCATTTATCACTACAGACATGAATTCCCTCATAATATTATTTGTTCTTTCTACAAAAAGAACCAAAATTATGAAGAATTCCCATACTTGTATGAACACTTGAGTAAGAATAAAAATCAAGATAAGGGCATGGGAATGGTTAGAGTGCAGTGTGTTGTGGAAGATCAGTGGATGCCAAAGTTAGCACCTGATCCTGAGTTAGTACCTATGTTAGTTACTACGCACGCTAAGATTGTGCACGCTAGGGATGTTCTAAAGAAGAAGCTTGTTATTACAAAGGAGGAGGTATTGCATACAAAGTATCTAGACCCAACTCATCATAATGAATTTTATCAAGAAAACATGGAGGTGATTAGGATTTTGTAAGGTGAGATACAATGTTTGAAAGAATAGTCGCGAAAGCTAGAGCAGAAGAAAATAGTTGAGCTTCCTCACAAGGATGTGAATGATTTAAAGGAGGTTTGCAAGATATTGCAAGAAGAGAACATAATTCCTTTTTTGGGGGAATGGTTAAGGGAAAATACTTTACACACTATATTTGAGCCCAAAAGATGGATTTTACATGCCAACCTACCTCCTCATAATCTGGATTATGACAACGAGATCATTGTGAATGCAATTTTTGATGGATGGTTGCTGAGTAATATTTTGATTGATACATGTGTAGAAGTTAATGTACTCACTTTAGATGCATGGATTTGGATGGGGATACCACCATTACAGCCATCTTCAAATGTGTTTTTTATGGAAAATAGGACTAAAGCCATGCCTATTGGATTCTTGAAGGATGTTACTATTACTATACAAAGGGCCAAGTTTACTAGGGACTTTGAGGTCTTGACGCTTGTAAAGGTAGATATTTTTCCAGCACTACTTGGGTTCCCTTGGTGTTATGTAAACAACGTTGATCTGTACTTCAACAAAGGATATATAAGTTTTGAGAACAAATAAGAGTATGTCATCATCCCTTTGACAGATGGAAAATTTGCACTTTATGTAGAGCCTTTGAGTAAAGAGGATTTAAACATAATTTATATGCGTATTATTAGAAATATATAAGTACTTGAGCCATCAAAGGAAGGAGTTCTCCAGCGGGATGATGCACAGTCCATGAGTGATACTACAAGTTTTACATGTGATAACTGAGCACATGGAAATTATGAAATGGTTGGATGCAAGGTAAGAAGTGTAATCACATGCATAAGTAGGACACAATGTGTTAGGCATTTGGGTAGTAATTCAGGCACCAAGGTACACTGGTGAAGGAAATCATGAAGTGTTCCTGCATGCTATGGAAGCTCAATGGAAAGATAAAGTGGAAAGAAGGAATGTGTTCTTTTATACTCTACGCAGGATGGCAGGGTGTTGGTGGATGGTTCACATGGATAATATTTTGGAGTGGCGAGAAGTGAAGATCACCTTCTTTGCTAGATTTATTCATAGCAATGTGCCTACTAAGATATGTGAATTTCATGGGAAGGATGCTCAGCACCATGTTCAACAGTGTGAGAGAATATGGATAGAAGGCCAGGAGGCCTTACCGCCTTCATTATGGGTGTGTTAGTTCTACTACACATTGTGAGGTTGCACACACGCATGGTATGTCTATGCCGAGTTAAATAGAGAAACAAGGAACTAGGAGGAACTGACTACAGTTATAATTCAGACCTTTGACTATTTTCCAATAAACCTCCAGTGAATGAAGCATTACAAGTTATGAAGTGCTTGACTATGGGAGATAGTGCAAAGGCTAAAGAGCTTATCGAGGAGTTATGAGGTGAGTCAAATTTGGAGGTGAATTTTAAAGAAGAAGAGACATATGTAGAACATCTTGGGTGCGCCTGCCTAGAAAGAGAAAAGGGTAAGATGGTCTACATAATTGATGATGAAGAAGTGGATAATTTGGATGCTAAGAAGGGTGATGGTACACGCGAGGTCTTAGACAGTGTAGATGAGAAGGTGTGTTCGTATCATAAGCCTATGAAAATGAATAAGGTCAACATTGGAACCGGGGCTAAACCTAAGTAGGCCATCATTAGGGATTACTGGTCTGACTCAGATGTTGCTAAAATAATTGAGCTATTGTGTGACTTCTAATACTTATTCCCCAGAGGCCATCATGAATTGAAAGGGGTGCATGAATCTTTAGGTGAGATGAGAATCAAGCTAAAGGAATTTGTGTGCCTAGTTAGGAGGAGGCCTTACAAGATAAATCCTAATCTACACGTCAAAGTAAAGGAAGAAATTGATAAGATGCTAAATTCTAGAATCATTGAGTTCATTGAGGAGTCAGAGTGGGTTATCCCAATGGTGATCAGTATCAAGAAAGATGGTAGAATAAGAATTTTTGTGGATTATAGGGAGTTAAATGATGCATGTGTAATAGATCCCTTTCCCACACTGTTTATAAAGGAGATTATGGAAAGTGTTGTAGGGTGAAAGATCTACTCCTTCACTGATGGATTTTATGGATGTCATTAGGTGAGGATAGCTAAAGAGGATCAAGAGAAGACATATTTTACCATTGAGTGGGGAAGTTTTGAATACACAGTTATGCCCTTTGGATGAAAGAACGTGCCTGCAATATTTTCACAAATTGTTGTAAAAGCATTCCAGGACTTTATTCATAAGTTTCTATAGGTTTACTTGGATGATTGGATAGTGTATGGGCTAGTGAAAAATCATTGTGATAATTTATGGCTCATGTTTGAGATGTGTCGGCAATTGAGCATCTCCTTGAACATTAAGAAGTGTGTTTTCGCTACACCTTTTGGTACTTTATTGGGACATATTATTTGTAAGGAAGGCTTGTTATTGGATCCTGCTAAGGTTGTTATTTTGGGCTTAGAGGAACCTACCAACCGGAGCAAAGTGCGTGGGGAACATTGGATATTATAGAAAATTTATCAAGGTTTATGCTAAGATTGTCATGTCTTTAGAATAATTATTGAAGAATAAAGGCAAGTTTCATTGGGGTGAAGTACAACAGCATTTTTTTGAGACACTAAAGGAAAGTCTTACTATAACACCTATTATGTGATTTCCTTCATGGACAAAACCTTTTCATGTGTATGTGGATGCCTTTGGCATGGCCATAGGCATGGTATTAGCCCATCTTGGAGAGGGTATTTTTTATCATCCTATTTGTTTTTCAATCAAGAAGTTGATATCAACTAAATAGAATTATACAACTAGAGAGCGTGATGCCTTATCGATGATCTATGTGTTGCATAAGTTTTGACAATACTTTTTGGAAACACCTTTTATTTTCTAAATAGATCACATGGCATTGAAGTACTTAGTGAACAAGCCTATTTCATAAGGGTGCATATGTCATTGGATTATGTTTTTCCAGGAGTTTGATTTTACAGTGGTGGTAAAGCCAGCCAAGAGCAATTTTGGACCAAATAATTTATCAAGGATTAATACAGGCGAGGACGCGTAGAGCATTGAGGATACAAAACTAGATGCAAAACTTTTTAGATTGAACTGTGTGCCCTATGAATTAGAATACATTTATGTATTTTTATGAACTAGTATGGTGCCTGAGGTAATAAAGAGTATACATAAGAATCAAATAGTCATATGCATCGTGCCTTACATGTTGATCAGTGGAGACTTATACAAACTAGCTCGGGATGAAGTTTTACAGCGGTGTGTACTTCATCATGAGCATGAAGTGATTATGGAGGAACCTCATGGGGGTATTGTAGGTGGACACTAAGTAGGAGATGCTACCACGTGCAAGATTTTATTGGCTAACCTATGGTGTGAAACATTGTATAAGTACTATAAGGAATATTGTAAGGCATGTGACCATTGTCAATGCCTTGGAAATCATGGGCATATAAATGAAATGCCTTTAAGGCCTAATGCAAGTGCAGAACCTTTCGAAAAGTGGGCAATTGACTTTGTGGGGCCTATTTCCCCACTCGCGCGTAGGATTGGATCATGCTACATTATAAATTGTACATATTATCTTACAAGGTGGGCAAAGTGGCACCTATAAAGGATTACACAGAAGCTACGGAAGTAATATTTCAATGGGAAAACATCATCAATAGGTATGGATGCCCTTTGAGCTTGACAAGTGATAGGGGTACTCATTTCCTTAATGATACTATCAGTATATTGTTAGCATAATTTATGGTGGCACACCATAAGACAATGCCCTATCACCCACAAGCTAATGTAACTATTGAGGATTTCAACAAGATATTGAGCCACACACTGACTAATATTTTTGATGTTGGAAGGAAGGACTAGGATGATAAAGTATCTTCTGTACTCTAGGCATATAGGAAAACTTATAAAAGATTGAATAAATCCACACCCTTTTAGTTGGTGTTTGGTGTGGAGACTGTTCTACTAGTGGAATTCATGTTACCTTATTTGTGTATTGTGCGCACAGGAGGTTTGGCTAATGAGAAAGAACTTGAAGAGTGAATTATTAAACTAATGCAGTTGGATGAAAGGAGTGTTATTGCCAAATGGAGTCAAAATACAAAAAAAGGCCAGGCAGAAGGCATGGCAAGATAGACATATCAAGGATAAGAAGCTTGAAGTTGGATAGACGATTCTTTTGTATGACTCTAAGTTCTTGCACCACCCTAAATAATTGAAATACCATTGGTTGGGGCCATATGCTATGACTTACATACTTGATTCAAGTGTTTTCCAGTTAGAAGCACTAGATGGAACATGGTTGCTCAGTTATTTCAACGGAAGTAGGATGAATCCCTACTGTAAATAAGTCTTCTTAGTGTTTGTAATAAGGCATTTTTTCCAGTTAGATTATATTTCCTTTAATTAATTACCTTTATATGTGTTTCCTTTACTCATTGTTATGCTTTTTTAATTTAGTTTAGTGTTTTGTGTAATAAGTGCGCTTACGTGCCAGAAGCTGATTACTATCTATTAGATTCATGCATAGAGGACCACACATACTTTTAGTGTGGGGTGGATTATATACAGGATAGATGGACCAAACTTGAATGATCTCTAAAGATGGGTATGCATAGAAAGATGGTGTGTAGGTGCTTGAAGTACAGGTGTGGATGGAGAAAGATTGCTCATGAATGAAGACCACGTATGGATGAATGGATGCCAAGTGTAACATGAGGTAGGCTGCAGTAGTGGAAACTACTTAGTGAGAGGCACAATGGATAGGTACTTTGGTGCATTAAGGTGCACGAGAGGAGGTCTGTGGATGAGGATTAGTAAGCACACAAAAATTTTATGATTGTGGCACAAAAAAATCAGCATGGAAAATGGAAACAACACTAAGTTAATGTTGAGTACAGTTGAGGTGTAGAGTCAA
>CM034152.1:693706545-693717294 GCA_019776745.2 Taxus chinensis
TCCTCTACCTCCAGAACCACCAGAACTAGAAACCACCTATACCTCTGATCCTCCTGTAGTAAGGAATAAGAATAGTACCTATAGAGTACTCCCATACGTTCTGATAGTTAGTACTAGATAGACCCCTACAGTTCTATGAGATAGTTCCACTTCTAGTGGTGAATCAACATTCTGTGTGCTCACATTTTGTGTGGGGGATCTGATTGCCTAAGAATGTTCCTCTGAATATCAGTGCATTTGTCGTCCTTCCATCAATGTACTTTTCTCCCTGACTTACGCCTACTCTCCACTTCCCATAGTTAGATTGTTGGTTATTGTAGTACGAGATACTGAAAACAAGAGCAAGGGCCTAGGTCACAGGTGGATTAGATGTTTGCCCGCGGTTAGGTAAGTCTCTCTAGTGCAACTTTTGTGTGAGGTTGAGGGGGGTATCTGTCATGTGTTCCAAGTGATTGTGGGGGGAAGTTCTGATGCTCTGGATCCTATTGTCTTCTATGTGAATGTAAACTTACAGCCATCTCTCTCCTCAATTGCCATACTTCTACACCGAATGCGGCTTCTCGATCTCCCTCTCATGCACTCATTAAAACTGTTAAGCACTTTCCTCTCTCTCTACATCGCTTACACTAGTTTCCTTCGTCACCAACCCCATTCCTTCCCTCACGACTGGTGATGCAATTTAGTTAGCCATGGTTTACTCTCAGGTCAAAGTTAACATCAAGATCTTGATCGCCAGTGGAATACCTCGCAAATATGATCCTCTTGGATACCAAAAAAATAGGAATTCAGCTACCTCTAGGAAAGATTACGTCAAAATTGAATATTTTAGAATATAACTGTTTAGAACACCACGAAACCATGTATCCACAGTGCGAGTCTAGATCAGATCAACATTATAAAGGTCTTGAAATTCTTCCTGTGTCCAAAAAAGTGCGCGATACCTCCAATTCCACTGAGATGCATAAGTAGTAAGCCACTCATATAGTTCTACTAGAAAGATGGCAAAAAATATTTCATATAAGTTGTCATATAGATTCTATTCTACCCAAGTGCGTGTGTTAAACTCAGATCCACCGCTGAACTGCCGTGCATATTCTTCCTCCATATCATGTATCCATTCCTCAATACTTGCTAGAGTTAACCAGTATGTCTTCATCATGAACCATCCTGAAAACAATTGAAAAAGAGGTCCCAGTAACGAAACCAATGTTGCAGCCTAGAATTTACCAGATAATACCCTAGTCGCGCTGACACGTCACTCAGCCTTGACTGAATGCTCACCCTAAGTTTGCAAAGGTATCAGGTCCCTCTTTAGGGTTGTTGTAGTAGGATGTTAGTGTGATGAAGGAAGAAACATATAGATTCATAACTAATCTATAATTCTACAATGTATGCTACATTCATATCTATGACAGAACAAGCTTTAAACAATAATCATGATTGAATCAATAACATGTACTACTCAATTCCACACAGGAATGAAACTTAGGATCAACCAATCTCTTCCATTTATTAATAAACACAGAAGCTCCTTACAATAATGTTAATCCATACCAATGCGCGTATGGATCTGATACAATAATTCAGTCATATGCGTATATCTCTATACCTCCATACATCCATCACACTCATCTATTACCACTATGTACCTCACATCATATATATAGGATGGGGACTTTCCCTTCACCGCTTATCTATTATAGAAATAGGCTACATGCTATTAATATCCATGCACCATTCAAAGGTATAACCACACATGCAAGTGTGCTATCTATAGACATCTTATAGTTAACTGAAGTGTCAATCCTATTCTTAGCTCATATCCATGTAAAATGATTCGATCTGATCCTCCAAAGATAGACATGCATGGTGCGCATGTCTCTGCATCGTTGGTGTGTTCCGCATGCCATCTTTTAAAAATAGTTCGTCATGATGAAAATCAGCTAAGTCATAAATGTTGAACTTGCCTTCTGTGCACGGGTCCTTCATATCCCTCTGCGCCATTGATCCTGGCCTTCTATCCCGCACAGAATCCTTGTGTGTGCTCTAACAATTATTCTCTGATTAACAAGAATCGTTAGTGATCCCTGTAAAAATTCAACAGATCTTTCCATATCCATGTTTTTACACGTGTTTGAAGTTTTTCAACTTTGTATTATTTCTCGAGATAAACGCCAACATGAAAAATATTTTCTACTTGAATCAATAGCTTAAGAATTGCAATCAAAACTATTGGATGCAATCTGAACACCAAATATGAAGAAGGATGATTCCAAATTCAAATATAGAAAAAATCACTCCTCTGTCTCATTTATTTAATCTATACACACTTCTTACCAGTACAATCTCACACAAATAATATATAATATAGTAGTTCATGCACTTCTATAAAGATTACAAAAAATTCTAAATACTAAAATTTCATTCTCACAACTAATAAATATTCACATAGATGGGGAAACCATAACTTGTAGTAGATCTACCCCTTCATTGATATCTTCATAGGTCATACCTACTCTGATACCAAATGTGAAGGATGATCCAAATGGAGTTACAAAAATATCACAAAAGAAGAATTATTTACAAAAAATATAACATAGAATAATAATTTATATTCAATCTCATTCAATCAATACTCAATATTACATACATCTACATCTATAAGTAATAACTCCCCTATAAATAAAGAGGTAGCTATAACCTCTTAAACCATCTCAAAGTTATCTACGGGACTATTCCAAACTCACATAACAATATTTTTTTTTATATTTATTTAATATAACAACATATAACAAATATTTACAGACTCATAATAATAATTACTAATGTAATTATTATTTACTAACACATTTACTAAATTACTCTTCCAGGATAATAATTACTCTTGTAATTATTATTCACCCATATGGAGTGTTAACCATAGATTTCCTAACAAGATGGACCTGAAAATGGTCACAGATAACCACATCCCAAAGTGTTTTATAAAATTCACATAGGAAGCCATCGTTTCTTAGGGCCTTATCATTTTCCATTTGAGAAATTGTCTCAAAATTATTCTCGATAGTTAACATTCAATCACAAAAAATCCTTTGTGATTGAGAGAGCTTATACGAGACCACAAATAAGCATTGATCAAGATCCACTCATTTCTTTAGAGAACCTTACCAGGCTTTGGAAACTTACTTAAGATAGATGATAGGGGCCTTCTCAAATAGATTTGATTTATTCATGGGCATGTTTGGATTTGAGGTAACGAAATAATTCCTTAGAAACCCAATCACCCACTTTGAGCCAATGTAATCTAGCTTTGATTGAAACACATATAACATTGTAGGAATTTACAATTTGGATGTGTTGCCAAAGATTCACCACCTATCTCTCCAAAAGGTTTATTAACGAAATTTTTCTCTAGAGAGGTTCAATTCAAAGATGATGGAAGAGTGAGATTTATGCCAAATATGGGCCAAGTGATGCTTGAAGGTGCACAAAAAACACATCAACCATCGAATGACATATTCCCACCATGCAATCCATCTTGTGATGCTAGCTGGGCATGCTACGAGGCCCCAAACTCACTTAATATGGTGAAGGGCGAGAATTTGATGTATAGGTGGTGTGAGATAAAAAATTGAGTAGAGTGAACAGTGCCGTTGAAAGTTCATTTCAAGCATATAGAGGAGGGGGGGTGTTGCGCGGAAAGTTTCAAATTTGGAAATACTTCCACTAGTAATTATAAATCACAAGAAAATGAGAAAAAGTTTGTACTTATAACATGACAATATTGAGATGATTAAAGACACGATATGATCCTTGGTGTAAATTATACCAAGTGTGTCAAATGACAAATTAAAAATGAAGGGAAACATTGGGGCCATAAAACCCATATTTATTGTGCATATACATCGAGGATACTCTTTCAGTAACTATCCAACACATGGGTAGAAGACCTATCTTGTCAATAGGAAACTCTACCATATTAAAGTATGTAGCCTAGTTTTTACCCACAAAAGCCCAAGGCGTGCTGGCACATCACCCAACCTAAAATAATTTCTCACCCGAAGCGTGCAAGGGACCATGTCCCTCTTTATGGTAGCTTGCTCAAGAAGTTAGCATGATCATACAAATGTTCCAGATCCATAACAGATAATTAAGTATATTGCAGTGCATAAACAATATCTAGATCTCAACCATAAATAAGATTAACTCATACCGGAATCAAGATTAACTTTACCATGCATGAACTAGTAACACGTGTTAAAAATCAATATCTAGCCACAAAGATCCATTACATTAACTTTTGTAAAACACATAAGCTTCATACATACATAAAATAGTCATCATAAGTCATGCACACCCATAAATCAGGAACATGACTCTGTTATGAAGGCGGTACTGTCTAAACTGTGAAAATCAATACATATTTATAAGTAGTGGGGACTTTCCCTTCACCGCCTAAGCACCTTCAAAATAGACTGCATGCAAAGAATAACCACACGCCCTTACAAGATAAATACTAAAGCATGCAAGCTCACTAATAATAGATTATATAATAATAAAACTATAGCCTAATCCTATTATTAGCTCCAAAACTATGCTTTTCCATTGATCTTCTTCTTATCCAAATAATCTTCACATGCTCTCCAAGTATTCTACAAAACATGTTCTACAATCCATATCTATAATTAGCCTTATACTAAAAATGGATAAGTCCTGAATCCTCACTCTTCCTGTGTGCGCCCTGTTATCCTATTATTTCGTGTGCACCTACATGCCATGTTTCCACGCACCAAAACCTTAAGTAATTTCATACTTAGGTTACATTTCATCAGCACAAAATTACCCCACACTAATTTAATTGGCATCCCTAAAAATTGGTAATCCTGATCCATCCCTCCATTAAAAATAATAAAGAATGAAAGAATATTTGCACAGAAGAATGAAATAATACTTGGTGCTCTATTCTTCCACATGGAGAATTAACTCTGGATACTCATTCTTAATGTCTGCCTCTAAGTCATTCCAATCACATAACGCCTTATTTTTTTATTCAGAATGTCTACACGTATTGCTTCCATCTTGTTAAGAGACATGTTTTCACCTTCATTTTGCAGCACTCTGAGAACATTGGCCATGCTTGAGACCACTCTATCCATGACATCCATTCGCTAGGCTATCAGTTTCCTAATATCCTTGATCTTTTCCTTATGCGGGTCCTGGGATGCGTAAGCACATCACACTTTTTTGTTATCAAAGTTAGCCTCTCCATACGTCTAAGTTTCTCATTATTTACTGCAGTACGTATTCATAACTTGTAATTTTTCACGCAATAGTGGCCTTGGTCTTCGCTGCCTATTCTATAGCATCCTTGGGTTTTGACATTCTTATGGCCCCCTCATCTAGCACCATATGAACCAATGTGCGTAAATAATGAAAAGAAGATGGAAACTCTCATGTGAATTTATCCTCCAAATATGGCCTTTTTCTCAAAATCTCACCCCCAATTTGTTCTGCCATATTGAGTATCGAACGCGCAATTTCCTTAATTGTCTCTTTTTCTTCTGTCAGGTGATTGATTTCAATATCCTTGTCCTTCTTATTATCTAAGAACATCCAAATAGTTATCACTTTATCTATGTTTCTACGTGTAACTTCTGTAGACACCTTCGTGAGTGCATTGCTTACCTGTTCGTACGACATATAGGTGGGCTTAACTATGACATGGTGCAAGTGTGGTTCCTTCTTCAACTTGTGTGAAACACATGATTCTTCACATAAATCAAAGTCATGCTCATCAATATGATTCTGCATGCTCTAAGATAATTTCTTCTGTGTGTGCATAGTTATCATATCTTCATCCTTCAGGTCCCAGCCATTAAGGTCTTTAGTTTCCAAAATTCTTTGGAACTGCGTGCGTATGATCTTGGTTGGGTCATCAATATGCCCAACTGTTGGCATCTCATAAATTTATTCCTCCTTCCCTTTCTTTGAGTGCTTACCTTTATGGATGTTCTCACTCTAATCCAACATTGGTTCTTCACCTGTCTAAGTAGTATGAGGCACGCTTGAAGGTTCACCTTTATTGGTTTCTACCTCTACATCATTCTTCATTTTATTTACCCGAGGCTCTTCTGCATCCTCAGTCTATACTGGAGTGTTCGACACACTATCCCCAGATTTATCTTCCTCATCATCCTTCATAGGAATGTACTTGTGCCTTTTATTATTTTTAGGTTCTACTTTCACAGGGGAATTCCTAGGTGACCTCCTAAGGGGATGTGATGTTCCCACGCCTTGAGTTCTTGTTCTTCTCATCACCCTTTTAAATTATGGGTCCCCAACGCTCTGTTCTATATCCACCTCCATAGAGCATGTCTCCAAAACTTCCTCATCTTGTTTCTGTAGTGGAGGGGGTTACCTCACACTCTCTTTTATCTCCTACAATTGGCTATTTTCTACCCCGGAGCTCCAAGCCACTATTTTCTTCATGAATTTCTTATTCTTCTCCTTCTTCTTCAAGGGGAAAAGTGTCTTCTTCATCTTGCAATATACCCACAATATGCTTCCCCTTGGGTGGTATAGGGAGCATAGAATCATTCTCCAGATACTTCCCATTCTCCAACTTGGGTTTAAGATAAATATAAATGAGGGTTGCTCCAAACTTCCCAATTTCCAAGCTCACATCATTCATGTTAATTTATCATCTGAAACTAATTTCTCAATATATATACATACTTACTTAGATAAACGTAAGTATTCCTGAGTGTATGGTAGTTACAGTCTACCTTATCTGCATTGAATAACAACCGACATGCATTCAAAAACCTATGTATAGAGGCTTGAAAGTAGCACACAGTGAAGGCATAGGGGAGTTTACACCAGGGGCTCCACTTCCTATCCTTCATCTCGAAGTGCCCTATGTAAAAATGATGATACATGAACAATTGTAATTTTTTGTCTAATATCAAAGGAAGATCCTTAGGTATTCTCCATTCCTCCTTGAATGCAGTGCACAAGTTCCCATACCACAACTCTACTCTCTTTTTAAAAGTTCCACTCATGGTTATGTCACATGTATACTTAACAAATATCTTTGCAAGAAATTTATTATCTTTTGGGTACTGCCATATTTTATCCTTTGGCCCATCAAGCACTCTAATTTCTAAAAAGACAAGGGATAAAAGGATCATGCCAAAAATTATCTTCTCACATTGGTGTGCTTCCTCAATAATGGTTTCAACAATGAAACTGGATAAGTTCTAAACTACTCCTGTCATCTTTTTCACCACATGCATCCATACCTTGTTCACCTGTGACTAGCACTCTTGATTGTTCAACTAGTACGTAGGTGTGTTACCACCTATGAATGGATACTTCTGCAAATTAGGGTGTTCATCAACATAGGCCTTCCTTTATACTAGCCTAGCAACATTTTCATTATTCTATACCCTCCCTTATCAGTGAGGGTCATGCTTAATTCCGTTACCCGACATCCTTACGTCCTGTCTCAAACAATCCAATTCAAGGGTACGGTGAGCATATTCGTCACCAAAAAAATACGAAGAAGTCATAATGGATCTAATCATCAACCACCAGGTACAATTTGTTGGTTTCAAAGTAAGGCGTTCATACAGTTGCAAAAAATCCCACTTTGGTTAACAGTCTTCTTTTCCTACATCATCGTTATAAAAAAAACATGTTATTTTCTGGCCTCCAGATCCTTCTTCACTACCATCAATTGTCCAATTCATCTTTTTTATCTTTGTTCCTATGGTTGTAATCACTTACTTTACAACAAAAAATGTGAGAATCCCAATCATGACCCATAAAACCCCCTTCTGGGTACCGCATCTTGAAAAAATAGCTTTCAGGGGTGTCCTCTAGTTTGACCTAGAATCTTCTACTTCCTTCCCCTTTGTGGCATCGAGGTGCCACTTAGGTGCCATAGGAACAATAAAGGTGTGTTCTTTCAATAGATTCAATCTCTATAACTTAAACTCACGTGACCTAGCTTGATTCTACGTGCCATAGATTAGCATTGAACCCTACTAACTGATTTCTTCTCCTCACATACCTCTGCTTTACTTAACACTTCTCCACTGGAGCGTTAACCAATATCATGCTAAAATGTGTTCGGTTAGTCGAAAAAAAAAATATTGCATGTCACACTATCTTTAGTCGCTCTTCAAATATCCTCACAAAATACTCAATCAAGGTAAAAAATGATTCCCAACCACCACATTTATGATTTCAAAAAACATTCCACATTTCATTGCTATCCACCAATACCACTGTATCACAGTAAATTAAGTGTTGTTTCCATTTCCAGGCTGATTTTTTTGTGCCCACAATCATAAAATTTTTGTGTGCCTTACGAATCCTCATCCACAGAACTACTAGTGCAACCTTAATGCACCAAAAGTACCTATCCCATGGTGACCTCTCACAAGTAGTTTCCATACTGCAGCCTACCTCGGTTACACGTGGCATTCCATTCATCCCTACGTGGTCTTTCATTCATGAGCGCCAATCTTCTCCATCCACACCTTGTACTTCAGCACCTACACCACCATCTTTCTATGCCTAAACATTTGTAGAGATCATTCAAGTTGTCCATCTATCATGTATATAACTCACCCCACACTTAAAAGTATGTGTGGTCCTCTATGCAGGAATCTAATAGATGTAATCAGCGCTTCTGGGGGCCCCACGTAGCGCACTTATTACACAAGAACCCTAAACTAATTAAAAACGCATAACAATGAGTAAAGGAAACAAAAATAAAGGTAATTAAGTAAAGGAAATATAATCTAATGGAAATAACTGCCTATTACAAACATAAGAAGGACTTATTTACAGGAGATTCATCTACTTCCGTTTGAAAATAACCCTGAGCAACCAGTTCCATCTAGTGCTGCTAAATGGAAAAACACTTGAATCAAGTATTGTAAGTCATAGCATATTGGCCAAACCAAATGGTTATTTCAATTATTAGGGTGTGCAAAGAACTTAGAGAATACAAAAAAGAACGTATATCCAAACTTAAGTTATTTATCATTGATATGTCTATAATGACCATGCCCTTCTGATGCCCTTTTTGTTTTTGACTCAATTTGGCATAACACTCCTTTCCATCAACTGCATTAGTTTAAGAATTCACTCTTCAAGTTCTTTCTCATAGCCAAACCTCTGTGCGCCCAATACACAAATAAGGTAACATGATTCCATAGTAGAACAGGTCTCCACACAAACACCAACTAAAAGGTGTGGATTTTATCAATTTTTAAAGTTTTCATCCTATGCCTAGATTACAGAGATCTTATCATCCTAGTCCTTCCTTCCAACATCAAAAATAGTAGTCAGCAGTGTGTGGCATCAAATCTTGTTGAAATCCTCAATCAGTCCCCCCCCCCCCCCTACCCCCATTAGAGCCCCTGTGCGCGTGATAGGGCATTGTATTATGGGGTTTGCCAACCAATAAATTATAGCTAACAATATACGATAGTATCATTAAGGAAATGAGTACCCCTCTCACACTTGTCAAGTCAAAGGGCATCCATACTATTGATGATTGTTTTCCCATTGAAATCTTACTTCAGTAGCTTCATGTGTATCCTTTATAGAGTGCCCCTTTGCCCACCTTGTAAGATAAGATGTGACAGTGATCAGTTGTAGCAATGATCCAAATACTACGACGGGAGTGGGGAAAAAGCCCCACAAAGTCAATTGCCACACTTTTCGAAAGGTTCTGCACGGCATAGGCTTAAAGGCATTTCATTTATCATGCATGATTCCAAAGGCCTTGACAATGGTCACATCGCCTTACAATATTCCTTATAGTACGCTATACACTGTTTCACACCATAGGTTAGCCAATATAAAATCAGGGCACGTGGTAGCATCTCCGACTTAGTGTCCACCTCCAATACACCTGGGTTCCGACCCATAATCACTTTCCATGTAAGATGACAGTAAACACCGCTGTAAAAAATCATACCGAGCTAGTTTGTATAAGTCTCCACTGTCAACATGTAAGGCACGCATGCAATGACTATTTGATTCTTTAGTATACCTCTTTATACCTCAGGCCACCATCCGTAGTTCATAAAAATACATAAATGGATTAGTTAATCGTGGCACCAGTTCAATCTAAAAAAGTTTGACATCTAGTTTGGTATCCTCAATGCTATACGAGTCATCGCCTGTTTAATCCTGATAAATTAGTTTGGTCCCAAAATTGCTCGTTTGGCGGGCTTTACCAACCACTGCTAAAATCAAAACTCCTGGAAAAAAAACATAATCCAAGACATTATGCACCCCTGATGAAATAGGCTTGTTCACTAAAGTACTCAATGCCAATGTGATTCTATTTTAGGAAAATCAAAGGTGTTGCCAAAAAGTATTGTCAAAACTTCATGCACCACAGGTAGATCAACGATAAGGGCATCCGCTCTCTAGTTGTATAATTCGAGTTAGTGATATAAAACTTCTTGATTGAAACAACAAATGGATGAAAAAAATACCCTCTCCAAGATGGGCTAATCCATGCCTATGCCATGCCCAAAGCATCCACATCAACCACATGAAAAGGTTTTGTCCAGCGAAGGAAATCAACTTCATAATATTGGTTCTTGTTTTCTAAAATACTCTTCCTATAGTGTCTCAAAAACTGCTGTTGTAAACTTCACCCCAATGAAACGTGCCTTTATTTCTCAATTAAATTATTCTAAGACATGACAATATTGAATAAGA